>JAZDUH010000098.1:48332500-48797500 GCA_036419115.1 Scarus forsteni
CACATTTCTTTCAAGATTGTGTCATGTTCATTCTTATCTACATTAGATAAGAATGAACATGTCGTTATTTTGATCGTGTCTATGCTGACAGTCCCAACAGCAGCAAGAGTAGAGATGTATTCAAACTTCATTGTTCTCACACACAAGCACATAAACACAGAAACACAGAGGGCTGTGGTAATTGGTACTACAAGCAGTGCAGATGTGAATTCAGTAAGACAGATGCAGAGGTTCAACTCTGGTAGCATTGCCTGATTTGCATGAGCTGCTGGCTTGTCAGTCATTAGGACGTGCTCAAACTCACAGCACCAGCAGCTGAAACAGTCTCCTGACAAGGGAATGCAGGCATGCTGGTGTTTAAGAAGAGGGATGTGAGTGCAGCTTGTGTGCCATGGCTTGATTTACACATAGGACTGTGGTGCAGCATGATAAAGAAGGACCACTTTATTATTATTATTCAACTCGCTCCAGTGAAAGTTTTCATGTTCATTAATTAAATACCTCTTTCAGACCTCTTTTAAAAACTTGTTTAACTCGGTAACAATTGGCTCCTGGTGGCGGTATGAAGAGGTTTAATCGGAATTTAATCTGGGTTTAATCAGGGTCGATGGACCCTGCAAGCGACATGTTTTAATCGGCTCGCCTCCAATCCTGTCTCTGCGTTAGCTTTAAGAGGCTAAGTTTAGCTGCGGTTAGCCTGTTGTTTTAGCCTGTAACATTACGATAAACGGGCATCGCTGTTTTCTAACCATGAGGCCTTTACAGTCGTGTTTGTTCAGGACTATAATGTGAAGTCTCTGTTGTCTGTAACTGTGCTGGCTGCTGTTAAATGTACAGAGATCTGAGGATGAGGCCTGCTGCTCTGCACTCACTGAGGCAATGTAAGGTATCAAAACTCGTTTTGTGTCTGAACTGTGGACGACAGGAATGATCAGTGCAGGCTGTGTTTCTTTGTGTTTTGCAGCAGATAGGGGAGAGTGGGGTAAGATGAGCCATTTTTAACTTTTGTTGTCACTGGGCCAAGGAAAAATGCAACAGAGGTCAAATGAAAGCATCAACTCTTATTTAAGAATGTTTGATATGAACTGAAATTGTATTTAACATGTCATTGACTAAGAGCCTGGAAACTGTGGCCTTTCAAAATAAAGCGCTGCTGTGGCCCAACTTACCCCAGGTCAGGAGTAAGTTATACCAAGTCTGTGGGTAAGTTGTCCATGTGAATTCATAACTTTAAATCTGAGAATTATTGACATTCACAAGAACAAATAGTGGCATTTATTTTCTTAAACTTAACAAACCGAGAAAAAATTAGTAATTTAATAATTTTCATGCCGTAAATTGACACATTTTGCAACTTTTTGGGAAAATTAAATCCTAATATGAAGTAAAATGAGAGCCAGCCAAGCTTTGAACAACTGACAAAAACAAAATCAGTTCATTGCAGAAAGAAACTATTATTCCTTCTAGAAAAGTTACATTTACTTCCAGTATATGCTTTAAAGTTTTAAGAGTTCAAACATCCCTCTTCTTCATTTACCTCTGCAGGTTTGACCTGTCAGTATTTCACTTTTGCATGCGTAGACATTTTGTCGTGCATCTCATAATGTGACATTTGTAAGTAAAAACTCATTAACCCCCGAGCGCCTGTTGTATCTTATTTGATATATTCTTTTATGATGCCTCTGTCTAATCAAAATGATAAAAAATATCACAAAAAAAACCCTCAAATGAATACAGTCAGATAAATGATAAACAGAAAGGTCCTCACCTATTGTATCTAATGAGATACAAAACCATATGTTACATCTCGTGTAATTTGAAATAAACATTTTATCTACAAAAATGGTAAAAATGCATGGTTATAGTTTGTGTTTTCATGCTCTAACAGGTTAAACATTTTTCTTTCTTGTGTCTATGCTGGTCGACCTCAGGCAATTACTTCTGATGGTGAACCGCTGGTTAAGTCAGCCTCTCAAAATCCAAGGAGAGTGAAGCACAGCAAAGCCAGTGAGAGCAGAGCCAACTTTCCATAAGTTAAACAAGCCTTTATTAAAAATTCACAAATTTAAAAACATTGGCAAATAGGCATAACATGAAAAGGAAAAGTTAAAGGAAACTGAAATAAAAATGTTAACATGGAATTGAGAATATATAATTAAGGACATTGTGTCAATAAAAGATGATGAAAAAGAGTAATACACTGCAGTGAGGTGTTTTGGTTTTAGTGCCGTTTCTTTTTTGTAAACATACATTTTTGTGTCTTGCATTTCAGATCATGCAGATTCACTGTTGGACTTGTCTTTGAGAAGGTTTTCCAGGACCCTGCTCAGCACTAAAGTGTTACTTTTATAAGTGTTTTTATGGATATATTTTATTAATTAATATTTTTATCATTATGGTTTTGTGGTTTCTGTTTAAAAATTCCTTTTCTTTTTTTCATGTCTTTTTTACCTCCTTTATGTAAAAAAGTCTACAGTACCAGCCGGTCCATTTCGTGTTTTTATATGTAAAAATATTTTTCACAATAAAAAGTCCACATGAACTGTTTTGTGTGTTTTCAGTTTTCTATATGTTACATTTTATGTTAATAAGTAAATAACAAGAAAGAAAAACTGTTAAAAAATATAAGGTGGAGGAAACAGCAATGTACTTTTAATCTTAACCATTCTTGTGTAACAGTCATGGAAGCGTTTATGTTAAAATACTTCTGCATTATTCCTCTTAGATGTAAAGGCTCATAGTCTGCTCTATAAATATAGAATGCATATTGCAGTGAAAAACACATTCAGGCATAGAGGTCCGAGTCCGGCATGGTGGGTCTGGGAGTTCCTGTAGTCTTCCTCTGACCGAGTTAATTAAAACAGGTAAGTGAGTCACATAGTACAGGAAAGGTAATGTACTTAATTAGTACTTAGCACTTTTTTTTTTTTACGATATCTTTGGTATCTCCATGCAACAGACATTTTCAGGCTCTAGGCATTTTCGCACATTTGCCACAGGAGCATCTATGTAGAAGAAGAGTGTGTGATGGACAATTTTGATGAGAAGACTCTTAACTTCCAGCCTTGCAGCAGATGTCCTGCCTGTCAATGTTTTCACACCTCCTTCACCAGAAACCCATCACCTTTCGCTTGCTGACATCCTGCCAGACCTCTCCTTTTGTTCCCCAACACCAAGCCATCTTTTTGTTTTCCCCCTCAGACTGACCCCAAACACCCATCAGTGACATCTCCATGTTAATTGTATTTCCTCATCTGGTTACCTTGCCTGCCTGTTTAGCGTGTTTTCCCTGTCTAGACGGAAGTCCCACCTGAGTCTTTTTTGTGTATTTGCCCATTACTTAAGGGCTCCCTGGTCTTAATTCGGGGTCCTTTGGCATATGAATCACTCGTGCGTCAACCGGCCTTTCCTGTGCACTGGAAATAAAACTCTTGTCTGCCGGCAGAAGTCTCTATTTCATTTTTCACCACAAACAGGAAAAACTTCCACGACAAGTGAAACCAGGATATTCAGTAGAATTTTTATATAAAGGAAATGTACTAGATAAGCAATCATGTCAAGTTATTGTTTAAGAATATACACAGAGCTGTGTCATAATAATATAAAATAATGCAAGTAAAGAGGTTTTTAAGACAGCTACTGTGTGGCATGTTGAAAAGAAAGTAACCTTTATAAATGAGGTTCACAGATAACTGCTGACTGCATAGAGTTCCAGGTAATAAACGTTCTCAGTGGCAGCACGTTACTGTCACCAAAGGCTATGGCTCTATTAAATGCTATATTCTGATGGGTCAGTCACATTACTAATGTTTAGAAGTGATAATTAATTCATGTTGGGGTTTTAGCTAATCCTGTCGGGGTTTATGTCTCTGTAGTAACCAGCTCACTCTACATTACCCCTTACTAAACTCTATTTAATGCCAGTCTAAGTTTTGGTAAGCACTGCATGTCTACAAGAGCTCCATGCTTCAAACAAATGGAGGGGGAGGGGGAGAGGAACGTCAGATCAATTTTAATTCGTCTACATGTTAGCATTGAAGAAACAAACTTTACATACACACCACTGAGAAACATCCCGGTTTATCCTTGGTCCTCGACTCTCTCCTGGTTCCTCTTCATATTCGGGGTCTGACTCGGCCTCAAACATGAACTGCAGCAGCTGTTCTGTACAGCCATGTCTCTCACAGGGCTCAGTCGTCATGGTTACGCGCAGCCGTCCTCGGTATCAGTGGTGGCTCATTAAGATATTAAGGTCACGCCCACTAAATCAGACCTTTCTGAATGGAGGGGCTATGAGATCTTGGGAACAATGCTGCTGTGCTTGTTTTATTGGGTTTTTAGACCAAAGCATGTTATTCATGTTTCATGAAGACATCAAGGATCCATATTACACTGCAGAAAAGGAGCATAATATGGGACCTTTAAAACTTTATGTCTTCCCCTGTCTTTCTTACAGTTTGTTGCACTCTCAGGGCTTTGTTCCAGCATTCTATCTTGTCACGTCTTAACATTTTGTCTTTGATCTGGTCTTTTGTCTCATGTCTTGGATACCTTAGCCGTGTTTGATTACCTTATTGTAATGAACCTTGTATTAGTGATGTGTCATGCTCTTTGTATCAGATGAGCTGGCTCTCATTGAGTGAGAGCCGGTTCCCAGTTTTGTCCTTTGACTGCTTAGCTCTCGCAGTGCTCAGCCCCTGCTCTGCTTATGGCAGAACTTTGTTTTGATTGGCCAACAAAGCGGCCATCTGGACAATCACATGTGAGGAAATAGGAGTGAGTGAGACAACAGACAGCAGTGAGGAGAGTGTGTGAGTGTGTTGTTGTGTAGTATAACTATGAGTGACTTGAGAACAAAGTAGCATCTGGCTGCAGTGTAAAGATATTGGCAATAAGATTGGTTTTATAAAAGAATGAATGCACAAAATTAGGCAAATATAATGATTTTCATAAAAAAACACTAAACACAAACATGTTTTCTACACAAAAAATATTAATTTTTACAACTTCAAGGATACATATTGAGCTTCAATAGATCCTAGATGAAGAACCGTTTGGGAGCCAAAAGAGCCAGCTCTTCTTTGGGAGTTGAGCCAAAAGAACCGGCTCCCGAAAAGAGCTGAACATGCCACCACTACTTTATATGTCTTAACCAATAAAATGACTGCTTTTTGCCAAACCGGTTAAGTGCTGAGCATTTGTGTCCTTTCTTTCCTTGATAAAATCTTTGAGAAGTTTACCTTACCCTGGTCAATGCCCCTTAGCCGTCTATATTGTATTAGCAGACCCCTACATACAGTAGATCAATGTGTCAAGCAGGGCAATACTGCGATATTTTTAATATAGCAACCAAATCCCATAATCCCTAACTTTCTCTCACTCTATATATGTACATGAAAAACATGGTGTCTGACACTTTCCATGACGCTTCAATTCTCCACAAAGGCATAAAAATCAGCAGGTGTAGAGATAATGTCTGGGGGAATCAATAAAATAAATGTTCTGTAACTATGATTACAATTGTTCATGAAAATGTCTCATGTAAGTTTATTCAAGTTTAAAGCATGACAATGAACAAACTTGATCTCTGAAAGTTTTCTAAAGGCTCTAAATGTTTTTTTTTTTTTTACCTGTGACATATACAGTATATCTGAAAATTGTCATGAATGCTTCCTGTTGTATAGAGAAAAAAGTCAAGTAACAACAGACACTCATACAGAGATTCTCCAAGTGTGTAACTGTGTTTCTGCAAAGCTGCTCGCATCTGGTTAAGTGCCTCAGTTAATTATTGTTCATTTGGGCATTAATGTCAGGGTGGGTGAAAATAATGGTTTGTTGTCAAAGTGAGCCTTACAGCACTATGAAACTCTGGGCTCTTTGTACTTACACATGTCTAAAGACTCCAAAAAGCTCTGCACAATTATACATAACATCAGGCCTGCCCACAGAAATTGCTGCCCCTCCTGAAAAAATAGTAAATGGGACATCCTCAGATGTCATCTAATAATATCAATGTGTGGGAAATTCCAAGACCAGTAACCAAGTCATGGTTTTGCAATTCTCAACTAAGTCACAAGTTTCTTGTCTCAAGTACCAAGTCAAGTCGAGTCTGGAGACAGAAAAGTAAAGTCTTGAAGTAAAAGTGTGCAAGTAGAATCAAGGCCAAAGTCTTCAGATTCAAAATTTGACTCAGATCAAGTCATAAGGGCTGTTTACCCAATTAAATGGCAATCGAACAATTTAATACTATTTTAAATCTATAATTAATTTTTAATTGAGCCAATGAAACAACATTTGAATTACAAAAAAAATACACAGATTGATTGATGATCCCTTACTGTCCCCTGCATTGCGTGTCTTTATGCTCATTGGCACACGGAGGAGTGAGCACACAAAGACACTCAGGAGTTATGTAGATTAAATGTTCACATGCACTGCAAAATGACTTTTACAAAAATATTAAGCCTGTAATTCACAGAGCTGATGGTGGCTGAATCATGGATAGATCAGACAGTGGCTGAAAAAATATATCTTTTCTTCTGCAAGTTTTCCTGCCTTTCCCTGTTTTGTGTGAAAGTGTAAATTAAATCAGTGAATGTTTTATTCATGTTTTGTGCTGTCTTTGCTGAGGGTATTTATTACTTTTTTGAAAAGTTATGAGTTGTTGGTGTTCAAGTCAAAGCCGAATTCAGTCAAATTTGTGATATGGTCAAGTCAAGGCAAAGTACTCAAACTTATGACCTGAGTCTGACTCGAGTTGAAATCAGGACTCAAGTCCACACCTCTAATCGTTAGGGTTAGTGGTCTAAATTTAGTCTGTACTTCTAAACCTTGCACTCTTACAGTAACATATGCATTTGTATTGAGCTTTCAGTTCTTGTAAAGCTGATGTAATGGCGATCAGACCAGTGTTTATCATGAGCAAAGAAAGTTTGTTAGGTCACATATGGTAATATTGACACCTACCACCAAATACTACTCTTTGAATTGCTGGCTGAGCACAAACAAACCTGTACACAGGTAGAATATGGACTTATAATAAATATAGTTTAATAAATATAGTTACTGTCTCATATCACTATTTTTGACAGCTTTGTCCAAGAGTGTGGCAGAAGGGTGGGGCTATGTGTGTGTGTGTGTGTGTGGATATGCAGTAGGGGGCCTGTGCCCCAGTAGAGTTTAGCAACACAAATGGTTACTGATATTTGATTTGGATGCTCTGGTTTTTTATAGCTTGGAAATAATAATTCTTATCATGTAACAATGTAACTGAGCTGTTTTATTGAAAGAAATGTGTTCGTGATGCTCCTTTACCAAAATGGGAGTCCCTCAACCAACATTTAATCTGACCTTGTGGATGCTTTCTCATGTTGTCTTGATGTATTTTTTTCCACTAGGATTCAGAGTTTCCCTTTGTTGAGCGGACAACCTTCTGAGGGGTAATCAATAACTTTGAACTTGGTGAGTAAAATGACTGCAGATCAATAGCGCTGTTGCTTGGATTCAACCAGCAAGATCGTCTCTCCTGGGGTGGGACAAATAGATATAAAAGGCAGAGGACCAGTCTGCAAAAATGAGAAAAAAAAACCAACTACAAACATGTGATTCCTATAAAATGTTCCCACTTAAATACCATGTATGAAACTGATCAGTAATTTTTAAATAAAAAAAAAAAAAGGGGTGGGGGGTGGGGGGGGGGTTCTTCTATTCCGGCTATTTGACACTTTTGTACTTAAATGTCAAACAAACAGTGGGTAAACATCTAAAAGAAAACTAATATTGATTTTCATAGAAATAAAAGTCGGCTTGTTTTTTTGAAAAAAAAGACATGGTTTATCGATATAGATATAGATTAATTTTATGCTCCTGGATGTTTGTTCAGTATACCATTTTAGTGAACTGGGTCACATGTGTATGCCACTGAGATTGCATACGTGCATTAATAGATAGCACAATTACATCTCAGGCAGACAGAAAAGGTTTTCTCTTGTGACAATCATTGATTCCCCCAGACATTATCTCTACACCTGCTGAAGTTTTTTCCTTTTGTGAAGAATTGAAGCTTTATTTTGACCAAAAACAAGCCAAACATCAAATTTCTGTCATGGAAGATGTCAGACACTATGTTTTTCATGGTCACTGGTGTTAAGATTGGTGATTAAGACAGTCAAAACTATACTGAACCTGATTTATTGACCATATTTACAGCATATGTATATATATGTATATATATATATATATATATATATATATATATATATATATATATATATATATATATATATATATATATATATATATATATATATATATATATATATATATATATATATATATATATATATATATATATGTATATATATATATATATATATATGTATATATGTATGTATATATATATGTATATATATATATATATATATATATATATATATATATATATGTATATATATATATATATATATATATATATATATATATATATATATATATATATATATATATATATATATATATATATATATATATATGTATATATATATATCAGAGATGTCCACAAGTCTCTGATTTGGAGTCCGAGTCGAGTCATGAGTCTTTGACCTCAAGTCCAGTCAATTGTCGAGTCTTTGAGGGGCAAGACTTGACGAGTCATGAGTCTTTGATCCAGAGTCCGAGTTGAGTCACTAGTCTTTCGACAGCAAATTTACGAGGTTTGGAAGCGGCCGCGCAGAGGGAGAGAAGCGAGGCGAGGTAAGAGAGGGGGACAAACGCTCCCAGCACACTCAAAAGACCATCCATAAAGTAAAGATTGCCCACGAGTCTTTGATCTTTGAGTCGAGTCAATTCCCGAGTCTTTCAGGGACGAGTCAAGTCAAGTCTGGAGTCTCCAAAAATGCGACTCGAGTGCCACTCAAGTGCCCATTTCTGACATATATATATATATATATATATATATATATATACATATATATATATATATATATATATATATATATATATATATATATATATATATATATATATATATATATATATATATATATATATATAGATATAGATATAGATATAGATATAGATATATATATAGATATATATATATAGATATACATATATGTACACACATATATATATATATCATTTTCATTTTCAGTAATTTTTTGTTATATGTTATTACTTTTGTCAGTGTTGAATTCTCAGTGACCATTGTGGGATTTTCTTTCTTCCCTGGAAAAATATGAACAATTTTGTTATGTGTGTACGTGTGTGTTGAATTTTAGATTGTATTTATGTAATGTGTCATCTTTTTACCACTGTTTTACTTTAGGGATGAGACATCAACAGGTTTATCCAGTGCAGCTGTTTTTATTTTTTATAAATGATCATATTTCACTGTGCCATGTACCTTGACAAATACGTTAATAAATACACCATCAAGTCATTGTTGGTGTGTCCCTCTGATTATTTATCATTACATGGTCAAGATTGCCATAATTTTTATCCTGATGTTTTTTGTATGATCTTTAAATGTTCCCTGTTTTGATAACTTGTTGCTGCAAAGATTGCTGCAGCTATGGTTTGTAAAGATTGTGTTACACTCTCCACGCACTGACAGCTCCTAAACTGGCGTCGGTGGCGCAGTTGGATAGTGCACTTGGTCAGTGATCAGGAGGTTGCAGGTTCAAGCCCAGCTCCGGGTGAAGCATGGCGATGTGTCCTTGGGCAAGACACTTAACCCCAAGTTGCTCCCACTGCTGCGTCAGTGGCGTGTAAATGGGCATGAAAGGGCGTGAATGTGTTAGACATACTGATGGATAACTAACATAGAAACTCTGAACCATCAGTGAGTGAATGGGTAGGTGTGACCTGTGGTGTAAAGCAGCTTTGAGTAGTCAAAGACTAGAAAAGCGCTATATAAGCTCAAGTCCATTTACCATTTACTGGCTTATCGATGTTACACAATCAAATGAAACTCATCACACCTATATCTGACTCAAACAACTTGTTACAGGCTGTACTTTGACAGTTAAGACAAACTAAAAGACAGTGATGCTTCCCCACTGATTACATTTTCATTGAAGGAGGTCATATCATGTTTTAACAACTTTTATAAGCCCATTAGTTTCTTAGCTGTCTCCTTGGCACCATAGAGTACCTCTAAATGAAAGATGAAGAGGCTGCAGCATCAGGACTTCTTCTTCTTCCTTTAAAGAGCATCAGTAGACATCCAAGACTAGAAAAGCGCTATATAAGCTCAAGTCCATTTACCATTTAAACTCACTATCAGTAGGTGGAGAGTGTGATGATGATCGTACATTTGCATCTCCTCCTCCCAGTACTTTGAACGTTCTGACAATCTACATGTATTCTGCATATTCATGAAGGCAAACATGCTAAATAGATGTGTTTGTATACCTCCAAATCTAAAGTAGATCTGGCTGATAGTCTCCTCATCATTATTACAGTTTCAGTGAAAACACTGTAATTGATTTAAAGGTGCAGTGTGTAGAACTTTGGCATTTTAGCAACATCTAGCATTCAGATTTTGGAATTAGCCCATCCATTATTAAAACATCACATCACTAAGCAACGAAAGCCGGTGAGGACCAAAAAGGATGGTGAACAGAGCATCATCTACAACAGCTACGAGGTAAGGGGTTTTTCATTCATATTTGTAACCATTATTTTCATTGATTATAGGCAAGTTAAGATGATGATTGTAGGTTTTGTAAACTTTGTGGACTCACATTCAAAAATCATATCATGCTTTCTTTGTCCCCAAACCCACCAGTTGACAACATGACAGATCATTATGTCATCCCCCATAAAGGGGAGAACCGCAGTACAGAAATATAAAAAACTTTTTCTAACTTTATAAAAAGAAAACAAAAGATTTATGGGGATGATTAAACACCTATTTTGACAGCCTTTCTATTCAAATATAAACATTTTATCCTACATTCACTGTTTCTGCTTACATGAATGGAGTCAAATACTGTAAATCTGTGCTCATGCAACAGACAATTATTTACAGGTAGACACTAATTAATTAAATCAAGTAACAGAAAAATACATACCATACCATTTTATCATAGAATGACTCTATTATTGTATTAATTATATTGAATGTGTTCATAAGGGCATGTTTGGGTTCATTAGTATCACAATTAAGTAGCTTTTAAAGACCAGTGGGACTGGGACAAAATATTAAGTCAGTGCCAGCAGGCAGTCAGTTTCTTTTTTCTTTTTTTATTATTTGGTACGGTACAGTGCAAAATGAGTGAATTACAGGACAACACTGACAGTGACAAGAGTGAAACAAGGGCAAAAACAGAATAACAAGGACAACAGGGAAAACAGCAACAGCAAAAGAGACATAGGGGAAGAAAGGTTGGGGACAGTATATTCAGTTATATATTGTAAGCATAGAAAATACGTTTTGTGTTAATGTGATGGTAAGGAGACTTATTAAATTCTAAACCTAATTTGCTCACCTAATACTTTTGCTATAACCACCATTTCCCTTTTCCTTTTACTATTATCTTTAAAGGGATAGTTCAGTTTTTTTGAAGTGGGGCTGTATGAGCTACATATGGCCTCTAAGTACATGAGATGCAGTAGAAAATTCTCTCCTCTCCCTCAGTAAGCCACAGTCTGCAAGAGTCTGTGACGAAGAAATAGACGCTAACCGGAAAATACCGTACCAAAAACAAAGGGTATTTTCTCCACCTACAAGAACTCAAATCAAAAAGTAATACTACAGTTTAAGAGTACACTACATATGAGTGTTTTTAAGTCTATTAACATTTCGGAAATATAAAGTTAATTTGGACCTAGATTCATTTCATGAATCCCTCTTCTAAATCACTCTACCTGTAGTAAACAGTTTAATCTAGCGGCTTCAAACGCCTGTTGTAGACTAATTGAAAGCACATTATATGACAAATATTTCTGAGATGGGTTTTTGTGATGCTTCCCCTGATGCAGAAACAGATGTGCATCATGGAGAACTCAGCTTTCAGCGTAACAAGGGCATGTGGTTACATCATACAGCGAATGCATCTCTCGTTACCTGACAAATTGTGTGTATAGATCTATACATATAAATATATATATTAGAGGCTAATACACAGTAATCGTTGCGTGTGTGTGTGCATGTGTGTGAGAGAGCGAGGCAGACACAAGTAGTCTGCACTGTTAGCAGTTTAAGAGTACGCTACATATGAATGTTTTAATGTGCATTAACCTTTCAGAAATATAAAGTTTATCTGGACCTAGGCCAACTCATGTCATGTATCCCTCCACTTAGCACTGCTGTGAACTGCTGAATCACTCCGCACTCCACTCTCAGCTGATCATACGAGCTAGTGGCTTCAGATGCCGGTTGTCGGTTTGTGTATTTTTTATTAAGTGTTGTAATACTTTTGTTTTGACTCTAAGCGGTGTGAGGAAGAGACAATGCTGGAAATTAAAAAAGGGATGATTATGACAGCACCGATAAAATTCCATTCACTTCAGAGTCAAGAGGATACCTATTTGAACAGGAGTTCACAGAAGAAGAGTTGCTGAAGATGGAGACTGAACAGACCGAAAGAATACAGAGAAAACATCCACGGACACTGGACATCAAGATAGAGTCAGAAAATAACAGTGGGGCAATTGTAAGACCTAGCCAGAGGAAACAGGTGATATGGACGGTGATATAAACTTCCCTGCTCTTCTGAATCCTGGAGTTTTGTGGACATTCTTCAATTTCCCAAAGATAAACTGGAAAAAACGTCCCAAACATGAAGGACCTAATGACAGTTTCTGCTCAAATTAAGTAATACTGATCTGTCAGAAACAAACAAGAAGAGTAGAGGAGGCTGTTTATCAAATCAGTGCAGACTACTTGTGTCTGCCTCTCTCTCACACACACATGCACACACACGCAATGATTACTGTGTATTAGCCTCTAATATATATATTTATATGTATAGATCTATACACACAATTTGTCAGGTAACGAGAGATGCATTCGCTGTATGATGTAACCACATGCCCTTGTTACGCTGAAAGCTGAGTTCTCCATGATGCACATCTGTTTCTGCATCAGGGGAAGCATCACAAAAACCCATCTCAGAAATATTTGTCATATAATGTGCTTTCAGTTAGTCTACAACAGGCGTTTGAAGCCGCTAGATTATACTGTTTACTACAGGTAGAGTGATTTAGAAGAGGGATTCATGAAATGAATCTAGGTCCAAATTAACTTTATATTTCCGAAATGTTAATAGACTTAAAAACACTCATATGTAGTGTACTCTTAAACTGTAGTATTACTTTTTGATTTGAGTTCTTGTAGGCAGAGAAAATACCCTTTGTTTTTGGTACGGTATTTTCCGGTTAGCGTCTATTTCTTCGTCACAGACTCTTGCAGACTGGCTTACTGAGGAAGAGGAGAGAACTTTCTACTGTATCTAATGTATTCAGTGACCATATAGAGCTCATACAACCCCACTTCAAAAAAACTGAACTATCCCTTTAACATAATTTATTTTCATCTTCTTTTTTCTTTCTTTTCTATGTAGAAAAATGAATTAGACAATTTATTTATTAGAAAAGGCATCAGTGTGACTTAGCCCCAAACACCAGTCCCATTTTTGTTGTTGGTGATGTTGTTGTTAAAATCTGTTTCTGAAAAGACAACCCCCCCCCCCCAAAAAAAAACAACTATGAATTCATCATGTTATAAATTTCATTTCCATCTCCAAATGACTAAGTGATTGCGTTATTATTAATCATTTATAGGGTTCATATGCCCCTGTTTATTTTTCATATTCTGATCATATGTATAATTCTACTCCTGTTTTATTTATAAAGTTATAAATATCTACTCTGCATTCATTTTCTGTTGCTGTGAAGCACACTGTGACCAAAGATTAGGGAGGTGTTTATTAAGTTTTACCATCAATTTTATTTCAGGTGACACAGTGATGTTTATTGATTAAAATTTACCACCAGCACCCAAATGCCATGTCAATTTCAGTTTATTTCAGTGGTTTCTTTTAAGCTGATGTGCATTTTTTGTTGATTTAGTATGCACTTGTGCCAAGACAAAGAAAACCACTGAGTTTTTTTTTTATATATTTAAAGTCACTGGAAATGACTAATGCCATTTGCTCCCATTGTATTTAGAACTTCAGAATATTTACAATGTAATTCAGCACCAAACTGAAAGTCAAGCTCCCCTTCACTTATACTTTTTATAACCAGGAAAATTTTGAGGGCCAGTCAATGGCCGAGCACTTAATCATGACTCTGTTTCACAAATTATAGTAAGAGCTCAGCAGACTAGAGGGCTATTTGTGACAGTGAAAGTAGTTCATATTTTGTCTAAACTAAACTCTCAGAGGACGGTGATCATCTGACCTAGGACAGTGTTGATTTTTGTGTTAAATGTGACTCTATTACATTGTCCTCTGCTCTATTGCAGCATGCTTCGTTCGTTCACCTCAAGGCCTACTGTCACAACATCAGAGTGTCAACATGCTAGGCTATGAGTAATCCCTGAGGCTTTACTCGCTGTTAGCGCTACAAAAATAAACAGGTAAGATATTACACTTTGACATTTGAGGGATAGAAATACCAAATTCTTACCACAATTGTCAACATAATCTTCTGTTTATTTACAGTGAGCATAAATCTAACATTATGTTGTTGGTTGACTTTTTTCTTTCTGCAGGACTCTCAAAACCTCCATTAAGCTCCTGGTGAACAGACCAAGAAGAGGAAGCTGACATCAGTGACCCGTTCTGCCACTTTTCCTGCTCCTCCTCAGAACCCTGCCAACAATGCTGACATTACAAGTGCAATCCTCAAGGCATCAATGTAGAGGATCTTCTCACAGTCTCTACTGTGCTCCACTGTCTCCCTGATGACCCATGCCCATCTGCTTCATGATGGGCTGGAGAGGATCCATCATCATTCCAAGTAAGAATACCAAAGTCTCCCTCACGCTATGGTAGGTGACAGGATCCATTACAGGAATGGCCATCTGCGACCGCAAAGAGATGATCTCAAACTCCACAGAAACCAAAGTTTTTTGAGATGCAAGACTGTCCAATCTTTGCTGAAATAGTGAATGCAACATGACCCATTCACGTGAATGTTGAATATGGGGTTGTGGTCTATGCCTATTCTGATGTTTCTGGAGAGCCACAGCCTGAACACCCACCCAAAAAGAAAGGATAGAACTCATTTGATAGTCTTTACAATTTTTTATTTTAACTCATGGGAACATATATAAATAGGCTACTTGGTAAATATTGTTGTTTATACTTTGACATTTTTAGGCTTAAGTAAGGTGAAAAAAAAATCCATAGTTTAAGGGAAACTTGAACTGACCAACAAACCCTTGCACTAAATATCCTCAAAAACTTCTGCCTTAACCAAAACCTTGACATTGAGCAACAGAAATATCAAGCAAGCCTCCATACCTAAAAAGAAAATCCTCTGCAGCCTCCTGCTGTGCAAGCAGAATTTATCAGAAGCTGCAGAGGGACAAGAACATCAGTCAATTTTAACCCTGTCCCCAACATTCTCAGCCTATTCCTATAAAGCTCTTCTTCTTTCAAAAGATTCTGCATCATCAGAAAAAAGGAAATACAGCAGCCTCCATGGATGCAAGAAATTTGAACCATCCACAGTTACCAGTGGACTAAAACGTCCATCCATTTCAGGCCCCAGACAAAAACCATCAGCCTCTGCCACAGCCTCCCCGCCTTAATCTTTGAGTTAAACACCAAGTTAAAGTTAAAGAATAATTCTACTTTCCACCACTGCCCCCAGGGTATACTATGCACTGTTGGAAAAGGACTCAAATAAAGCTACAGCTTAAAACAGACAGCTGCTTGCTTTCATTTCTCCATCTTAGCTTTCCTCTACTATTAATTATAAAAATGAAAACAAAATAATCATTTATCTCCACCTGTGCCAGCATTTCTCATCCACAACAGCTGCTTCTGGATGTCAACGTTCCTCCATTACAAGCCTTTGGCAAGTACATTCAGCTACTTGCTCCACTTGCTCTCTGAAAACCAAAATATGTCTCTATCTCTATCCTATTTTTGCCGTAGGTGTACTCTTATAATAGTTTATAAGATAAAGATAATATAATTATATACTCTCTCTCTCTCTCTCTCTCTCTCTCTCTCTATATATATATATATATATATATATATATATATATGTGTTACTCATTTTTTTCTCTATAAATATAATTAGTGAATTTAAACAGTTTTTGTTATCGAAAACAAGTGGTATATTTCAAGATAAAAGGTCTGTGGAGCCAGAAAAAAACAAAACAGTGTTTCCATTGATATAAATACATAGTAATAATAATAAGTCGAGGAACAATATTGGGTGATAACTATTGTTTTTAAGTATTTTCAGGCTGAGTTAAATCATGGGTCAAATTTGACATGCTAACACCAAAGATGTGAGCAGCTTTCTAAGTAATTACAAGGGTTATCCCTTGTATGATGTTTGGGTCTGAGGGATCCATTTTCATTTTTTATCAGAAGAATAATTATGCTATTCATTATTTTTTTCAATCTCATACTCACTGGCCTTGGCCCATTCTCTGTGAAAGACATATATCAGAACACATATTCAATGACCGCACACTGTAAACCCTCCCTACACATTTATATAACACACATGATGTTCAGGTCTACTGGACCCAGAGCTAAAAAGTGTAGAAAGCGTAGGTCCCTTGTACCTTCACTCTGTCCTCGGTTAGTGTGTGTGTGCACATGTGTGTGCGCGCACATGCATGTGTCTGTGTGTGTGTACCTGCCATTCCCACAAAAGGTAGCAAAATCGTTGCAAAATTGTTGCAAAATTGTTGCAAAATCCTGGCACTGACACATACACTCACACTCCAATTTAAAAACATTTTAAAAACAAATAAATAAATAAATAATAATAATAATAATAATACTGACAACTTACACCTGTATCGGGAGCTTCAACCAGCAATAGTGTGATATGTAAAAAAAATAACATCTGTCTATCTCAACCACAGACCAAAAGTCTCTGCTATCACTTGCATCCTTTACAAGACCACTCCTTTAAACTCCAGCGTTAGTCACCAACCAGTGGTCTTTCCTACAAGATGATAATAATGATAGATAGAGATAGAGGACAGTATTTTCAAAAGCAGCCAAATCAACTGATGCCTGAACTGACCCTCTGACAATAAGCTTAGAATCTCTGCATAATGAAGGTCTAATGTCCATCTGAAAGGTCTGAAAGGTAGTTTCTCTAAATGGATTCAGCTAAACCTTGTTTCAGCAAAAGATTCAGCAAAATTCAATAGCAGTTGGCAGGGGCGTAGCACCAAATTCTGGGCCCTGTACACTCTCAATGTCAGTGGGCCCCTATCCATGCCAGTGCACGATGCGCATGAGCAAAAAAAAAAAAAAGAAAGAAAGAAAAAAAGGGGTATTTATTTAAAATAAAAAAGCATAAATACGGTTTTAAGCTACAATCAGATCAGATTATATTGATGAGTAGTTCTTTCATTCACCACCTGAATTGATGCATTTGGCCTACTTGTGCTCAAATACCTAAAACATTCGGCTACATGTTAGGCTACTGGTTTGTGTACTAATGTTTTGATCCATGACACTTGTGCAAAGTTTGATTTAAAAACATTTATTCTTATTCTCTCTCTCTCTCTCTCTCTCTCTCTCTCTATCTATCTATCTATCTATCTATCTATCTATGGCAAAAATGTATAGCAAAAATCATAATCACAATTATTTTTGATTGATATTGAGATCACAGTTATTTAATATGATTATTCATTCATTGGCTTTGGTAACATCATGAATTTATTGAGCATTGACAATAGCTTTTAAGCATTGCAATGCTAAGGCTTTTTACCAGACAAAAATAATAAATTGCTTTATTGCTCAATTAATATATTACTAGTGTGCGCTTGAGCCTACAGTGATATTGGTAGGCTATTTACATGTTGATATATGCAGCAGAAATATTGCTAGGTGGATCACTTATTAAGTCTCATCACGGAGTTTCACTTTCAGCTTTGTTAGTATAGGCTATAGCACTGAACCAAAAGGATGACTTAGTTTAAACTTAAGGTAAACAACTCGCATTTAGGCAGCGATCTACCAGTCAGCAGCTCGCTCGCTCGCTCTCTCTCTCTCTCTCCTCATCATACCACCGTAAGGGGTAGTCGGAGGGGAGAGCTCGCCCTTGAAAACTTGAACAACGATCTCACCTTGTCTTTGCTCATCTACTATCTCAGCCTCATCTTCGGAAGAGCCGCCAGGACTGGCCACTACTGCTCCTGCTGCTGCGGCTGCGCCTGGTTGCCAACTAGCTAAGCTAAAGACTTGACGTGAGCATACAGACATCAGCAGCAGCTGTCTGGAGTGGACTACGTTAACTTTAATTGGACTTTGCATAACAAGCAAACTCGGTTCACCTTTGGGAAAGAAAGCAGTCAACAGCTGCCTCCCCTCATTCTGCCTTCTTTGTTTTTCTTCTCTCTCTTTCTTTTTGCAATAGCCCGATTTCTGCTTTTTGGGCAGCATGATGCCAATTCAATGTGGGTTCACTGACGTTACACTTGTCGCTGGTCGCTGTCGGGCGGACTAAACCATTTTGCGCCTCCAAGAGGGGGCCTCCAGAATGTCCAATATGTTGGGAGGACTGTGACATAAAGTTCATTCTCTCAGCTGATGTTATCAATATATGAAATAATGCATGACATCAATTAATTGGAGGGCCCAATTCATTCGGAAAAAAAAAAAAAAAAATCAGGATTTTCATGGGCCCCTCTCCCTACTCGGGCCCTGGGTAGTCAGGTCCACTTTTCCCCCCACTACCACGCCCATGGCAGTTGGTGGCCCAACTGCTATAACCATGCTGTTATTACCAGCCTGAACACCCACCAGCCATGGAAAGCCACATTTCAAATAACAGCCAGGTACTCACAGGTGCAGGCATCACAATGCATCCTCATGAAAAAAATAGCTTTCTCCTTATTCTATATAACTGCTGACAACTAAAGTCCTAGCAAGAAAGCTGCTGCCCAACTCAGCAGTGTGTGGATTTAAGCTGTGGTCTGGTCCTCTTACTGTAGAATCATCTATGCAAAAGTACAAAAAAACTTTGACCAGCGATGACTGTGATTAAAGCAAGTGACTCATTTAAGCCCCCATAGCCTGCAACTTCCATAAATCTGGAATCTCTATGTGAGAAACAGATTTAACAATAGCCCAGCAAAGCAGCAACTTCATCTCTCCCACACAGCCTTACCTCTCCAATGCAACCCTGGCTAAAAGCTACAGTCCATACAACTTGAGATACCTCAGCCACTAAAGATGAGCCTCAACTCCTACTTGGACAATATGAAGGACATCTGCTTTAAGGCTTATGCTACACCATCAACCAGCAGCAAGGCATCCTTAAGTTTGTGACTCACATTTGTAGCTTTAGTTTCTGCTCCAACCACTGATTCTGCACATTAGCAAAAAATCCTGCCAGCCTCAAAGGTGACATCTTATCTAAAGACAGCCATCTACAGTGCCACTGTAGCAACATGTCCCCATTTGCTTTCCATACCTGAAGACAGTTGCTGACGGCTGTTGAAGACAGTAATACAGAACAGACTTCAGGTACAGTCTTTAAAAGTCACTTTTTATTCGAAGAAAATTAAAGAAACAGGCTGTATATGTCTCCATTTGTAAAGTATAAATGACAGCTGCAGCCTTTGCCAGAAAAACCTCAGCCATCACTATCCCAAGCTGCAGTCTTAACAAGCAAGCTAGCTTTGACTTAACCCCCATCAAAAGCCTATGACCTGTTACAAAGATCACCAACACTGACCTTCACAGAACAAAGCATGGGTGCCTCAGACCTTAAAACTTCTCCCCTAATGATCAATATTGTTAGGTCTCTTTGTCCTTCCTGTAACATGGTACAAGTGACCGCTGCTTATTTCTTGTTTGCACTGCCTATTATATCAAGTAAAAGAAAGCTACAAGATAAATCATTATTTCCAATGTTACTGCAGAATTCTCCACCACCCCCTCTTCAAAGAAATTAAGCTAGATGTATCTTTACATCCATATTATGAAGGGAAACACTCTACATTGTCCCTAACTGCAGCTTTTCTTGTAAATTATCATCATTAAGCATTCATTTTAAAAGCACTTCTTTTTGTCTGTGAGACTGTCTGTCGCCTGCTCTTGATTTACAAAGGTGACCCTCAGTCAAACTGTGGACACAGTCCAAGTCCCCATCCAGCCCTACCTTACTCCCTCCATCTCTCTTTCTCCTGCCAACAGTGAAAATGTGGGCAGCAGCAGAAACAGTAGTGTGCAAAGAGCCAATGAGGGTGGAGGGTGTTTGAGATCGGTGATGCCAGGAATTAAGGGATGCAAATGGATGCGTGAAGTGTTTACACATGGCTAATTCCCACCTGTCAATCAATCTGGAATCCTGAGAGAAGGTAGAACCCAACAAAGAGCCAGAAGAAACAGGTAGAGAGAAAAGGGAACATAATTAGAATGATAGCTTTATTTGTCCTAAATAGAACTTTTAAGAACCAAATTCTACTTGTCAGCGGCTTGATAAACACCATAAGTCAAACACTCACACATCATATGCTGGATGACTGACTTATCAGTCACATTGCAGTCATTTGCTTTTGTATCCATTCAAAGAATCGATCAGAAATTTGCAATACTTTTTATCCAACCAAAGCTCCTGTGCTATTATTTCAACCTAAAAAATAACTATAAGATCAAACAAATCTTTCAAGACAAAGAGTCTGACTATTTAGTTTAATAACGTATGCTGAGGACAGACTTTATGATTTCAGTACAAATTCACCCTCAGTCATAAGGCTCTGGACCTGCCTGTCACAGGAAAATCTGTTCTCTGTAGTAGTGAGTCGTTCTGATGCCTCAGGACTCTGACAGGAGGTCTGGCATGTTTAATTGTCTTTCTGTCTCCCACAATTTGTTGTGTGAAGTCAGAGATGTTGACCAGTGGGAGAGCACAGAGTCCTCTTTATTAACTACTGTCATATCCATCGACCCAGGGGTTGGTGCCTATCCCAGCTGACACAGGGCGAGAGGTGGGGCACACCCTGAAGTAGTCACCAGCCAATCACAGAGCTACATAGAGAGACAGGCAACCATTTACACCACCAGTGACCAATCAACCTAATAAGCATGTTTTTGGTCTCTGGGAGGAAGACTGAGTGCCTGGAGAGAGCTCATGCATGCATGGGGAGACCATGCAACTCCACACAGAAAGGTCCTGACTAACAGGGCTTGAATCAGGAACCTTCTTGCTGTGAAGCATGTACCCTACCTGCTGTGCTACTGTGCCACTCCCAAAGTTAGATGGCACTAAGGGTGCAAATTCTACATCCAGAAGCTCCAGAGGCAGGGGACGCCAACCCTTTTCAGCTGCACTACCAACTGCTGTAACCGACACTTCACAGATATGAACAAACAAATCAGAAAAGGAATGATCACTTTAGTTGTTGCTTTCACATTAAAAGTGAGAGTTAACGTTTGTCAAGCTCTGAATAGATATCTGTCATCATTGTAAAGTTTGAAGTCAGTCATGCTTGTTTACCAAGTCACAGCACCATATATATTATATATGGCACTTCAGTGGTCTAATCCTTAACTTCTGCTTAGAGACTTAACTAAACTTGGTTAATATGATGAAAAACATTCTTCCATTTCATTCACATAAACAACAGTCATCCCCCGTATAGCAGCGCTGAGAATAAGTGAATAAAATGTCCCTGCAATTTGAGTGAGGACTGAATGTTTAAAAGTCCTGTTCACTGTTGTCTGTATGTTAATCTGTGAAGTGAGTTACTTCTTCTCCTCCCTGCAAAATTCCAAAAAACCAGCCTCAGCTCCAGTCTCTACTAGCGTCAGTCTGCCATGTTTGTTTTGCACCGTGCTGCTCAGAGTTATGCCGGGTACTAGAGCCAAACAGGCTACGTGCTCCGCTGTTGGTCTAAAATGCCAATCCAGAGGTTTATTTCCTGTCCCAGCTCAGCACCAGAGGACCAGAAAAAATTAGTAGGTTATACCCTTTAACAGTAATGTACCTGTTTGGGCTACAGGCGAAGCTAAGCCTTAAACTGCTAAAGGGGGATAGACTTCCAGGCTCTCCTCTACGTTGAGCCTCTTAGAATCTTCTCTACCTACAGCTGGGGACCAACAACAGCAGCTTCACCACTGGTTAGTGTTTCTACAGAAAAAGTTTTTGTTTGATTTTGATCTGAAATGACAGTAGTGCTTAAATTGTTAGCATGTGCTGTGCTAGTGTGTAATGAGCTTTTTAGTTTATGTCCTCTTTGAGCTCAATAAACACCTGGGGCCTCATGTACAAAGGGTGTGTACGCAGAAAAACGTGGCGTACGCTCTTTTTCATAGCAAAGTTCAGATGTATTTAGAGTGAAATGACCGTGGAAATGTTTGTTGCCTCACGCCAACTTCATGGCTAAAAAGGCTAAATAAATGTGAAAACAATTAGTTTCAGAGACACAACAACAATTAACAATTATGAACAATTAACACACGCACGTGTCTGCAGTTACATGTGTAAAAGTGGTGGAAAAATACCATTAAACACAACGGCTGCTTTAGCATTGTGGGAAGACGTACATGGAAGAGAGCGTGTGTTCAAAGATAGAGAGGATTTACTGACAAATGATGACGATCATCAGTCGTTTTAAGCTTCCGAGGGCAGTCCTCCTGAAACCGTGCGCAGAGCTGCAGCTGGCATTCAACTTTAAAGCACAATTTGCCGTGAAAGACGATTTTCCCAGTGTGATCAGAGCTGTCTACTGCACACACATGGCTATAAAAGAGCCATCGCGTGATGAATTTGTGTATGTCAACAGGATACATTTTATTAGATCAATGTAAATTTCATATGTGATGTGCAAAAGCCGTTAACCAACATTGTGGCAAGGTGGCCTGTTTAAAAAAACAAACAAAAAAAAAACGGAAACAAACAACATGCTGGCACTGTGCATGATGGAGGCTTCTTGGTCAGTAAATTTATTACAGTAGTTGTCCTAAAATAATTCCAATTATGCGCATTGAGCATGTGCGCCCCCAATTCCATCCCGTCTTGACAGCATCATTATTAATCAGTGGTTGAAGTTTGTGACTTCCTGTTTTTTGCTGATTAAACTACATTTGAAGATCTTTCTTATAAGCCCCTGAGTATCTCTGTGTGTTGTGTAGTCCTCTTAATAACCCCGTGCGTAAAAGTGTGAAATGTATGATCAGCCTCGCCTTTTTCCCGATGAACTTCTGCGCTGATCTGCAACAACAGTGTTTGATCCATGTTAGCAGTGGATGAAATTAATGAATAAAAACTGTAAATCAAGTTTACTGTGATATCCTGTTTGATATGGTGGCATGTTTACAAAAAAATTCAGAAGATTTCAAACCAAATAATACCATGCAGCATTTACGCATGAACCTCTATCCAAGGGGTTGGCAAGTTTGCCTCAGGCCATATTTTTTAGAGCCACTTCTTGTCGGGCCAGAACATAATCAGAGGTTAATATATATAGATGATTATTGTTAATTAATGCATAAACAGGGGAGTGACGAGTGAAAATGGAAGATCACTGGGACGATCTACTGGAGCCCGTATTAAGCACAGATCAAGAGAAAAAAACAAATCACACCTCTTTATGCTGTTTGTATTATAATATCTGTTTTATTTATTAATAATGTACCAACAACTTGGGATTTATTAGGGACACATAACAGTTTTCAGGACAGGGAATGTCAAATGTTTTTATTCATTAGTTGGGATATTCATGCTGAAAGCAACTTTAAACGACTCTTCTTAAAAACCTGAGAAACAATTCACAGCCAACGTTCATACAGATGTGTTCTTGAGCTTTTATTATTAACAGGTCGCTCGTGATCTGCAGCTGTCATTCGTGCGCAATTAAGCACTCCATAAAGTTTCTATGAGACAGCGTGAGCGAGTGAACAGTCTGCTCATGTCTGATCTGCTCTCAGATAAACTAACAAACATCAGAACAGATGATAAAACAAAGTTTCGTCTCTGTCTTATATCTCTTCTGCAGCGATCTTCCATTAGGACAGAACGGCCGCCTTTTCGGTTCAAAAGAAATAAAAAGGGGACTCTATATACCTACCCCTGCTCTGTCTTATGTGGCTGTGTATGAACACATATTGTGAGTTACACAAACACACAGGTATTTACCTTGGAGAGGCACCCACATGTGCTCAACCAACCCTGAGAGATATATATTATGTTAGGACAGCGTGCCAAAGAGGATGTTTTTACGTGCTTCCACTTCAGTGAGTAGTGTCTCAAATGCACTTTCCATGAAATTCTTTTTAAAGACCATCTTACTAATTTATCTTCTGTTTTCTGATCATCCAGAGAGGGGAATCTCAGGCGCAGGGCTCATTTAAATGTGATTTGCGTATGAATTTGGAGGCGTGGATGGGGAGGGGTCGGGTATTCCAACATGTGTGCTCAGTTCCGCGCTGATTGGGATGTACAAAGGAAATGCTCTTGGATTCATGCGAGCGCACATATTCATACATCTGGATATTTTTGTGTGTACGACGTTTAGTATGAAATCCACGCAAGTCTTTGTACATGAGACCCCGGCTCACAAAAATGTCTTGGTAGTTCTACTTCTGAGATTTATCTGTGTGATATCAAATTAAAAACAGCCTTTTTAGCAGAGCTAACAACTAACTAACAGCTTCTATCTACAGTTAGAAGATGATGTATGGGGCGGACATTAGCTCAGTTGGAAGAGCGTCCGCCCCATGTACGGGGGCTGCCAACCCCCAGCAGCAGCTGTAGGTTCGAATCCCGGCCTCAGCCCTGTGCTGCATGTCATCCCCCCTCTCTTCACTCGCTTTCCTGTCACAACTTCAGCTGTCCTATCAAATAAAGGCCATAAAAAGCCCAAAAAATAACTTAAAAAAAAAAAAAAAGATGAATGTTATATGTACTAATTATTTCATTTTGTAAATGTATTTGTTATTTTTAAGACAGAAAACAAAGGGAGGGCACCAATGGGCATCAAATTATTAATGCGATTTTATTTTATTTTTTATTTTTTACCTGAGGGTTAGGGTGCTGACAGTGCGCCCCTGCAGCAGATGGCGTCCTAGGCGACCACTCGTGTCACCTATCCAAAGGGCAGTCCCTGTTTAACAGCTGATTGGATTAATTCATGTTTCTTCAAAACACCTACATACAAAGTCCTTCGTCCAACTGCTTTCAGACTGCATCTCACTGAACACCCAGATATTTGCCTTGGAATTCAAGTCTAAGATGATTTGGTAGAAATTTGACAGACAGAGTTACAAGAACTTACAAAGTATGATTTTAACTAATCTCTATGAAACCAAAAGGAAAACATATAACATGTCTAAAACAACAAACAGCCCTGACATCCAACCTGAAGAGCCGTCTCTCCACTCGTCAGACTCTTTCATTGGTGGATGTGTCTGAGGGATATGGAGACTGGCAGGAGGAGGAGGAGAAGGACTGGTGAGACAGGAGGAGAGGGGAGAGGGAGCCTGTGAACCTCGTGTGCTGATGAGCTGTCATTTTGGTATTATGCAAATGCAAAGCAGCTGGTTCACACAAGGGTCAACCTGACAGAAAGTCAATGCTGCAGCAGCCAGTCGCAGTGGGTGACGGCTGTCAGCAGGGAGACAGCCAATCCACCAGAGACCAGGTTTTTAGGAAGACAAGTTCAATTGACTCAAGTTTTAGTTTTTTGGATTTAATAACTCCTTATTTTCAGTTGATGTAATTGTTTTTGGAACATGAACATTATATTTAATTGATAGAGTGATTTAAAATGTATTTCTGAATGCTGCTCCCTCTTGAAATACTTATAATTTTACAATACTGCAGCATTAAAAAAAGTAACCACTGTTGTATTTGTAAGGTAAAATCAGAAGTCTTTATGAGGTCTCCTTCATTCAAAGAAGATGTCTGGGAAATTCTAGACCTTTGATTTCTGCCAATTGAAAAAGACCAGTCTGACCTTTCACTTCTATTCTCAAGTGACTCTTTAAGGTCCGATTGTAGTTCTTCAGGGTAATGAGGGCTTTTTTTTTTATCATACTAATTGATCCAATCAGGGCATTTTCATTCACTTCCTTCTTTCTCTTTTTAAAACTAGATTTTGCTATACATTCACGTTTGACTGTTATGAACATGGCTGGCTTTGCTCAGCTGAGCATTCAGTGGTGACATTGTTATCTTTTTTTCCAGTATCAATGTAGTAGTTTAATCTAGACTTTGTATTATTGTTTGAATCAGCTTGATAACAACTAACTCTGACAACAGGTTCTATTACTGGGAGACATTTTTGCCATGTACTTTTATTTAGTCGTTGAGACAACATTCAAACATTCAACATTCAAAGAAAAGAGGGAGAAAATAAATGTATGTCACTCGATGTCTTAGGATTTACCTGTGATTGCCCATATTTCTCTGTTTTAGTCTTTATTACCTCCGCCAAGGAGGTTATGTTTTCGGGAGAGTCTCTCCATCTGTCCGTCCGTCTGTCCGTGAACAAAATAACTCAAAAAGTAATGGATGGATTTGGATGGAATTTTCAGGAAATGTTCAGCATGGGAAAAGGAAGAACCGATCCAAATTTGGTGTTGATCGGGATCTGCATCTGGCCGCCATGGCGAAAAATGTGATTTCTGTGAATAACTGCTGAACTAAAATAGATATCATTATGAATCCAGCTAATGGTATGTTTTCATGGTCAAGGAATCTAAATATTTAGATGAAATAAAGGTAGGACTAATATTTATGGTCAAAATGACAATATGGCTGAGGACTGTGGCGCTGGCCGAGGTCTGCGCTCTCCGAGTGCTTTCTAGTTCTCAATGTGATGTAAAAAGATGGAGTACATTATTGCAAGGGGGATGAGGAGGACAGACAGACAAGGAATGCAGGTGGATCACGAGCATGATGATTGGATAAGCCAGCTGCTGTGTAACTGTCTCTTAATTTTATACTCCTATTAATAACAAAGGAACAGATTACATCTGTCCCAGGAGCTGGTCCACATGGTGACGCGCTTCGTAGCCTCCCATTTGCGCCCCAATGGCCAGTCTGTTCTCCCAGTTGTTAAAGTGACAGCTGCTCTAACCGTCTCCGCTACCGGGTCTTTCCAGCACACTGTTTCCGCGGTGGTGGGGATCAGTCAGACCAATCAGTCACTGCGCCTTGGCCGCAGCGCATTTAAAGGCACAGAGAGGCTTTATTTGATTGGTGAATACAACACTCGGCTGTGTTAAACCCACTCACGCCTTTTCCTCTCCCTCTCTGGCACTTGCGCGGAGGGGCAGGGATGGAGGCGTGGATGCGCCTCTCTGTGCTTAGAGTGCGCCTCTGTACGCGCTGCAAGAAACTTGCAAAGTGCGCCGGACACAACCTGTCGGTGCGGCACAGAGGCAGCACAGGGCAGGTGTGCCGCACCTGTGCCTGGTCTACGAAACTAGAGCCCAACATGTTCACTTGGATTTATGACTACACTGCAGCTAAGGTTATCTCGAAGCTTTGGCCAAGCAATAGCCTTTAGTATAAAGAAAGTTTAACCTTAAGCGCAAAACACAAACAAAAAACACATAATAAATTAAAAACAATAATAATCTGAAAGCTTTGCTTTGCCAAGGAGGTTATGTTTTCATTGGGGTCTGTCTGTTTGTTTGTCTGTTTGCAAATTACGCAAAAACTACAGGATGGGTTTATATGAAAATTTTAGCAGTGGTGTGGTTTGGTCCAAGGAAGAAGCCTTTACATTTTGGTGCAGATCCAGATTGACGTCACAGTAAACATTGAAGTTTATATTGGCAAATCCTATATATTTACGTCATTAAGGGAATTGTTTATTTTCAAAATGATGCCAACATGTTTCTAGCCTTTGTCAGCAAATTTCTCAGTTGATCGTTGAGTTGCATAAGCAAAGCCTCTTGCAATGTGCCATCGCTGCTAAGGTTGGACATATTGACAGACAAGACAGTCATTTTCAATTTTTAAAAGGTTCTGATTGTTATGGAACAAAAAAGTTATGTGATAGACCCCCAAAAATTTCCCCAGCCCTGAGCTGGAGGATCTGATTGGATATTGATAAAGTCATGGGAAACCCTCTGCCTAAAATTAGGTCTGCAGTCAGCACCAGTAACCCAAAAACCCAATAACCATCAGACTGCATCTGCAAGTGAAGGGCTTGAAAAACAAACATCTTCAATGTCGTCAGCGCCCATTTGGACTTTGCAAAGGAGCACCAAACATGGGGCGTTAAAAGGTGGAAGAATTTTTCTTTCGCTGATGAGAAAATTTAACCTTGACTTTTCTTATGGCTATCAAAGATACTGGCAGGACAAGGAGATGCCATTTGAGAGACAGAAACCGGATTGGCCTTAATTAATCATAGAATTTATCTTAATAAAGTGTTCATTATTATTTTGTGTTGATCATCCAAACAAAACTGTTTAAGTTGCAGGAATCAACATCCCATACTCTGTATTTTCATCATTGTTCTAAAGTCTGTGCTGCTGGTGTCCTGAAATACCACCCTCCCTCTCTTTGTCTGAAAATAGTCCCTCAGGCTGTTCCACACTTCAGTGCCAACTGGCTTTGCTCGATCAGGAGTGAGGCATCCAGGATCAAGAAGATTTGTTTCTCCTTCAGCCACTTGCCTCTGTTCTCCAGGCACATCCCCTCCATCCACAGAGATTCTGTGTTACTACTGTCTGAATATGACTTTGTTTTAGAGAGAGTTTGAACTCAGGTCCTGTCATTTTAACTTTGTGATTTTTGTTCACCTTCAGCTTGGATAATATGCTTGAACTTGAAATCTCATTATTTTGTTTTTATACCAGACTGCATTTGTAGACTTCTAAAGTTTAATGTGTTGCCAGTCCAAAAAACAAACCAAAAAAAAAAAAGGGAGAGAGTAAAGAGCAGAAACTCGGCATTTGCAATATCTGTCTCATTTGGCACTGTTTTGCTTCACCAAAATAAAACGGTTCTGTAAAATATATAATAGATGTATACTGAATCTCATGATCATTTTGGCTGCATTATTTGAGGGTACAACTTCCCTAAGCGTCACACTGAAACATTTGGAGAAAAAAATGGGTTGAAATGTGTTTCTGGAAGCTCAGCCAGCTGCATAGTGGATATCTGTCAAATCTGTCTAACTGCAAATGTGCCTATAATGTGATTTGTTTAGTCTCTTCATCATTAGTGCACTAACAGCTCTGATTCAATACCACACTTTATTACTTTCATTTTATTGTCTTTAGTGTCATGCTGGTCATCAGAGTTACAGAAAAATGATCAGGGATGGTTACAGACCGAACAGAGCCCTGAACAGAACATCTTGATTGTAATTAGAAAAGATTGTGCTTGTGAGAAAGGTGGCAGTTAGATTAAGCAGTCTATGTGTGAGTTTAATAGACCAATAAGCATGTAATCATTATTGATGATTTCTGCTGTTATTCACACTGCACTGTACTGTACAGTACATCTTATTTGTGTTCAAGAGACCCTTTATTAATTTATAGAGAGAGCAAAAAGATTTCCACCAGCTGGCTAACAGTGGTCTCACACTGAATACATCATCCAGTGTGAGACCACCATCAGAGCTTGAGACTCTATGGCTTCCATATAATATTGTGACTGCACCCCACTACTGTCACAGCTCTATTTCTCCATGAATACCCCTCCAATACTAAGCTTCTATAGGAAGTTTAGGAAGACCCTCAATCTCATCACAAGTGACCCCAGCCATGGAAAAACTAACCTGTAGAATGAATGATTTTTTACCAAACGAGGGAAGTTTGTCCACAGAGGAGACAAAATGAGCTTTACCATTGAGAGGCTCAGATGGGAAGTGTAACAGAGATCCTTGACTCTGTTCTCTATTGCATCTGTAAGAAGTGATGAACAGCATGCATTGTTACATGTGAGAATGTTTGGCTTTGACCACTTCTCATTTTCATACAAACACAACCCTGGGGCAAACAGAAGCAGTGGGCATATAAGTGACACATATGAGGCAAACAATGCAGATGATAGGGCCTCCTGTTTTGTTTATCAAGCTATTTCCACTGTCATAGTGTTGATCCAGTCACTGTAATGTGGGAGCTGTCCACTGTGACATGACCATCATATCAATTGCTGTCACAAAGTTAAGATTTTGTAATCCTTTAAAAATAAAATCATCTTAACTTATATTCTGTACTATAGAAATAAACCAAGTAATTTTATTATTGAGCATTTTACTTTATCTTAATGGGCTTAACAGAAATAAGAGCAGAGCAAACTTTGCAGCACATGAATAATCTTTATGCACATCAATGTTTCAAATCCCATACACATCTGTTTTCAAAACTAAGGACGGTCAGCCCCAAAAGCCTCACCTGTGCCATGCTGCTTGTCAGATACAGTATGTTGTAGTAAGTTTAGGTTTTTAGAGAGGTCTTTCAGTGTTTTACCTAGTCACAAGTAACACTGGCAAATGGCTTGATGGCAATTTCAAGCTTGCTCAAGGAAACGGAATGATGCTTTAAGAAAAGAGTGTGTGCTAAATATTACATTGAGGCATGCTCAATTTCCTTCACAGTACTTGTTTTCAGTGAAATCTGTAGATATTAAAACTCTTTATAGCTTAGCTTGGCCACTTCTAGATCTGTAGGTTTTATTATCATCTCTCAACAATAGTTCTTTGAGGCATAAAAACCCAAACCTCTGTGCTTTTTCCACAGAACCTGTAGGTCTCCTGTGCTATGGCGATGTCAATATCTGCGTAAAACAGGGACACTTTGAAACACTCCTCTGTGTCCTCAAGCCTTTTATCCTCACACAAGTTATCAAAATGTCTTTTGTTGAGTCCTCCTATTTTTGTCTAAATCAGGGGTATCCAAACTATGGCCCGAGGGACAAAATGCAGCCCATTTTGACTTAACCGAAACAACTGCATGAATAAAACAATGAGCATTCAGCAGCACATTTTCTGATTCATTTGCTTTATCACATGGTCCTATTTACAAAGTATGTTGCAATATTTATCTTGACACATTCTTGCCATTTTCTCTTGTTTTGTGTCTGTGTCTCCCATCTCTCAGAATGTCATCCTCACCCTGACTTGAGGTGAACCCAGTGACAGCCTGGTCTTCCCACAGCCCTTGACAGGTGATATCCCACCCCTGAACTGTGACATGCAAACTTAAGCACACTTAAAGCTATGGTCTACGATTTGGAAGCTTGGTACATCTTAATGCCTAAAGTTTTGCCCATGGTCCCGCCTCTTCCCCACTACCTCCCTCATGTACCGGTGATCTGCTAGCAGCACAGCTACTGAAGCATCATGGAGCCGGGAGGCTGCTTCTGTTACCCTTCACATCGAAGATAAGGAAAGGTAAAAGTTTCAAGGAAAAGGCTGAAGTAAGGAAGAAATATGAGCAATACAGGTCCCAACGGAGACTCAACATTGGAGAATCATACGTTGGAAAAAGTGGCAGAATGATTTGGGATTGTTGAACACTGCACCGGCCGCCGGCTACCGAACTGCCAGCTGCAGCACGGGCCACCAGCTGGCGAACAACCGCAGCACCAGCCGCAGCCCTGGGCGCTGGTCGCAGCACTTGGCGCCAACCTTAGCACTGGGCGCCAGCTGGCGAACGGCCGTAGCACCAGCCGCCAGCCGACCTTCAGCACCGGCCGTTCTGCCCCTGGTTGAACAGGTAATAACTTTGTTTACTACAGTGGGAGATGTCTGCTGAATAACTCTGGTTAGTCTGTGCCTATACTGGCTAATGACTGAACGTTGTTGGTTGGAGTGGGTAGGCTCTGTCAATAGATTTTAGCACAAGTTGGCTACTCATCGTTAGCATTGTAAACTGAGCTGGTGAAGACACGCCAAGAAAGATAAATCCTTACCCACAATCGGTTCTGCTCTGGCGACGCCAGACCCGCTTCACCACCGGTCCAATTGAAATGGCTACCGCTGTGTGTTACAAGGGGGATGACTGCCGTGTTCGTTACTTTCAGTTGAGCTGAGTTGTTTTTGGTTGTTGGTGCTGCTGATATTTCATGCCAGCCGGCTTGTTGGTCTATCAGAGGGGGCGTGTTGTTAGGAGGCGACACGAGCTGGGAGGCAGGATCTTGGAACACTGAGGGGAGGGGTGAGTGAAGGGGGGGCAGGCTGCGTTTTTCAAATCTGTCTCAACAGCCAAGCTGGTTTTCAGATTGTAGACCCTAGCTTTAAGTTGAAGTTTGGCAGGTGGCCCAGTCGTCCATGTTATTTTCTTTGTGTGGCCCTCGCTCTAAAAGGTTTAGACACCCCTGGTCTAAATCAAAGACAGATGACCAATGACTTCACAAGAATCTGAGTTATTTATTTAAGGCTGTCAAACTCCCCTTTTAGTAAGGTAAGGCTCTGATGTGCTGGGTAAATACTTGTTTTTAAAATATTGCTATTTTCATTTAGGAGAGTTTTGGAAAATGTTGACCATTTCAAGGTTTTTACACTATTTTATGGTTAGGAGAACAAACTCGAAATTTTCCATTTTATGTTTTAGTCCCTCAGCCTCAGTTGATTAATTAACAGAAACAAAATAGTGAATGCTTTCATAACATCTGAAAACAAAAACAGAGTGAACTAACAGCACCATTTTGGGATGCACAGCAAGTTGTACACAACCACTAAGTAGTTGTTTGACCTTTCACTTTAAACTGTCTTTTAAGAAGTTGACTATTAAAGAAAGCTTAGAGCTTTTGAGCATTTTGGTGTATTATTTTACCTTTGTCACATTTTGTTTAGCAACATTCAGGACCAACTGAAATGTATGATGAATACAGATAGCATTTGGCAATATTTCCAAAATTTGCTTTTGCAACCCAAAATGTGCCCCACTCACTGTGGATGCCCTATCAAAACCCTGTCTCATCTTTTTGCCTACGGATATCTGCTTCTCTAAACAAAAGCTTCTGCTCTGTTTTCATTCAAGATGCACTTCTGTCATACTCTGCATGATAGCCCATGAAACTCTATGTATTTTTACTTCTAATAGATCATAATTTTCTCTCATGCAGGCATGCTGGAACATGTTTTAAGTAGGGGGGCTGCTAACTGCATGAGTGACGTCATTGTTTTTTATTAATTTATTTCTTTTTCCACCTGCTGTGCATTGCACTGGGCTCCTGACTGGCTGTCATAAGCTACACACAATAAAAAAACATTAAGAAGTTCTAATACAGGGTGGATAGTTCTGTCTGGATCCCTGACACATCTCTGATAAATTCACAAGAACAGATTTTAACGGAGCATTTTTTTTCTGATGTCACTGCTATAGACAGCGATTGCTGCTGCTCCAGTTAACACCAGAACCGCTACGGTGGTCTGATCACAAGCCTGTCATGCCATGAGTTTCCCTGAATATAAGTTCTGTATGTTTTCTTAAGCTCATAAAGTTGTTTAATGAGGAACTTAATATTTCTGAGCATTTACTCCTCCAACCCCTGTTGCAGTCACACAGACAGCTGTGGAGTGAGACATAATAATACATTTAGGAGGTGATGTTTTCATGTTTGAAGCATAAGCTGCAGTAGCCACAAGCATCAGACAACAGGAGGCAGTGCCAAATAAATGGCCAGTGCAAAAAAAATGAGACTCTTGTCACTTTCAGCTGACCTGCACTGTGAGGACTGAGAGCTTTTGCCCTGAGTGTGCACTGCAGTGGCTCTGAGCTATCCATGGTGCTGATCCTGTTCGTTTGTCATGTTCATTTTTTTATTGTTTACAAATTTGATCATTTGGTTGTGTTATTTTCATTGTTGGAGTTCTGCAGTTTTTCTATCAACCTTGTTCTTTTCATTTATTTATAATGTTATTGTGGGTTCATGCATTATGTGTAGTGCTGTTTGTGTGTTGGAGAAGAGAAAGAGGAAGAGAAAGAGAAAGTTTAGGACAGACAGCGAAAGACAGAGGAAGAGAGAGGAGGAGAGGCAGAGAGCGAGTGTATCTGTTTAAAGAAATCTAATAAAGATAAATATAACATATGTATATATATATATATGTATATATATATATATATATATATATATATATATATATATATATATATATATATATATATATGTACATATATATATACACATATATATATACATATGTATATATGTGTATGTATATATATATATATATATATATATATATATATATATATATATGTATATATATATATATATATATATATATACACTAATACCTCAGACCAAAGCCTGACTTTATTCCGAAACTCAGAGGAGATTAGCCCATCATGAAAAAGATTTTGTTGCCACATATCATAGGTGAAGGAAGCTGCCATATAAGATGGGCTATGCTCATGTGCTTTATCTTACGGCAGAGTCCTTGCCAGACTTCCTGTTGTCCATGACAAATTATAGCATGCAGCTTTCTTTCCTCCAAAGAGCCAATCGGGCTCACAACAAACTCTATCCAGTTTTGGTTTATAACATGACCATCAACGTTTTTTATGTACCTATTTTGGATTCTCTGATAAAAAGAACAGTTTTAAAAAACACCTGCCCTTTTTATTTATGGAATTGTGACCTTCAATTGGCATGGACTTACCTGGAGATAAACTTTTAACACTGACTGGTAATTGGTTATACCTACATGAAATGTGACCTGTCATTGGATAACAATTGTCAGTACTGAACACTGATTCCTGACTCATCAGGGTTCAGCTCTACCTGGTGTTCTGTGCATGGTGCTCTCTTCCCAGCATGACACTTTGAGCTCTCTCACACTTGGTGCCATGGCTGCCCAGTAAACTGTTCAATGGTTTTAAATCATATTCAAGGTAAAAAAAAAAAACAACAAATATGTAGCAGGGATATAATGAAGTTTAAAAAAAAATGCATATTAAGGTCTTAAAATTTGTCACATTTATCAACACTAAGACCTTGAATCAAATAAAAAAAACAAAGTCTGAGAGACATATATGGGCCATTCTACCGAATTTGTCCAAAGTGCAGGGTTGGAATTTTTTTTTTTTTAATCTTTTTTTCCCAAAATTTTGTCCATACATATGTTGTACCATATCTAAGGTACATATATCTTGTATAGTGCAGTCAATATTCATATTTTAATTTCTGCCTGTTCTTGAAATGTTTTTTCTACTCCCAAAATGTGTCACAACCGAAACATAGCAACACACTGCAATAAAAGGTATAATATTAATCTGTTCATATTGTACTTCCATGCCCCCTCTGAAGAATATTTTTACAAATTTTTCTTGAAGGGTTTTACAACAAAATCAATAAAAATGATATTTTAAACATTTTCCAAAGTTAAATTTCTAAGACTCATCAAAATCAAAATCCAATCTTTTCTGGTAAAATGAATTCCACTGATTATATACATCTCAGAGTTAATGAGTTATGAAATTGAACATACATTTAATGAATAATCATCATAAAATGTTAGTTGATGACTCAATATCCTTTATTTTTTACTAAACACCCAGTGTTTTGGTTGTGACTGCACTGTTTCGGTTGTGACTGCACTATTTTGGTAGTGACCACTATTTTTTTTGTTTGCAAGGTTGTATCATATTCCCTCCACCTTATTGCTTAATATTAACTTCAAACATGTCTTACATTGGGAATATTATAAACACAAATGTTTATAATCAATCAAATGACATTTACTTTGAAGGCCAGCATTAGCTTACTCTAACATCACAACGTACCTACTGTAACATTAAAAAGTAGTTTAAGCAGTTAAAGCAGTTTTTTCTGTCACAAATAAACAATGATTTTTTTTTTTACACATTAAACATTCCTGAATGTATTGACTTCTGCCAAACAGTTGAGCTGGGAGTTAGAGGGTCAAACATGAGTTATAATTATTGAACATTCTGAAGACATTGCTTTTAAAGGTGCTATGAGGAGAATCTATCACTGGTGACACTAAGACTCTGCTACTATATATATATATATATATATATATACATATATATATAACTAGGAGTGACTAGTCTCTGACTTATCTGCATTCCAGTTGAAGTCGGAAAAAAACATGCCGATCTACCAGGCTATTGTTAGCTGTTGTTAGCACGCCCTGTGTTGTTGTATGAAGAATGTGATTATCACTCTGGCAACATTTTTGTAAATATAAGTCTAACAATACTATGGCTGCTGTCGAATAGTCACCTCCTAAGTCCTTTCCTATCTACTTTTCCTTAACCCTGATGGAAAACGTCATAAGGTTAAGGAAAGGAGAAAGGAGGATTCAGAAGGACTTAGGAAAGGAATATTGCCATACAGAGAGAATCCGACTACACTTTCAATACGCTACATCATCATGTGACGGTGGATGTTACTGCTGCGGTGAAACTACAATTTTCTGAAGGTGGACTACAAAAGACGCATCATAGAAGTGCTCATTAATCATGACAATGTTGTTCCTTTCAGACAACACTGAACATAATAACCTGGTAAAAATTACATCTGCATAACCGATGTTGGAAGTGAGGATTTAAATAAATCTGTCCTCTCATTATCAACATGAACACCAATCAGTGCATGAAAATAAATGAACTGAAGGAAAGAAAGGCAGAAACTGTTAGGACCGCAATCTAATGGTGTACAAATGATTAATACTGAACCAAGTTTAAAACATAATCAACATCAAACGTCTCATATCCTGCTCTCTTCAGAGAATCAGACTACTGGAAAGTTAAGACAGGTTTTGGTAAACTTTAGAAGGGATCAAACAGCAGTGGTAACTCAGATGGTCTGTGTGATTTGTTCGTCATTATTCGGTTGAATTCAGAAGCAGTCGGAATACGTGCTGTTTATAAAAGCTGTTGCCGCGGTGAATTGTGGGACAGAATAATCTCCTCTCCTTTCGTAAAGGGTGGTCCGGTGTATCCTATGCTAAAGGAGATAATAAAGGAAGCATTGAGCCACCTTTCCTAAGCATTTAAACTATTCGAACAGCTCTAATCATGAACTACTTCCGGTTCATTTCACTCCATTAGGAACCTTCCTAAGCAAAAATGACTTTTCGACCGCAGCCCCTGTATACAGCTGATCTCGAGCAACACGCCCCAGTCAGAAGTGCAAATAAATTTATTATTACAGGAGCTAAATAACTGTTCACACTGGGGGCACCCATCTTCCATTGTCAACTCGGGGGTGGCGAGGTTTCAACGAGTTCCCAGCAGGAAATTTCCACTTCGGGGGACGTTCCAGTTGTAGTCTCCTACTCGAAACTCAGAAATTCCAACTTCCGACAACAACTGGAACGCACCACAAGCCAAAGCGTGTGTTTGTTGTGATGCCAAATGAATGAAAATCGGACCTTCCTCAGAACTCTGCATTGCTTTACAACTTCTTTTTTCAACAACTTACAGGACGCAAAGCAACGAGGTAATGTATGTCTTTCTAGTTACGTAGCGGTAGTTTTTGATGTGTGACAACAAGCAATTTTTAGAAAACTTAGTATCGTAGTTTTGTAGCCGTCTATATATCTCTACTTACAGCCCGGTGCTCTAAGACGTGTCAGAATAATATACATTTGCTCTAGTTTTATTTGTCTTGTTCCTGAAGTTGAGTATCCAGGCCAGTCCAGCCCGGTCCGACCCGACCGGAAGGCTAAGGAATAGCATTTATAGATAACCTATTTTGATGCTATAAAACTCATCTTAAAGTGTGTATTTCCATCAGGCATATACCTAAAAGTGAGACTTTTTGTAATTATTTAGAAACTCCTCACAGTCCCTTTAAAACATCTTTTTAAAAAAAAAATACACACACCAGAAAGTGTTATGCAAGAACTTTAATGAACTTAAAACAAAACAAACAACTTCTTAAGAATAACGTGGTCGACACCCTTGGGCTAAAAGTCTAGTTTTTCAAATATTTTGTTTTGCCATATTGGTGTTTTTTTCATTTCTCCCTGTTGCTTTCTCCTGATGCTTTATAATATAAAACATGAATCAGCATTATCTACATGTTTTAAAAGGTAATAATGATCAAACATTGACTTCAGTGAGTGGACCATACATGTTGTCACAACCGAAACTCTACCATCTGTTTCGGTTGTGACAATTTTAGCTAATTTTAGCTAATAACTAAAAAATGCTACTAAGCACATGGCCAGCAAATGGATGTTTGAACAGGTGTACACCCATAAAAACATAATGTGTTGCATTAAACCTCCAAAAGTTTACCTAATTGCAGAGAATATGTGTTTGGTAGTGACAATTAAAAATGTTCCCAACAGATTTTCAGATTTTGGAACACATTTACTCCAAACTGATGAGAGGTAACTACTCACCATGATGCCATGAGGTAGAGGGATGCTGAGTCTCTGCCTGATCAAAAATGCAGGGGTGTGGCTAAAAACAGGCTCAACCTATGTGGTAAAACTATCTGTGTTTCAGGCGTGACAAGAAAGCATGGAACAGCATTTTTTGAATGATCTTTTTAAAATAAAAAAATAAACCCGCAATACATCCAAATCTTTTCAATGCTGTTTAAAAGAAATCAACAAGATATTTTAAAAAAACATCATTGAAAAAAAACAAAATTGTTTTAAGTATTATTTTCATAGGTCAAAATTTAGGGCTTAGGGGTTGGGACAACCACTCCCCAATAGAAAGTACACTATAAATGATGATTTTGTATATATTTAGCTTATCACTATCTATTTGCTGTCTTCTGTGTTAGATAGATCATAACAGAATCTTAGTAAATATGTAAAGTCTGAATTCTTTATTGTTTTGTTACATAGTTTTTTTAGTGTGGGACCACAGTTTGGACAAATTTGGTAGAATGGCCCATATATGCTACATTACATTACAATATGCATTCCTAATAAATACATGCCAAAAATCAACCTCTACACCTGGGAGTACTTTTTTTATTTTGGGCTTTGGATTTGGTATATTAAAAGTCATTATTAAAGTCATCCATTAACCTTACAGCACTAGCACGGGGATTAGAAAAAAAATAAAAAACATAGATGATGTGGAAACTGTTTGATATTTTAATTAGAAGTATGTTCACGTCTGTCTCCTATAAGCTGGATAGTACAAAACAAAGTCTGCTACTCAAAGAAACAGTTGTACCCATCTCACATTCAAGACAGCAGTTTTTGTTGCTGCTTGCATTTCTAATTTATGTTTTAAACAACGTGAGCTCAATCCAAGTTTTCCATTTTTAATGTGTTATTGGTTTTGTATGTAAGACATTCTTGTTCTTCTCATTCAGCTTTGTATGTACTTGCCAACAGAATGAGCCATTTAACACATACTGACCATGAATCATACATACAGTGCATATAGTTCTGTGTGACACACAAAAGCAGAATCAAGTCAATCTGCTCGGATGATTTGCTGAATGCTTTGTTTAATGTGTTGATAAAACACATCAATTACTGCATGATCAGAGAAAGAACATCCTGGATGCTGGATGATAAGAGACGATACAAGAAGGAGAATGACATGCACATGCTTAAATGTATGAGACCAGTGATTCACAAAACGGTGTTGAATGGATATGTAAAATGAACCAAAGTGGGGAAAAGAAGAGAAATGAGGACAAAACCAGATGAAAAATTCAGCAAAACCTATTTTTGGAATGTGCTGCAAAATGTGGAAGAGGAGGATACGCTGATAGACATGAAAGGCCCCAACTATTGTATAGGCGTGTTTAAAATTGCATGACAGGGCTGGAGAGGATTTCAAAAGAATTCAAATGCAGGGTTCAGCCAGAGTTGAAATTAAAATACTGCACCTCTGCTCATCTCTCTTTTCATATAAATAACTTAAAAGGTTTCATCTCTTATATCAATACCATGCAATGTGATATGGATTGCACCTTTCTGTGTTGATCTATTATCCCATGTTTTTGTTAGGCTAAATTTGAGTTTCTTTCTGTTAAGCTACAAAATGTAAGTGCCCTACAAAAAAAGATCAGGTTAGGTTTTGAGGCTTGCTAAAGCTCTTAATTTATGGGCCGTGTGTGCTCTTTTGTCTCCCACTCTGACAGATTCTTCTGTTGAACTTGGTAACCACATAGATTTTTTAATAATCATAAAACAATTATACATTTTATTGATTACTTGATGTTTAATGCCATCTTATTATATTAATGACCTGCTCAACCTTTACAGAAGTTGAATCAGGTATTCATTATAAAAGACCAAACAAATACATGAGTTGTTAAACATGGACTAACTTGTAACTAGGTTCTCAAAACACAGCATGGGCTGTATGCTTCATGCCAGTGTTACACAACATCTCATTTATTCATTTTCTTTCTTTCTTTTTTTAGTTTTGTTTGTTGATCCGGCCATTTTTTTTTTCAGATTTGTTCAAAAACCTTGTCTCTGAAGTATAGGTTCCATCTAGCAGCACCAGTATCACCATGCCATTCTGCTTTGCCTTTTTGTTCATTACCTCTGCGTTTTTGCCACATTTTGTGACATTTTATGAACAGGTCAGAAATGGACCAGGGGCCAACTGATTTGACAATGTTGGTGAAATGAATCTGGATGCAGATTCACACATTTTTAAACAGTATTTTTTACATCAGTTTTCCACATTTTGACACTAAACTCGCCCATCAGTGTTGAAAATGTCTTGGTATAGGTTTGTGCCCTTGGGGCCCCTCTAGTTCACATTGGTGATTGTTGCAAATGAAAATTTGCTGGTCTATCACCGATCACATTCACTAACATGACAGAACAGAGGAGGGCAGAAATAAAATTACACATAACCCATGAGGCAAACTGCTCTCTATACCCTACAACTCCCAGATGGGGCACCATGCTTAAAACATGAAGTTTGACCTTAACAAAAAGGCAACACACGGCAGTTACCACGTAGAAACAGAAACGGATATTGAAACATGTGGGCAAGATGAATATGAATGAGTATTTAGCTCACCTGTACAGAGTTAGAGGTGGCAGAAAGAGAGAGGGGCACACAAAACAGGAACTACCATGTAACATGCAGCAAGAAGAACAAATGACAGAATAAAATAATCTGTAAAACACCATCCCCACCATCGGTCTGTACTTCAGCATACTCTGAACCGTTTCAGAGCTTTTTTGTTTTGTTCATGCACATCTAGATGAAGTAAATAAATAAATCAGTGTGCTTGTAGTTTTATGAAAGTCCTGGTTATGGGTTTTAATACTGTCTGCAGTGACAATATTCACAAGGGTTACATGACGTAATTGTTTCACTGCCTTGGAGTTTTTTTCTTTTTGCTTCATTAACAGTTATAACTGTCGACTTTTGGTCAGATAAGTTCTGTGTTGTCTGTCAAACAGCTGATGTTTTTTTTTTCTTTTTTTGTCTCAACTTTCTTTACAAAAGGTATCTGATGTGTATCCCTGACCTTTTAATCATAAGTACATTTTCAAACATTCACATGATGAGAACAACATACATATTCCCATTTCAATGAAGGTTACTATGGTTTCTTTTTAAAATGATAGGGCCTTTGTTAACCCTTTAATACACAAAAGTATGTGACTGATGGCAGGATTTAATGCCCTGGACCGGAGCACAAACTTAAAATAATACATTTGTCTGCCTTGAGATTTTCTTTGGTGCAGTGTTGCCTCTAAAGTTGCATGAAAAAGTATGTGAACCCTTTGGGATTACTCGGATTTCTGCTTAAATTGGTCATAAATATGTTCTGATCTTATACTTAAGTCACATCACTAGACAACCACTGTCTGCTTCAACTAATTCCGAACAAAATATATAAGTTTTTATGTTTTATTTGACACACTATGTAAACAGTCACAGTACAGGGTGGAAAAGTATGTGAACCTTTGGATTCACATCTTTAATGTGAATGAATACATTTTGGCAAAAAAACGTGTATAAACGGGAGGCATATAAGCACATTTAAGGACAGAGCTGCAGAGACAGGGTGGTCCCCTTCTCTCCCCAGTGCGCGTTGCTGCTCTCCCTGCTGATACAGCAAACGCAGTTCAGCCTCTCTCCGTCATAAGTCCTGTAATGTCTCTGTAATGTGAGGGCAAAGTCAAATCCATAACTGGTTGACCCTCCTTTGGCAGCAACAACTTCAACCAAACGTTTCCTGTAGTTGTAGATCAGACCTGCACAACAGCCAGGAGGAATTTTGGACCATTCTTCTGAACAAAACTGTTTCAGTTCAGCAAAATTCCTGGGGTGTCTGGTGTGAATCGCTCTTTTGAGGTTGAGATCAGGACTCTGACTGGGCCTCTCCAGAAGCTGTATTTTCCTCTTTTGAAGCCATTCCATTGTTGATTTACTTCTATGTTTTGGGTTGATGTCCTGTTGAATCACCCATCCTCTGTTGCACTTCAGTTGGCAGACAGATGGTCTTAAGTTGTCCTGCAAATGTCTTGATAAACTTGGGAATTCATTTTTCCGTCGATGACAGCAATCTGTCCAGGCCCTGAGGCAGCAAAGCAGCCCCAAACCATAATGCTCCCTCCACCATATTTCACAGTTGGGATGAGGTTTTGATGTTGGTGTGCTGTGCCTTTTTTTCTCCACACAGCATTTTTTTCCTTCCTTGGTGGTGTCCTCCCATGAAATCCATTCTTATGTAATGTTTTATGTATGGTAGATTTTTCAACAATAATTTTAGTATGGGGTTTCTGTAAGTCTTCAGCTGACACTGTAGGATTCTTCTTCATCTCAATGAGTATTCTGCGCTGTGCTCTCACAGTCATCTCTACAGGACAACCACACCTTGACAGAGTAGCAACAGTGCTGAACTTCTCCATTTGTAGACAGTCTGTGGAAACATGGACATCAAGGCTTTTAGAGATACTTTTGTAACCCTTTCCAGCTTCATGCATGTAAGCAATTCTTGATCGTAGATCTTCCGAGAGCTCTATTGTATGAGGCGTGGTTCACATCATGCAATGCCTCTTGAGAACAGCAAACTCACAACTGGTGTGTTTTTTTATAGGGCAGGGCAGCTTTAACCAACACATCCTATCTAATCACATTGATTGGACCTTAGGTTGGCTGATTCCTGGCTCCAATTAGCTATTTGAGAAGTAATTAGCCCAAGGGTTCACATACTTTTTCCCCCTGTACATTGTGTCGAATAAAAACATGAAATCTTGTAATTTTTTGTGCGGAATTAGTTTAACTCTGTAAGGCCCAAGATCATAGATTATAGCCAGAAAATTATAATTTTTTGGAGCTGAAATGTTTGTTTCACTTTCTGCTTCAATCCTAAAAATATCAAAATGTCCATAAAATTCAACATATAGATTTTTCCTATCTCATTTGATACATTAGGTGTTTTTGGCAACTGATTATGCATTTGAGGACATTTTTATCATTTATCTGATTGCATTCAGATGTTGTTGTTTTTTTGTAATTTGTTGATCATATTGAGTAGATAGAAGTATTATAAAAGTATGTATCAAACATGATACACTTGTCTATAGGGTGAAGCAGACTGTGTTTGTCTAGTGATGTGACAGATGAAGATCAGAACATATTTTATGACCAATTTAAGCAGAAATCCAAGTAATCCCAAAGGGTTCACATACTTTTTCATGCAACTGTAGATGACACAAAGACGTCTGCCAACTGTAAATTGTCTATTTAGTTGGTTGGTTGACCTTAAAGGTGGCAAATATACTGGCTTACGAAACCCCAGAATATTTCAAAGAGTTGCTTGCCACTGTAGGCAACTTGTCCTCTGTTGGCAAACTATAAAAACTGATATTACCTGTTGTATTGCATCTTGTCATTCATTTTCCTATTTCATCTTATCATGTTAAATTTTATAATCTATTATTTTACATGATATCATACATCATATTGTGTAGCCTTTTAATGACAAGTTTAATGTCAGTTGATTTGTATCATATTGTGTTATTTTTTATCATATGTTGTTTGAAAGAACTGTATCATCTAGCACTGTTTCCTTGTAAAGAGTACCATATCAGTTTATTTCTGAAGTCAAATGTGGCCATGAAACTCCCATAAATGATTAAAAAACTCTTTCACTAAAGACTTGGAGACTTGGCGGAATTTCATGGAAAATAACTGATCGCCCATGACACCTAATGTTAGTGGTCAGTAATGACCACAAATAAAAGGACAGATCCATTATGACTGTATAACAAAGGCATTGTATTCATGTTTTGTCTAGCGAATAGTTCACTCAGATGTCTAATCTCGAATAGTTTTGAATACCTTTCTTAAAAAAAATTAACTACACATTTTTGCACAAACACAAATTATCCATTGTCAAGATATAAATTAGTAAATAACCAATTTTTTAAACGACTTTCAGCACAAAAATAACCATTAAATCAGATACCATAAATGTGTGGTAAAATTATGGCTACCATGTATAAATCACCTTTTTGTGTGTGTCTGTACTGCATACTCAGAGTGGAGATTAGCCCATAAAAATGAGTAGTCTAAAAGAGCTGAATTGAAAGGAGTGCAGACAAAACAGAATAGAGAAACAGTGAGAGGGAAACAGTACACCTTAATTTCCTCATTGATTAACCCTACTAATGTGCTAATCTAGCCTGGTATGCTTTCTCTCTGCAACACCAGCCTCATCAAGAGCCAATTAGCTCCTACGCAGCCCACGGCCATCCATCATAACGGGACAGGCACACTCATCTTCTCTCCTTAATGTTGCAGCACAAAACAGCCCCCCTGCAGTCAATACTCCTTCCCATGCGGAACTACTGTAGAGTAGAGGCCTTCCTACAATCAATAGATAACTAGAATTACTATAAGGAGAATAAATCTTAATCATAAGCAGACAAAAAGGGATATATACATGGGACTTTATCTAAAAAGGCAAAACAAAACTTTTAATCTAAACTTCTGCTATGTAGCTTTCAAAAGAGTTAGGTTAATATATTTGATATTGAGGCTTCACTTTTCAGTCAACATACATCTGCTGTGTCATATGCATCCCTTTTAATAACAACCCAGCAGATACCGAACATAACCTAACCCAAAATAGCACTGAGCAACAATTTTGTTTTATGAAACCCTTTCATTATAGGCTACCAGGCCAAGACCTGGTGATAATAGGAAATACAAGAATCTTATTGAAGGAAATTACTGGGAAATAACACCAGTGATAAGAAGGTAATTACATAGAAAAAATAACTGGCAACCATGAAGTCCTGGATAGATAATGATGGTAAATAACTGCAATGCTTATAATAAAATAGTTATCATCAATAATCAGATAAGTTGTTGCTGACAAGATAGGCAGTAATCACCCATAAGCTATACTTTAGAGTGTTTTAAGTAGTAATACTGTTGAACCTATATATAACAAGCTTGTGATGTTTGCAGAGAAAAAGAAAGTAATCTATGAGAAAAAGAAAGTAATCTGTGACAGGCTATATGGTAATTTTTTAGTTGTGTAGGTGCCAAATGAGCCTCCTGAAAATATGCTTTTTATATTTATGGGATTTTAGAACCTACATGATGTAATCTCAGGATTAGCTATGAAAAATTGTGCTATTCAGGTAAGTTTAAGTTAAGAGTTATTACACAGCGCTGAGAGAAATGAAAACAATTTTTTTTGCTACCATACCGCAAACATGATGCCAATATAGCAAAAACATGAGTTTTTGGTATCTCCCCCAAACCGATGCAGTTAGCAAAAATGGGGTTGATGTACAGGCTATTAGTATCGGTTATTAAAAATCTGACTTAGTAATATCAGCAGTAATTTAATTAATCTCAACAGATGACCATTTTACTGCCACGTCAGCCAAAGCTCTTTAGGCACCAAGTGAATATACAGCTCATGTTCTAATTTCCATTCTAGTCCATTAATAACTGCAGGAACTTTCGCAGCTTTATTTAACTTAATGGTCAAATTTGATTTTTTACCAAGCAATTTCAGTTGTACTTTCCAAGTAATTTCTTCCTTATAATCAGTGTTACTACCAATCAATTTCCTACGACTGCTGTCTTTTGACCAGGTAACTATGTGGTAATAAGCGAACTGTAAAAATAAGGCCTACACAGGTTTTGGAAAAGTCAGCCTGCCATAGGGTTAATTTTGTTAGCTCTGTGTTAACATTGTCAAAGCAGTACTTTTTTCAAGTTGTTCAAGTGTCACCCAGATGCCCAAACAAGTGTCATACATTTTTTCTGTGGAGCCTTTCTTTTCAACCAGCAAGCCCTTAGCAAAGAAACAACAAAATGGTTATCCAAGAAATTAGATCAATGACATATCAACATAGAAATTCTGCAGTTTCTTAACAACTATACCAAGCAAGTTTAGAGAAAATCCATTATTAGAAGCCATTTTGATTATTTTAGTTGAATGTTTTGTTGGCTTCAATTTGAAAATGTTCAATGTTCAAAACAATCTTGCCAAGGGTAACTTTAAGAAGTAAAGTTATAATAATTTTGATTTGAAAAAAAAATGAGATATTAAAAAAAGAGACAAACAACAACAGTATTTGAATGTGCATTTGTGTTGAATTCCTGCATTACTTATAATTTTGGATACTTACAACAAATTTTTGTGGGAACAACTGCATTTGGAAGACACCTTCTATCAATTAAAAAATGGCTTCAGGTCAAGTAATATCCCCCCAAAAGAATATACTTCAGCCTTGAAGTGCAGTGCTTTATTTCAGAAAATGTATATTTTAGGTCCACAGAAAAAAAAAAATCCATATATATATATTTATATGTATTGCATTTTTGGCTGGTCTTTTATTTTTTAGGTTATCTATTGTACATTTATTGACATGGGGCAAATTTTCCTTCACATCGAGTAGAATTTTTAAATATTAAATCCTCATTCATTCATGTTTGCTGGAAATGACTCAATGTATAACCTGACTGGCATTAGCTTGTACATATTTGTTCAGAACAGATTTGTGGAAGGTTATAGATGCTAATGGGCAGCTGGATGTGACAGGTTTCAACTGAAAATCTGATATTGTGGGCTGCTCGCACCTCTTACTGAGCTGCACCTAAACAAACCTGCCGACACACAGCAACACACCATCTGTCATTTTAATAGATGGATTTACATCCGTGTAGATGCATCCGTTTCTTACTGTCCAAACCCTTTCAAGGGTCAATGGCAGATTGAAAAAAAGCACATTTAGGACAAGATGCCATATGACGATGCTGATGAGATACACAACATATGAAGCATTATAGGAGGGCTGCTTCCTCTGAATGTGGAGGAAAATAAACACAAAGTAAACAGAGATGTTACAAAGATCTTTGAGGGCTCTGGATTTAAAACATCAAACTTCATGTAACTAGGCATCAGTGCAGGCAAAAAGTTTTTCCACTGGCCTAAACTTATAGACTACACCACAAGTAGAGTCCCCTCTAAAGTCCATTTGGGTGGTAAAAGGGTTCCTCCTATTTGAAAAGCTGTCCTCCTGGGTGTGTACAGCATGCACTGGACTGAAACTTGAGAGGTAATTGCATGGCAGAGAGTTCCTGAAGGAGCTTGAGCATAATTTCTCATCAGCAGCAGCTTCTTACAAGACTGTCTCAAAAGAGTCCAGGTGGACTCTTGAAAGAGTATTTCAAGGAGCTTTGGCACCGTTTCATGACGACAAGATTTTCCGAGGATTTTTTTGTGTGAGGGGTTGTGGGGTACTTGCAACACATAACCTTTTGGATGTTTTTCATTTCCTTTCCCCTAACACATCCATGCAACCATGAGGAGTGAATGGAAGTGGACTTGGTCAAAACATGGAGTACTTTTTAATTTTCAAAGTTTACAACAGGTAGATCATTAGTTTTCTATTGAGCTAAACTTTGTAAAAAGGATGAGCCGTTTACTCATTGATTAACCCCAAAATCTCTAAATAAAGCTGGAATCTTGGACGGTCACAAAACACATCTCGCAAAAATAAAGCACTTATACAAGCAAAGTGACATCTTTTGGAAGGATTGATCAGTGAAAATCCAAAATATATGCAACAGAAGGTGAACATCTTACCATTGAATAATTTTCCTATGATGTCCATACAGAGTTGGTGTTAGTGTCTTAGTTACCTTGTGGATATGCTACTTTCATGATTCCATGTCCATACAGTAACTCAAACAACTTGCTATTTCACAGTATAGAGGCTGAGAGAGCTGTGCTTTCACAACCTAAAATATAACCTTTATTTATCTGTGTATGTCCATGAATATATGCAATGAACATTGCTGTCCATCATTAACTCAAACTATGTTTATACTGCTTTAAGAGATCATTGTGAGCTAAGTGTCTTGTTATCACCTGTGGCCAGTGTTGGGCAGTAACAAGCTTCTAGTGAGATCATCATGATAATGTTGGGTGCAGTGAGTATGGATGTTGCCTCACAGCAAGAAGGTTGCCATGTCAAATCTCCTCCAAGGCCTTTTTATGTGGAGTTTGCATGTTCTCCCTGTGCATGGTGGTTCTCTATTTATACTGAAGCTTCCTCCCTTAGATCACAAACATGCTCATTAAGTTGACTGATGACTCTGAATTGCCCATAAGTGGGGAAGTGAGCATGCTAAGTAATTTGTCTTCCTGAATGTGAGCCCTGTGATTGACTGGCTGACCAGTCCAGGGCATATAACCGGTATCATGTAGAGGTAAACGGGATATGTTAATAAAAAAGTGAAGAACTCTGTAAAACCTTCAATAAATGCATCAATTTAAAAAGTTCTGAGTCAAGAGTAACTCATCAAAATTACTCTCAATTTGTGCTGATAGCACTACCTGATAGATGCCACAGAAGGAAGACACCTCAGACTCACAATAGTGGAGACAACCAGAGACTAATTTATCGTTATCAGGTTTTTAGGCAGATTAGACTAAGACAAAGGCTTTTGTTCCAACTATACTTGCCATGACTAGGGAACAAAATCTACAAGTAAAACCATCGTCCCTCACGGATCAAGGGTGGCACATTCCAACTACCTGAGACCCACATGGTCACTGAAATAACAATAACCCAAAACTGAAAAAAGTAATAATAAATAAAATTTACTGAAAATCAACTAATGAAAGTTAGACATTGTTTTTGAATTGTGGTTCAACAGAATTATTTTAAAATATAAAATAATGAAACTTGCTTGATCAAAAATGATGGTACCATAGAATAGATTGAAAAGGATTTGATCATAGGGACATGTTAAACTAAGGTGTGTCCTTTAGTATTACAGGTATCCTCAAATCAGTCATTCTGCCCATTTAAAGGCTGAAAAGTTGTAACTGTGCTGTTTGGTATCATGGTGTGTAAACAACACTGAACATGGACCACAGAAAGCTAAGGAGAGAGTTGTCCCAGGACATTAGAAATAAAGTTATAGACAACCATGTTAAAGGTAAAGACTATAAGACCATCTCCATGCAGCTTGATGTTCCTGTGACTACAGTTGCACAGATTATTCAGAAGTTTGAGGTCCACAGGACTGTAGCCAACCTCCTTAGATGTGGCTGCAAGTAGAAAATTGATGATAAATTGAAAAGACATATAATACGAATAGTAAGAGCCCAGAACAACTTTCAAAGAGATTAGAGGTGAATTCCAAGGTCAAGGAAAATCAGAATCAGATCGCACCATCCATCACAGTTTGAGCCAAAACAGATTTAGTGGAGGACATCACTGCTGGTGGCAAATTATAAAAAAGCGAGACTGGAATTCGCCACAAGATATATTGAGATTAGACAAAACTGAAGCTTTTAAAGTCACATCAGCTCTATGCTCACAGACCCTAGAATGAAGCATACAAAGAAAAGAACACTGTACCTACTGTAAAACAAGGAGGAGGCTCAGCTATGTTCTAGGGCTGCTTTTCTGCATCTGACCCAGGTTGTCTTGAATCTGTACAGGGTACAATGAAATCTATCAAGACTATCAAAGCATTCTGGAGCAGAGTGTGCTGCCCAGTGTCAGAAAGCTTGGTGTTAAGTCACAGGTCATGGATCCTTAAACAGTATAATGACCCAAATATATAGCCAACAACACCTAAGAATGGCGATGAACAAAACATCTGACGATTCTGAAGTGGCCTTCTATGAACCCTGATTTAAATCCTATTGAACATTTGTGGAAGGGGCTGAAACATGCAGGCTGGAGAAGACATCCTTCAAACCTGAGACAGCTGGAGCAGTTTTCTCACAAGAAGTGGGCCGAAATACCTGTTGACAGCTTTCTCAGCCTCTATACTGTGAATTAGCTAATCATTTGGGTTAAATACTTCATAGAATCATGATTGTATCATACCCACAAAGTAACTCAGTAAACTAGGTATGACTTTTATCAGGAGTTATAATGTTATTACTGTTTCAGGCACTATAATTCCTTACCTATCCAGATACTGAAAAAGTCATACTTTTGCAAAAATATTAACAGAAAACTGTTCCTCTTTGAGTGTCTTGCATGATACTGCAGACATTGCTGTTTACAGGCCTCTCTTACTTTTGAGATTTAAATCACCTCAAACAGACTTCACTTGGTGGGAATGCTGAATGGGCATATTTATATACGTGGCAGAAAGCTGAGGCTATAAAACTTTGTAAACTATTGTGAAGTGCCTGTTTACCTGCTGTTCTCTCAGAGGCACTGTCGAATCTAATCCAGTATGAGCCTTACCAGGCATGCTCAAGCCTCAAGTGGGCTTCATAGAAATAAACCCAGCTTCAAACCATGTGGAAAAGGTGAATGCTTATTTGTGAATGGGAGAAAGTGCAGGGAATAATGCAAAAGCAGCCAATTGTATTCTGATTTTGATTCTGTGATTTTGGCAAGAGTTCACTTAACAGCATATGTGAAATGGTCCCCTTTTTTATCCTTGCAGCTTGTTTATGAGGCTGAAAAGAGCAGTATTGTCCTCTTAGAAGAAAAGAGGTTACAATTGACTTCCCCTAACGGTTCTGAACAGACTTTCCCGTCACCTACAATGTTGTTATTAAGAAACATGGGCTAAGTTACGTTCTATGTCATACTGAATATACTAGCCCTGGTGCAGACTTAGTTCCTTCATTCTAAACCTAATCTACAGCAGCAAGGAAAGACACTTGCTGTTGCTGAGGTTATATTTTCATTGCTAAACATGTTTTCCACTTGTAGTATAGTGTGGAATTAGATGTAGCAAGTGGGAGTGAGAACTAATCCAGAAAAGGATGTTTATCGACAGGTTTTCAGTGTTGTTGCAGAGCATATGCTGCAAACCAGAGATTGTAGACAGAACTCATTGCTGCTCATGCTTGTCCTTTCCACACACACGCACACATACAACTGCCTACACATCTGAAGCTTTTCACCAGCTGTCATTTGGCCAAACATGCACCAATTTATCATCCAGATAAATGCAAGTTTTCCTGGACCATTGTCAATCCGTCACCCAAACAAGAAAGATCTCAGGAAAGTGATAGCATTATTGAGCGTCAACTTGACTCTCAGCAGAAGTGTTTGCTGCAGGGGTGCTGAGGCCTCTACTGTCCTCAGTCATGTCAATAGAAAAGTGTAGATCACAAAAAAGGACTTTGATGGGCAGTCAGATGAAGAAACATGTATATCCAAATAAAATGTCTTCCCTCGGGCAATGTATGCTACAGGCTGAAAAATAGCAGGGAACAGGTAGAGGTGCATTGTGGGAATGAGAGTAGGGGTACATCAACTGATTGAAAGCTGATGTCTTATCAAAATGAATTTATTCATTACACATGAATACATTACATAAAGCTTTGGAGTTGTTTTTGTTTATTAACCTCCATATCAAATACTGCCAACTAGCTGTGACAAAACCAAAGTTTTTTTTTCTGGTAAGGGAAATTTTCACTTATTTTATTCATATGATTAAACACATACAAATAATAAATCTATACTATGTGTTGTGCTAAAAGTAGCATACATGTTGGACTGCATACTGATGTCAGCAGGAAAACGCTTGATAGAGCATCCCTAAAATAAAGAACAAGACAAAGTTTAAGGATGCAAACAGAGATGTTTGAAGCTAAATGGGTGTTTGAAAGGCTAAACTCACGCTGTCACAGCCTTTTGATACAGTGTTATTTTCTCTTGTTTAATTGTAATCTCATTTAATGATTCAATAAAGCTTTCCACCAGATACCAAGGTAGGGTAGGGACAGGTAAGCTGTATTCCTTTGGAAACAAAACAGATCCTCCTTGTTCATGAAAAAGTTAGAGTGATGTATGGGGCACAGTTGTGCATAAAAGATGAAAATTACCTCAAGTGTAAAATGCCAGGCACTCTATACATATATACCATGACTGAATTTAAATAAAGACAGGCAGGTCCATGAATCACTTTAGCATGGAGCTTCAATCCTGTCCCCTTTATTCCCTGCAGCCTTGATGAACAGCAATAACAGCTGCAAGACAGTGATCAATCTGCATTACATTTACAAACTACTAAAACAACACTCACCTTTTTCTCCTTGCTGCGCAGCACTTGCACTGTGGCAGGGGCCCTGAGCCGAGCAGAGAAAGCATTAAACTGAAAGGTCAGCCCTCAGTTATTAGGCATGGCACTGTTTGCTAATAGCTCTGCCCGCAGAGGCAGCTATTGATCAGGACCCGTCGCTCTTCCAACAGCGAGGAATACACACATACTGTTTGTTCTTCTTAATTGAGCATGTTTCACCTTGTGGGGAGTCCTTTTGTGTGTCTGTGTGTGAGTGTGTGTGTGTGTGTGGGCATTCCAGATTAATCCTTTACATATGTATATATTTGTGTACACAAAAAAGAAGCATGCTTATCTTTTGCTTCTTACATACTTCTTTTATGAAGCATATGGCTACAGACTGACACACTGAATCTAACAGTGTCACACTCGTTATAATGTAGTGTGTAGTGTGCTCAGTGTGTTGCACCTTTGGTGAAATATGAATGCTACTGCCCATTAAAATGTGATATGTGCACAGGACTATTGTTTTATTTCTCCTGCAATTTAGATAGTATACAACATTGCCTCTTTGCAGCATACAGTGGGTGCAGAAATTATTCAGACCCCCTTAAATTTTTCACATTTTTTATTTTGCAGTCATTACCTAAAACAATTTAAGTTCATTTTTCCCCATTAATGTACACATAGCACAAAATGTTAAAAAAAATGAGGGGGTCTGAATACTTTCCGTACCCACTGTACATATTAAAGGTAGACTAGTCCACAACAGTAAAACATTTTCCTTGCTGCCGTGATCCTAAAAGCTCAACACAATATCTAACAAAAAAAAAAATCAATTAAAAAAATTCATGTTCACATTTGTTGGGATTTTGTTTGGCTGCCAGAGTAATAAGAAGCAGGACATCAGTTATTAAGGAAAGAAAGAAATAAGAACATTGATTTATAAACAAAGGGCTTGTTCTTTAGAATTAAAATATTCAATAATTGTTGATATATCATGTAAACACACACACACACACACACACACACACACACACACACACACACACACACACACACACACACACACACACACAGTGATAATTTGTTATTCTTATTTTTCAGTCTTTTCATGGAAAATTTTGGAGAGAAGGATTTAATTACTGTTTGTGACCAGGGATGGCTGAGTGTATCTTAATATCCAAAAATAGAAAGGCACAGTTCGATGCAAGATAGTTAGAAACTTTAAGCATGTATACAGTGTTAGCTTACTCAAGCTCTACAGTGTCCGACTTCAACAGCAATCAGCGGGGAACATAGGTTCAGATAGATTACTGCATTTACACTTTAAAAGTAATTAAATAAAAATCATTCATGAGAATTGTCTTGAAGAGAACGTGTTTGAAATTAGTGGTTGGGACCCTTGCTACTTTTGCTAAATAGATCTACCTTCCTCCTTATATCATACTTATAACTAGACAGTTTTCATGGAAATGGTGAGAGGGGCTCAGAGTCATTTATGACCCTCTTCTCATTACTAGATCATGTCCATGTAGCCCAAAACTAAAGTGCAGCGACTGTGAAGATGGCGTCTGAGGGTGGTGTGGCCTAGCCAGTGTTGGGCAAGTTACTTAAAAAATGTAATGCATTATTTAGTACTTGTTACTGTCATTTCAAAGTAATTAGTTACATTGTAATATTACTGTATTTCATTGTTTTAAGTAACACTTGTCAAAATAAGAGGAAATATAGATTTGGCATTCTAAATGTAGTTCATTACACTCAAAAGCTCATTACACACCCAGTGGAAGGTGATGTGGTAGGGTATATGACTGAGTTTGCCCTAAGGCTAAAAACAGTACAATATAATAGCCACATTGATGGCTCATGGCACAATACAAGAAATGACCGTAAAAATGGACAAAAGGTAAAAGTCTGGTAAACTGTGTTAGAGATACCGTAACTTTAGGCCTAATATTAAAATCAATTGAGCAGTATTGTATTTAAACATAAAATCTAAAGGCATGACAAGTTAAAAATCATTATTTCCATTTTTTTATCCCTTTATTCTTTTCAAGTTTACAGCATAGTTAAACAAAGTTGATGCTTTATCAAAAGAATGAAAAACAGATATATGACTCCATCATTTCAGTGACTTACAAAAATGAATATTTCATGGCTCATCTAAGCCTTAAATAAAGCTGACCTGAGAAAAGAAACAGGCCTTTAAATCATTTACAGCTACACAATGACTTTTGGCTGTATGAGGCCAAAAGTCTGTTGATCTCAAGGTGACGAAAAATTGAACTAGAAATAACAAAATCAAAGTACTTTTAATGATATCAAAGTGTTTAGGCCAATAGGCCCTCATTGGAAACACAGCTCAATCATTTAATATGACTGCAGCTAAACATGAAAAAAATGTTAACAGACTGCTTCTACCAAACAACAGGAGTAGCATGCATCCAAACAAAGCTGGTAACATTATAAAGCCTGTTCAAGGCTCTATGGTGGGAAGCTCACCAATTCCACCACCTATCTGACTGAAGTATCTGTTGAAGTGCAGCAAAAGATGGCACTAAAAGTGTCCATCACCAAGACGGTTGCGTTTTGAGATGAACACAAGACTGCCAAGACTGAGAAGTCTTTCTACTGGTGTGCTGGATGGTGTTGGTGCATTGTAACAGTGTGCATTTTTTTTTTTATTCTTGGAAACAGATGAAGACTTTCCATCACAGGGGCAGTATTAAAGATGCTAACTCTGTTTCCATGGACACTGGTCCATTAGCTGAGACACTGACCTGTTCATCAAAGGAGAAAAAGTCCTCCTCAGTTTTAGCAACAGCAGCAGGTTGAGGGGTATCAGGCATCAGGGCAGCAGGCTCCTCTATTGTTAGGGTGCAGCACTCCATTGTAAGGAGAGTGATGTGGTCTCTTCTGATTTGCTCTTTTACCCAGCTTAAACTTGGGCAGTGAAATAGAAGCCAGAAGTGCAGCTTTGGAATCAATTGTTTCAGCAAATCAAGTTTTGATTGCTCCTACAATAACCTCAGGCAACACAGTGGTCAGTGGTGATGGACCATTTTTCATTGCTCAGGTTTTGGCCATTGGAACCTCTAGTGTTGGTTGCAGTGTCCTCAAAAAGGTGTCCTCACCCTAGGATGTCCAGTGTGACTGTGGAAGGCTTCATAATGGCACAGTGTTCCTTGAGAAACTGGTACATACATTTAATCTGAAACTGTGTGCAGAGATTATTAATGTCCGTGAGGGACATTTCTGTAATCTGTGCATAGGAATCAATCAACGAACTCTACCGTGTTACTGTGGGCACAATCAACTTTTTCTCTCTAACCTCTTAAAGGTATTCATTTGCAACTGTGGAGTGGCTGGACTTTGTCCACAGTGCAGAACATTTGGCTGCAGCACTACGGTACACTGCTCTTGATTCTGGATTAGTTGCAAGCCATTTATCAACCTCATTGTTTGCAATTACATTCAGTGTATGGGCTGCACACCTAAGGTGGGGAGGTAGTACACATAGCCCAGCCTGGGCATCTTCATCATCAGCAGTAAGCATACTGTGAAGGTCTGTAAAGTTCACTTCCCCTTCATCATTCCCCTACTCCACCTCCTCCACCTCCACCTCCACGACCTCCTCATCCCCCTCTTCGAACTCCTGCTGATACTCCTTAAATGCCTTCACAAAGTTGCTACCATTATTGGTCACACATGCAGTGACTTTGTTGTGAGTAAGACCATATTTTGGGAAAATGTCCTCAATCTCTGTGGCAATGCTATCATAAGTGTGATGACCTATGAATCGTCTACAGGCTATTGCCGCCTTCCTCTGTTTCAAAATTTGATTATCGATCCAATACACTGTGACCCTGAGGTAGCTTCTGTTATTGCACTCTAAATGTCAGTGGTGGTGGACATGTAGTTCTGTGCTTCTATGGTCTTTTTGGTCTGTAGGACCCCCAAATAATACAGTTGCATGACAGTTGAGAGCAGTGAACAAGGTAGCCAGTGCAGACTGAGTAAATTTGAAAACCTTTCCCAGTACGCTGTTGAGTTTGCATTCTTTAAGTGTGCCTATATACGTACACTATATAGTCTTTAGCTTAAAGTGCAGTTTCTAAAAGCAATGTCCTCTAGCCTAGGTGTGATTATATTTTTGATGTTAACATTCAAATTCAGGTTTAGTAGCTGCTAGGTTATGGTCAGACTTTTCAAAAAGAGCTGCTAGCCTTGCTGGTTTTGGTGTGGGTAGCATCACCAAATGAGAGCAAGACGATCTGATGCCGAGTGAGTGTGGAGCTGGTTGTGACATAGTTGGGTTAAAATAATAGCCCTATAACCCAGAAAATGGGTTACTCTTTATAAAAATAACCCATAAAATTTAACTCAACACTAGCAACACATAAATTGGGTCAAAGTAATAGCCCTATAACCCAGAAAATGGGTTACTCTTCATTAAAATAACCTAAAAATGTAACTCAACACTAGCAACACATAAATTGGGTTACCAATGTAACCCAACATTTTTTAGTGTGTATTCTAGAATTAATTATTAGAAGACACCCAATTCATATTTGTGTTTCTTCACTGAAAACAGTAAAACGCACATGTACAATAGCCTTTGATGAGTGCCAAGATCGAGTTTAAATACCTGTTTCTTCTGAAAAAGCAACATGATCAGGTGGTGTAACTGGTTTTGTCAACTGGTTTCACCTGTATTTTTCATATAAAAATAAATAAAAAATAGGCCTTTAAAATTTACATTGAAATTGAAGGGGAATAAGATGTAATCCTCATTTGCAATGTACCATAATATTTTCTTACAGTTTATACATAAGGTATCTTGGATGTGAGACTAAGGACTACATCAAAGAAAAAAGAGGTAACACCAGCAAGATGTGACGAGAATGTGCGCTTGGACAAAGAGTGTGACAAACTGGCAACAAGACAGGGGAAGACATGAAGCTAGATACATGAGGTGATTGGGGTGATTAGACACAGCTGGGAAGGACCAATCAGGGATCAGATGTAACCATGCCAGACAGAAAGGAAAACCTACAGAAACAGAGAAAGATGAATATTCAAAATAAAACAGGACGTACAAGACAAGACACCAAACATGAACACAAAATGGCTAACTTAACTAAAGCACACAGCAGGATCATGACACAAGTTTCACGAAACAGAGACGAAGCTGTAACACCCTATCATCATGGATACTGTAGTCCACTTTTTACCAGTCTAGAAAAATGTTCCATAACTTCACAACTAGCTAATGCTCTACAAGCCTACATTTGATGGTTATTACCTCCACCAAGGATGTTATCTTTTCACTGGGGTCTGTTTGGTTGTTTGCTAGCAAGAACAGCAAAAACTACTGGATGGATTTACATGAAAATATTATCATAAGTGTTTGGTCCAAGGAAGAAGTTATTAATTTTGGTGCAGATCAGATTTTGATTTTCTTCACAAAAAGCATTGCATTTTTTAAATCCCATCCCATTCATTTATGGGATTTGTAGTTTATTTGCTTATTTATTTGTTTTCAAGCCTATGTCACTACATTTCCCAGCATTCCTTGCAATGCCAAGGTGTGAGTTCTCAACGCAGCCTAAGTCTACTGTCTCAGAGAATACTGAATCGTAAGCTGTGCATGCAGAGTCCTGCTCACAGGCGCAGCAGACAGGAGGAAGACATTTCCCGATGGAGCCTGTTAATCACTCGAAACAAGGCTACTGACAATATCAAGACAGTCATAGTCCATTAGAAGCTCCGCGGCACACACATCAACAACATCTGTACAAGCAGGAGCATATTGGTTCAGTCAACAAGTTACAAGACCCACTACTAACTAGGTCACTCTATTGGATGATATTTATATCAACATTAATCACAATTCTTGCAGATTGATATTTTTCATTCCCCAATGTGCGTATAAAATGAATATAGGATTATAATGTCAATTTACAGGTGGAACTGAGCTGCTTGGGACAGGTCTGTGCTCTCAGAGTGCTTTTCTATTCTTTATAGTTTACAATCACATAAACAAATGAGGCAGCAGAGGCAAAACTGTGCAATTAATGATTGGAGGTGTGGGTGATTTCCTGAATTTATACTGCAAAACCCAGATGTTAGCAAGTATAATTGTCTCATTTCAAGTCAAAAATATCCACAATGCTGGTACACCACAGATAAAAGTGATTTATATACTTTATAATCATGCCAGTATTTTCTGTTCTCATGTCATAGCCAGAAACAGTTGATAATCAACTCTTTGAAAGACTTTCAGAGAAGGTAAAGGAACAAAGATAAACTGAAATACCAGGCAAAATGAGCTGTTACATTGTTGTGAACAAAATTACAAGACTTACTAAAGGAAGCATGTGTTTGAGAACAACAGAGACAGTTGGCACTGTACCCAAGCAGCAAAGCTGCAGGTATGATCCCTTACAGCTTTGCCTCCAGCAGGTAATGTGCTCAGTAAAGTCTTTGTTTTTATGCAGAATAGTGTCTCTGTTCATCACAAAAACAAGTAAGAGGAGAGAGAACACCTTTATGCACACTCTCAGCAGAAACATAAATCAAATGTCCACCAGGCCAGCGACTCTCTTACTATTGAATTGCTGTGACTAACAAAATTTTAGGAAGCATTAACTAGCCATGTGTGCATATGTGCTGGTTTTACTGAAACACCTTTGTTCTCAATGACTCACATTTGTAGTACATGTAAATCTCTTTTTTAATGAAGCAGATTTAGAGTGAATGTTTTTGTTATAGGTCACTGAGATAGGCTACTTGAGAACACAAAACGGAAGCTGAAAAGTCCCCTAATTTTCCAAAATGTTATAGAGACTTTAGTCTGCAGCTATGGGGAATGTGATGAATTGCTGCAGTTTCACTAAAGCCTTTGTTCTGTGGGAGGTCAATAACTCATCTATGATCATTGAGTGTGACCATCGTGATGCACTCTGATCAAGAGACGAAGACTCTCTCTGTGATCAACTGCAAATCTGTCAGTGCTCTGCCCAATGTATCAACCTTGCACAAATCTTCAGCAGCTCCATGCCTTTCACACACACTTTCATCACTGGTTGCACCTCTGCAAAAAAAGCTTTATGTGGTGATCCATACATAAATCATTTTATAATTATGCACTGTATGCAAGACCCTGGCATGTTGACAAATTAAGCAATCTGGAGAGGCCATGGAATGTAGAGGTATTAAATGAACCGCAAATAGATAACATGAACCAGAGCACATATTCACATTATATGTATATATATGTATATATATATATATATATATATATATATATATATATATATATATATATATATATATATATATATATATACACATATATATATATGTGTGTGTGTGTATATATATATATGTATAAATGTATATATATATGTGTGTATAAATGTGTGTGTATATATATATACATTTATACATATATATATATACACACATATATATATATATGTGTGTATATATATATATATGTATAAATGTATATATATCTATATATATATGTGTCCATAAATGTGTGTGTGTATATATATATATACATTTATACATATATACATATATATACATACATATATATATATATAGATATAGATATAGATATAGATATATATAGATATATTGATAGATAGATGGATAGATAGATAGATAGATAGATAGATAGATAGATAGATAGATAGATAGATAGATAGATAGATAGATAGATAGATAGATAGATAGATAGATAGATAGATAGATATTCATATATGTATGGACATATATTCTTCCATGGCACTCATTTTATCATCAACTTTGTCATTTTTGTGGCGTCCTTTAATATGTTTTGGTCATTTTTGGTCAACATGAAGCCAGGTATTCTTTCAGTGGTATGGAGGCTGTAACACTGGCTAAAACTATTCTTTTTTTTATTATTGGTAGGTTTTCATTCATAAGAGATTGGGGTGGTTTTTATTTCTTTTTACACAAATCTCAGATAAGTTAATCTGAATTAAACAGACAGGCTCTGCTGGTGTGAAATGAGTGATTTTGTATGCCCAAGTTGAGATCAAGGCTCAGCAGCTACCAACAATAATGCAATAATGATTTGTCTATGATTATCTTCAAAGAGGGTAAAATAAAAAAAAGTCCAAGCCTTTACAACCTTATACAAGATTTCATGTTAACATACCTGGCTTCTCTAAAGAGAAGTTAATCCCATAACTTCCCCTCTTGCAGATGTTACAGCTTTCCTGACATTATCTTCAAACTCATCATAAAAGAATTACCCCGTATCTTTGCTCAGAACAGTCACAGTGTGTCTGCTTTACTTAAACTTGCGGTTCATTCTTTTGGCATTTCAGTCAACAAAGTGAATAATTAAACAGTGAAACTGATTTTAAAAAATTCTCATGTCACTTAAGGGTGTCTTGACTTCTTTTTTCTTGAGATCCACCTCAAACCAGGGGTGCATCCGAATAGTCCTTTTTTGATAAGGAACCTTCCTTACTGAAGAAATGACCCGGAAGCATTTAAGCGTCGGCCATAAGTGCTGTTCGAATTCTCCAAAACTTAAGGAAAGGAGGGTTGTTGCTTCCTTTAATATCTCCTTTAGCTTAGGAAACACTGGACCATCCTTTTCAAAAGGAAAGGAGAAGAAAACGCCCCATAATGCCTTGCGGCACGTGACGTGTATAAATACGGCTCCTGCCGAAAGTTTACGGAAACTTACGATGGAGAAGGGACAGAACGATTAGGCCTAATAATGTTTATTAAGAACAATCAATAAAAGAAGAACAAATGAGGACTTTTACAATACTCCAAACATAATAAATTCAAAGAATGTTCATGATGATATATGTGAATGAAACAGGGGGAATAGTGCGTCTGACGGTCTGATGTATATCAGGCTTCAGATTGTCAACATTTATAGATGCTCTCACGAACCTCACAGCTGTGAGCAGGAAACACACACTGCATGACCAAAGACAAAACACCGTCCCAGGTAAATCATCATGGATTGCTAATGTTAACCGGTGAAGACACAAAACAACCCTGTGAGATGAGGGCCGGCAGAGGACAAATGTGCTTATTGTAGTTCATTTTCGGAACATTGTAGTTCGGCATGGCTTACCAACGTCACAAGTAATCATCGTCACATAAATATGACATCAAAGTGAAAGTGCAGTCAAATTCCTCTTTGGCCGCAGTTCTCCTTTCTCCTCGTCTTTTTCCCTCCTTTCCTTGACCCTGTGACGTTTTTTATCAGGGTTAAGGTAAAGTGGATAGGGAAGGACTTAGGAAGGATCGTTATACCCAATGAGCAAGGACTATGCAACACCAAAAGAAAATTCTGACTAGTGTTGACCTTGAGAAGGACCAGATTGAAATATACATAAAATGAAAGACGGAAACTGTCAGCATTCCTCCCCTCCCTCTCTGTCTTCCTGCTCTGTGAGGAGGCATGGGTTGCGGTCGAATAGTCACCTCCTACGCCCTAAACACTCTTCCTTAACCTCGATGGAAAACGTCATGAGGTTAAGGAAAGGAGAAAGGACAATTCAGAAGGACTTAGGAAAGGAAAACTGCCATGCAGAGAGAATCCGACTACACTTTCACTAGACTGTCATGGGATGTTATTGCTGCGGTGAAACTACAACCTCCAAAGATGGACTACAAAAGGTGCATCTGAAGTGCTCGTGTATCATGACAATGTTGTTTCTTTCAATTTGAACATGAACAACCTGTTAAAATTATGTCTGAAAAAATGTAAATCTCTCCACTCATCAACATTAATACCAATCAGTGCAAAAACAAAAATGGTAACTGAATAAAATCAAGGCATAAATTGTTCAGCCCACAATGTAATAGTGTACAAATTATTAATACAGAGCTATGTTTAAAACATAATCAACATCAAATGTCTCGTATTCTGCTCTCTGCAAAGAATCAGGCTACTGGAAAGTTAATGCATGTTTTAGTATACCTTTGAAAGGATCGAACAGCAATAGAAACTTGCATGGTCTGTGTGTTTTGTTTGCCATTGTTCGGTTGAACAGGATGGTGCAGTGTATCCTATGCCATAGAAGCTAATATTGTAAAGGGAGCATTGAGCCACATTTCCTATGCATTTTAACTATTCGAACAACTTTTACCACAAACTACTTCAGGATCATTTCACTCTGTTATGCCTAAGTCACACATTCCCGTTTCTCATAGCGACTGTGCACGACGGTACACGATTGAGGAGGCTGGTGTGATCGCTATGATACAGGATAAAATTACTGTCTCACCCCTGGAGACACTCCGTAAATACACCATCAGTGGCGCAAATACAGCGCTTCAGGGGGCGTTTGTCCTGCTCCAGTTAGGTTAATACAGCGATATGACGAGGACTCCATCCCGCTGGCAGGACGTCAGCCCCGCTCGAGCTCAGTTCGCGTCACGTAAGCCCCGACTGAGCCCCGTCGCTTGCACCGTCTTGAACGGAACACAGTCGGGGCTCAAGTGGATACATCCTTGTCAGTCGTCCTCATAAAGCTTTCAGGATTGAGCCACGATTGGGCCACGATCAGCCCGACTGAGCTCCGTACATGCCCCACTAATATCGCTCGCCTTTGGACTGCATTAGGCTTCCATCCCGCTATGCCGAGAGTAGCGATTCTCCACTGTCAAAACTGTCGTGGAGCTTCTACGTTCCCCTCCGTTCATCCATGACTATACAGCGCTGATCCAGACCAAGTAGCGCATGCACCGCGACCAAAGCACGCTTTATCAGGATTATGACAATCGTGCACAATCGCCATGAGAAACGTGAATGTGTGACTTGGGCTTTTGGAACCTTCCTAAGCAAAAAGGACTATTCAACCACGTCCAATGTTTCCTAAAGCCTCTCCACTGCAGCTCCACACCTGCCTCCTGTTACTACTAATTGATGCTCCTATTGAGCTGGCTCTGTGGCTCACCTGTGGTCACTGATGGTTTCCACTCCTAATGTGGTTTGTTCAGGCCATTTCTCCTCAAACTCTCCTCGCTCACTCTGTTTAGAGCTGGCCTTAAGCCTTTTGCATCTCGTAGTTGGAGTCTAGCTTCTGTCTCTGTCTTTGTCTTTGTTTTGGACTTTTTGATTCTCCCCTTTTCTCTGCTCCCTTTTTTCATTTGTGGTTCTCCACAAGCCCTCACCACACTCGTATACTCACCATTGTCACTGGACACTGTTTTTTTTTTTTTCACCTGCCTTGGATTGTCTATATATTGAAGTCATTGTCAACTAGGGGAGAGAGAAAAAATTGATTCATATAAGTATCGGGATTTCTTTTTTGACGATTAAGATGTTAACATATATTGCTGAATAAATCCTAAAAACTGATTCACATGCAATATGTATTTTCCTAATATAGTCTGTAGGCATCATCATTGTTCATCTTTTCCGCTGGTGTTAAAAAAGCTTATTAGAGATTGCAAAAATCGGCAATATCATAGAGTCGCAATTTAAATCAAATCGACACCTAAAAAAATCGTACTAATTTGAGTCAGGAGAAAAGTGAATCGTCCTGGCCCTACTGTCAACTCTGACCTGCGTCCTCCTAGAAGCTTTTGGGTCCAACATCATAAACCAGAGGACTATTGCTTGACAGAAACCTTGTAATGTCTGGTTGTCCTCACAATTTTTCTTTCAATTAAAAACAAATATGATGTATTTACAAATGCTACTTCTCTCATTTTGTTGAATTCATTAAAAGAATAGGATTAGTAGTTTATTGCTTGGTGATTTTACCTTATGGCAGGGGTGGGCAAGTGGCGGCTTAATGTGGCCCACCATTCATTCAGTTGTAAATATAAAGAAAACTCAGATATCCAATAGAAATAATTCTATATAATCTAGACTGATATTTTATTGGTTTATGTAAGTTGTTTATGACCTAACTTTGCTATAATAGTGTCTCTAAATCTATTTTATGAAACTTTTGAACATTACATCAAGTATTACTCAATACTTTATTTAAGAAATGGCAGCAGCAAAATATTTTAGCTTTAAAAATTGGAATAACACTCATTATTTTATTGATTTGAAAATAGCTTCATTGGCTTTAATTACATGTATGTTAGCTAAATTTGCTTGAATTCTATGTCAAGTTCATTTGATTATGCATAATAACTTGTATTTATGTTGTAATATATGAATATTGGTATTCTAATGTTATGACAAATTATATTCTCATATGTTGTTATCCAACATTCTTTTTCCTCATCGAGAGTTTCTGAAAAATTGCAACAATGTGGCCCTCAGGCTGAGAAAAATTATTTTATGTGGCCCTCTTGGTAATTCAAGTTGCCCACCCCTGCCTTACGGAGTGCATTTTTTTCAACAGAGTCCTCACTTCAAAACAATAAGCAAGCAGCAAATGTGGGTGGAGCATCTCTACATGGCTTCTTTGTTTTTGCTCTGACTGAGAGCCCTCCAAGTGGCACAGTTATGATTCGGTCAATTCAAGTGGACAAAAACAGGCCAAAGGGTGTGCTTTCCTCATTTCTTATGAACATAAAGTCCTTAAATGAAGCACACCAAATAACAATTGACCAGTGGTCTCTTTAATAATTCAAATCTCTAATAAAACAAAGGAGCCCATGATATTAACTGAAACAATATTTCAGTATTTATTGTGTTAGTCTTAGCTTTGATTTGTGACTTAGTGTCAAAACTAAGGAGACTATCTCCACTTATTTACTTTAGCCTCTTTGCCCACACTTGTAAAATAGAAAGAGTAAGAGTTAGTTGTGTAAGGAAGAGTTATATAATAAAAAAGAAAATGAAATAGAAAAAAAGGAGGGAGAGGCAGCCCAGTGAAGCTTAGCTTATATTTGGATTGACTACCCCACACTGCAGACACTTTAATAACTGTTCTTTATGTTATAATAACACAGGGCTGCCCTGCCATGGACAGTTTCAATTTCTCCGCCAGTGTCCATCATATCTTAGGCAGACTAAGGGCTTTGTGTGGCCTAATCACAGACAGAGTCAGATTGCCCTGAGTGTGGCTTCGTTGGCTGTTAATAAGGCCATTTTCCTGAAGTGAGCACCACTCGGGGGGAACTAATCTCTGAGTGATGTGAAGCTCAGAGTGGAGAGGAGGCACAAAAAGGTGTTGAGCATGAAAAAAGCTGCAAGACCACTCTTTTAAAAACTCTCCTATTGGTTTTCTTTAGAACATCTGAGTAGATAACAACACAAAAATCTTTTATGTTGCAATCCGCACCTTCTTAAACCTGCTGCAGACTCGTCATTGGAGTTAGATGATTCCCACGTGTCAATAAGATAGAGCTAACTTTTTGAACCTGACTGCATTTCAGCCAGAAATTTGGGCCTTACAAACACTGATGGCCCACCACTGTCCTGCACACCATTTTTTCACTTAATCAGCCATCTGCAGTAAAAACATACTCTGATCAATGAACGACACCGGACTGAGTCATGGTGCAACATCAAAATTCTGTGTTATCTCCTGAGATGTGTTTTACATTATTGTAATATTTAGATTATTCATCTTAAGTCAATATCCAGCCTACCCCACTGGTGCTCTGCTATTAGTGCAGATCGCTTTATGTAGAGCTTTTGACTAAACAGATTTTGCCATTTGTCGTTGGGGGGGGTACACCCACCCTGCCTGAACCAGGCACCAGTCGATTGCAGGACCACATAGAGAGACACGCTCACACTCAGACCTAAGGGCAATTTAGAGTTACCAGTTAGCCTAATGAGCATGTTTTGGGTCTGTAGGAGGAAGCTGGAGTGCCTAGAGAGAACCCATGCATGCATAAAAAGAACATGCAAAGAACACAGAATTGGTAGACAGGACAACTTTCTGCCAATTGGTTACTTGAGTCCAGCAAAAATATTGTCAACAAATTCATTCCAACTTCAATGCCAGTAGCCATGAGATGGCAGTGAACCAGTGGGGGAAGTCATACTGTTCGGTATAAATACATAAAATAAAAAAATAAGAATGCATTGAAATCTACTTAAATTAATAGAGGAAATAAAAGGAGATGGAAAAAGGGAATAAAACACAACCCTTTGGGCCTGATCTACTAAGATCCAAAATAATGGGTGCTAAATTGCACGCACAAACTAAAAAATTGCACCTGCAGTTAGTAGACATGCTGTGGGTGATCTACTATCACTGCGTGCACAATTCATAACAGCGCAAGAGCGACGTGGACTGCCCCCTTTACAGGAGGATTTACGTATGCTACCGAGTGTCACCATGGAGAGTTTGGGAGAGCAGATTGACGGTAAATGAAAAACAGGCATTGAAGCCACGGAGTCAGAACCAAATTAACATACTTGCAGTAACTTTTTTTGCTGTCAGTCATTTTGACAGACAAGGTCATCAGCTTTCTCACATGCAGGGGTCGCTGGTCCATACTGAGTGATAGTGCATCGCCCTCCTTAAGCCACGCGAAAAGAAGAGAGAGAAAAGAGTTTATTGTGCCATAATTGTTCCTGTCTAAGTCTTTACATTATCAGCAGCCTGAATATCGCTGCGATGTCCCTGTCCAACCAGCAGCCCCGCCTCCTTGGGGCGAATTCAGTCAGACTGAAAATCGCCCCAGGCGCTCTCATGAACTTACATGGAGAGACTCTTTTTTTCATATTTTGGACCTTAAAATGCATTTCTATGGGTTCAGGGAGGGCTTGCCCCAACGTGAGTACGTCATACACACTGATGCCTGCTCGGACGAGACGCACAGCGCGCATGCGAGAGAGATAATTCAAAGTTAATATGTGAGTGATTTATCGGTGGTTTATCAGTGTTTTCGGAGTAAACACTGGACAAGTATTGTTGATAATAGCATTAGTATTATTCTGGAATGTTTTCGTGTTGTTCTTTTGCCTTATTTTTGCCGTTTTTGTCGTATATTCGCCATGTTTTACCGTGTTTTGTAGTATATTCGCCGTTACGAGCACATATTTACACAAACACTAAGACTAAGGATGGGAAGTGAAAATAAACTGTAACATGGACACGAAATGCTGTTGGGCCACAAAATGTTCGGATGCATACTAATATGTTTTATAATCTCAATCATTTTATCATCTCAGTTCATTTTCAATTTTTATAAAAACAAACCTGTTGAAAATTTATATTATTTTCTTTTCTTGTAATTACACACTTTCTTAAGCATTTATAACATAATAATGACAAACACTTGCCAGACTTGTTTGTTTATTTTTTATAAACATAGGATGACTAACATTTGCCAAAAGGACATTTGCTGTCACATTTATTTGCAAAGAAAGAGCAGGCAGCCTGTAGTAATTACAGTATTTAAAGCGTTATTTGGGACCACCTGATAAGTAAGTGTTTTACTGTGGAACCAAATGTATTGTATTCTAGACATTAACTTGATTTAGCTTTACAAAAATACTGTACAGTATGTACATGTTCTGTCTGGTGTTGCCATCAACAGAAAAACAAAGTAAACTATGCAATATAACACTGTAAGTAGGCTATCTGACTTTTAATTATTAAGTAAGCTATTGAACGGGTGATCGTAGCCATTAGCCTACCACAGCTGTTGCCCCCCCCCGAGAAATTTTTCAGGAGCCGCCACTGCTCACATGCCGTATTTGCATCCGTCATTTTACATTTTCCTCTTCTGATTCCAATTAAATATACAATAATCTAAATGACAGCATTCAAATAGTTACACAACTTCATCGTCAATAACCTCTCATGTGAAGAGAAGTCATTCAGTTACACACACACAGACCACACAGGTACTCTTGCCTTTTACACACTGATATGACTTCAGCACTCTTTGTGTACTGACAGCCCCTAAACTCACTGTCAGTGCTTTAAGAGTGTGATGCAGTCAGCTCTGAGTGTCAACAGAGTGATTATGGCTATGAAGGTTTTTTTTTTAACATAGGTTAAATGATTTCCTATGTGATGGAGAGAGCAAAACATAGAGTGAGCTGTGAGCTGGTTGTCACTTGCACATCAGCTGCTCTAAACCTGTCCCAACATACCATCACCAACTGCTCAGTTATTAGCCACTCATTTTTCAACAGAGCTGAATGTATATCCAGTTAAAGGGACTGTGAGGAGTTTCTAAGTAATTACAAAAAAGTCTCACTTTTAGATATATGCCTGATCGAAATACACACTTTAAGATGAGTTTTATAGCATCAAAATAGGTTATCTATAAATGCTATTCCTTAGCTTCGCGGTCAGGTCGGACAGGGCTGGACTGGCCTGGATACTCAACTTCGGAGACAAGACAATTAAAACTAGAGCAAATTTATATTATTCTGACACGTCTTAGAGCACCGGGCTGTAAGTAGAGATATAGAGCCGGCTACAAAGCTACGATACTAAGTTTTCCAAAAATTGCTTGTTGTCACACATCAAAAACTACCGCTACATAACTAGAAAGAGATACATTACCTCGTCGCTATGCATCCTGTAAGTTGCTGAAAAATGAAGTTGTAAAGCAATGCAGAGTTCTGAGGAAGGTCCGAGCTGCATCACAACAAACACACGCTTTGGCTTGCACACGTCTTTTGGTGCGTTCCAGATGTAGTCAGAAGTAGGAATTTTGAGTTTCGAGTAGGAAACTGCAACTGGATCGCCCCCCGAAGTTGAAATTTCCTACTGGGAACTCGAAACCTCGCCACCCTCGAGTTGACAATCGAATCACTGTGAACAGTTATTTAGCTCCTGTAATTATCTATTTATTAGCACTTCTGACTGGGGTGTGTTGCTCTAGATCAGCTGTATGCATAGTATTGTTAGACTTATATTTACAAAAATGCTGCCATAGTGATAATCACATTCTTCATGTGCTTATTAGTGAACAACAACGCAGGCGTGCTAACAACAGCTAACAATAGCCTGGTAGATCGGCATGTTCTTTTCCGACTTCAACTGGAACCCCGATAAGTCGGAGATGACATCACTCCCAGTTCTGAGGTTACTGGAACGCAGTATTCTGTCGCTGCGCGTGCTCATAGGTAGCAGAGTCTTAATGTTGCCGGTAATAGATTCTCCTCACAGTCCCTTTAACTAGATATTCTAAAAATTATAAGGAAATTAATCTCCAGTCAACATCTAGACAGCATTATCCTCTCTTCTGTCTCATGATTGTAGATTTGTAACTGGGGTGTTTATGTCACAAAGACCTGTGGATCATGGCTGCATTAGACAGCAGGGAATGCATCTCCCCCTGTGCAAAATGGGGCCCCCAGTGGATGGTGGGGCCCTACTCACAGCGCTTGTTTTGCCTATGGGGAGGGACAGCACTGCCTTGACCTACTGTGTGGAAATTTAAAGGAGGGATATCGTGGGATGGGATGGTCTGATTACAAGCAGATTCACTTCACCCTTGCTATGTTCCCCTGGTATGAAGACTGCCAACCACCACAAAGACTGTAAAGAACTGGTCAGATGAGGCCACTGCAGGGCTGCTTTGAGGTGACAGACAGACTGGAACTCTGTGAACCCCATGGAGAAGATATCAGTGAGCTCTCAGAGAGTATCACAGACTACATCAGCTTCTGTGTGGACACCATCGTCCCAACAAGGACTGTTCTTTGTTATTCAGACAACAAACCATGGATTAGAAATGACATTAAAGACTGAAGAAGACCTGACAATGAGGGCTTATAGAGATGTAAATCTTGAGAAGGTGGTACTATCTCATCTGATTGTCCCTTAATGAATGTAATTACCCAACAATTGTTCAGTCACCTGTCTGGTATGGTTTAGAGAAATTCTACCATCCCCAAACACTTTCTATTGACTTTTTCTCAGATGGGTAAGTGGAATCTAATCAAATCTGTCCATCTTGCGTATCAGGTTATTTGAAAATAGCCTTATATAGAGTCCTGTGATGCAGCATCCAGGATTGTTTTAATGTAACAGTGGATGTATCTGCAGTGAGTAAATTTGTAGGTCTGATCTGTTGAGTGACATGATTTCAGTGTAACTGTTGATGAAAAGTTATCATGTACAGTATGTATAACCATGACATTACAAAGAGAATATTCAGGGATGGTTTTCTTTGCTGATAACACTAAAGGCCAAGACATAAAATGTTCAGTACACTTTCACTACATGCTATATTAAGCATACAGTAATGCATCATCTCACATTCTTAATCTCTTTCCTTGACTCATCCAATTCCATCCAACCTTAACCCTGACAACACAATTACTTTCAAATGACATTGTTGGAAAAATTAGGAACAAAAAGAACAATGATACTCTAATAACTGCCCTTACTGTCAAGGAATATGCAAGGTCCCCACAAAGGAAGTATTACAAAAATACACATCTTGTGAATTTTAGTCCCTCATTATGGTGGACATAAAAACAATTCCCTCTTTCTCTCTCCCTGTCTATAGAAAAATTGGCAAACAAGTCTTATTTATTAGTTCCATCAATGATGTGTAATAAGTTGGCATTCTGCTGATGATTAATAGGAGCTTTAACACATCCAGATTTTCTTCATTTAATTTGTTCCAAATTTATCCTCAGCTGCCTCAGCCCAGTGCTGCATTGTCAAATAATGTATTGACTGTAATGCATTATACTTTACACAAGGCTGAATATTAAGACCAGTAACTAGAAAATGAAAGGGATTCTTCAATTGATCGAGGTAGGGAGCAGGGAATGAGATAAGAGCTCAAGAATTTAACTTTATTGCAAATTGTCTTACAGTCTGAGTGCTGGAAAACAAAAGAAATAGATGATTTTTGGTTAATGTTTCGTATAAGTTATGAAAGAAGTATAATTTAACAAAGTGGTATTGCTTTTTCAGAGACCTTTTCATTATATATAGATAGATATATAGATAGATGGATGAAAAAAGTAATTATAAATATAAATTTAATGAAAGGTAACTTTTGAATTGGTGTTCAGCAGAATTATTATAAAAAAAACAAAATACTGAAACTGGCCTACATAAAAAGGATGGTACCCTTAACCTGATATTTTGTTGCACAACCTTTTGAGGCAATCACTGCCATCAGGTGATTTCTATATCTCTCAATGAGACTTCTGCACCTGTTGACAGCCGTTTTGGTTCACTCCTCATGACCAAACTGCTGTCTCAGATATGAATGGTGTTTTCTCCAGACTGCATGTTTCAGCTCCTTCCAAAAATGTTCAATTGGATTTAGATCAGGGCTCCCAGAAGGGCCACTTCAGAAGTTCAATGTTTTGTTCTGAGTCATTCTTGGGTGTTTTAACAGTGGGGAGCACATTTTGCTCCAGAATCCCCTGATAGTCTCAAGATTTCATTTTGCCCCGCACAGATTCAAGACACCCTGTGCCAGATGCAGCAAAGCAGCCCCAGGGAATAACTGAGCCTCCTACATGTTTCACAGTAGGTACAGTGCTCTTGTGCAGCTTGTCAATATGCATTTTGGCAAATTCATAAACGAAAAGTCTGCAGATAAGTTCCTTTCAGTCATATGTCCAGAGAAATAGATGACTCATTGGCATCTGAAGCCACTAGCTTGTTATGTTTACAACGGCTGAGAGGGAGGCGGAGTGATTCAGGCACGGCAGTGCTGCGAGGAGGAATACATGCCGTGAGTTGGTTAGGTCCGGATAAAGTTTATAGTTCCGAAATTTACTACAGCGTGATCTTTAACTGTGGTATTACTTTTGATGAAGTTCTTGTAGGGAGAGAAAATACCCTTTGTACTTGGTACAATGCTTCCCTGTTTGCGACTAGATCTGTGTAACAGTCTCTTACAAACTGTGGCTTACTGAGGGAGAGGAGAGAACTTTCTACTGCATCTAATGTACTTAGTGGCCATATGAAGCTCACACAATTCCACTTACAAAAAACTCAACCATCCCTTTAAGTAAGAATTGAAGTGACAGATCCAACATAGATCTGTTCATCATTTTTGTCTCTGCTGAATGCAAATTGATTCAATGTTTGCCCCTTGAGATGTGGCATCTCATTTTCCATAGGATCCTTATGTCTGTACGATTTTGAAGATTGACATTATAGAGGTATAATCAATAACAACAATGAAAAGAGTGATTAATATAACATGAAACATCTGCAATGATTATAAACTGGAGAGGGCTGATATATAAGAGCGATAGAGGGGGGGAGGGAGGAGATCAGTGTGTCAAATACCCAGGCAATCTAAGCAGGAGAAGTGACCGAGATGGTTCTCTTCTCATGCTTGGCAGTAGGTTTTGTTTTATGTTTTACAGGTTATGTGGTTCAAAAATCACATTTGCCTAAAATGAACCAATTAACTTACTATTTTACGATTTATAGACAGTGTCCAGCAGATAACATTATTTCTGACTTTTCTCAAAAGATACATGTACACGTAACTCCTCTTAATAGATACATCTTTAATGTTGTTAGAAGCTGTAATTTCGTTCTGCTAATGTTCGTTATTGATCCTCACCATCTGCTGCTTCATGTACAGTATAAACTGTGTGATGGTGAGTATGTAGGGAAGGCCTGGGAGGCCCCTTGAGAAATCAAACTTGTTTTTACTTTCACCATCATACTCTCACACATACACTGGTATTCTCTCTTACATGTACTATCAAACTCTCTTACATTAGAGTAAACTGGTGTATGTGGGAGAGTTTTATGGTAAATGAAAGAGAGTTTGATAGTGAATGTAAGAGAGTATGCTAATGTATGTAAGAGTATAATGGTGAATGTAAAAGCAAGTATGAGTTTTTTCTCAAGGGGCCTCCCATAAGTATGTCCTTTTCAGCAGTCAGAGTAGTTTCTGAAATATTTTTTTTGTCCTCTTGTTGAGGACATTGCAGTCAACTCACAGTTAAGGGATTAGGGGGTGAAGATTGAGTGAGTTCTTTCAAACTTAACCAGAACTATAGTAACAGGCTTTATAACGACACAATTAGAAGATATTGACTGTTGTAACTCTTCCATTGACATTTTTAGAATGCCTAAAGATACAAAGACATTAAACAATGACAAATATATTAAGCTATGGCCATATCAGAGGGTGCGTCTGATGAGTACCCTAAAAATTTTCAAATAAATGATATAAGGAAAGGTGGGAGTAGGATGTTACATATGTGGGGGTGTGTTGGTCTTCAGATTGTTAAAGCCAAGCTGTAACATGATGGTATACTTGCAGCATGACAAGTCTGACTGAGATAAGGTTTCTCTATTGTTCAGACATCAGTTTAAACTATCTGCTGTGAAAGTACTCTTGATTTTTTCAACCCTTGTGCCTACTGTCAGTAAGATTCTCCCTGCACAAATGCAGACGAAGACATACATCTAAACACATACAGTGACCTCAACATTACATCTTGACCCCTCACACTCAGAGAACGGGTAAAAGTCTCATTATAGCCACAGAATTCATGGACACTGCAGGGGCAGCAGAGAGGCAGCACATGACTGAAGAGGATTGAGGGGACTGGAAGCTGTGGTAGCTGAGGGGGTGGAGAACTGGGCACAGTATGATTGAGCTCACATCTACTTTATTTTGTGCAAAGAGGCAGAATGAAGCTGGATAAACCCCTAAATTGGACTTTTTTTACTTTATCCTCAGATATTGAATTTTCTCTGACAAAGGTAACTTCGGTGAAAAAAAGAAACACAGCATGTAGAGTTTGCACATAGGAACACCGAGCACAAGCAGTAAGACAGGGTGATGAACCTTCCATTTAGACCTTGGCAGGACAGGATGTGTCTTTGTGTGACAGATGACAGTTTGGACAGTTAACAACTGGCCACTTGCTGCCGCTGACCTGCTTCCGTGGTGTATTTTGGGAAATCTCATTTCCTGCTGCTTCCAAAAGGTTATCATCTACATTTAGAAAATGTGATTTTGATGAGGCCTTTATTAGTGACAGTGGAGACAGGCCAAAGTGATGATAGAGGTTGAGAGCTGAGAGACGGCTGAAGAGCTAATGACTTGATGCTTATCTCACAAAAAGGGATATTGAAAAGCAGATAGACACAAATCCAACTGGTGGAGCAGATAGGATTTAGTTTTTCTTTTCTCTTCAACATACTGACAGGGTAGTAAAAACCATTTCATGGTTTTAGTCAAATAAAAACAGTGTCTTACCATTGACATATAAAGAGGTTATCAAAAGATTTCGACAATATTTTCGGAAAATGTTGGTAATGGCATTAGGGGTGCTGCCAGGAATTTATGCCCTAATGATATTGGGCCCTTTTCCAAACCAGCACTGCACAGTTTTTCTAACTAACGATCTGAAAATCAAGTTGATAAATGAATTCGAAATTAATAAGTGGTGTATCAAAGTATGTATGACAGTGCTTTCTGACAATAGGGCCATTTTTAGCATTGAAAATATTTTAATCTGTAGTAAAATCAGTCATCATGAATCTTTGCTCCTTTTACCCTGTAAAAGATTGAAAACTTGGGCTGATCACATTAGTCTTGTTCGATAGCCTTTTTTAAATAAGATCAAGCCATTTCAAAATGCTATGTGATAAAATATAAGCATAAAGAAAACAAACACCCTCAAATCAATGTTCTTGGGAGCCTCTGTTTTTATATTTTTGTTATTGAAGTGAAACCAATGCAAAGATGCCTAGATTTGATTTTATGTGCAATTAAAACCAAGAAAACTTTGTATTTTTGTGTGGTGAGAAATCTTCTAAGATCTGTGTCAAAAAGCTAACATATTGTTATGCAAAAATGATCATTTCTAGGGGTCATGGGTTCCTTAGTATCGTCTTAACTTTCCACCCCTCAGTGACATTAACAAAGAAATGTTTAGAGCTTGGTGATGATCCCAATCTGTGTCAAGATCCAGGGAATTTTGACTTGTTCATTACTAACAGTTATTTAACTTCAATGGGTTCTTCTGAAAATGAACTGAATATGAATGGAATATCAAAGAACATTAACGGTTCTCCTGAACATAGCAGCACTTCCTCTCTCATAGCTGAGCCACATTTGGCTTGAGGGAGGAAGCAGTTGAGACCCTCAGTATGGCTTGAAGATGATAATCAGTACGTCTTGACCTGTACTTGGACTTATTGAAGTTCAAGGTGGAGAAGAGCTTTTCACACAAATATGTGCTCCCAAAAATCCACATGGTCTGCTTGAACAGTCGTGAAAACTCAGGGAAGCTGCCCAAGTCTGCATTTCCAGTCATCTCCCTGAACTTGGCTTTGGAGTCAGAGATGCACTGCAGGTCAATAAGTTATTATAGACAGCACTGCTGAGCTGCCCCTGGCCTTGTAACTTCTTGTATATTCAGCTTATGCTTAATGTCACAAAGAAAAACCAAGTCCATGAGCCATTTGGGATCTCTAAGCACAGAAACAGCCACCCCATCCTTCTCCATGAATGCTTTCACTTCCGCTCTCACCTCAAAAAATCTCTTTAAGACGTTTCCCCTGCTAAGCCAATGTACCTTGAGGAAGTTGAGCACATCCTCATATTCTGACTCAATTTCCTCTAAAAAACAGCACAGATCATGCGGTGCATAAAGCCCTGCATCTGATTTGGTTGATGCATTTTACAACAACAGACATCACATTGTCAAACTTCAGGCATTTGCCGCAAAGGGCCTGCTGATGGATGATGCAGTGCAGAGCAATGGCCTCCTCCACACCCTCCTCTTCCAATTTTCAGTCCATTTTTCCTCCCTGTCATTGATGGCACTCCATCGGTTGTTATTCTAACAAACTTCTTCCATGGCAAGCCAGCATTTACAACGGCATCACAGCTGGCAAAATATCCCCTGAGTGGTGGTCTGGCCATGCATTGGAATTACTTTGAGCAACTCCTACATCACTTCAAAATTGTTATCAACACCACGGACAAATATTGCAAGCTGGGCAGTGTCAGTGATGTCTGTGCTCTCATCAAGAACAACTGAGTATGCCCTGAAACAGTTGGCTTTCTCTCACAGTTGATCATAAATGTTGCTTGACAGGTCAGAAATGCGCTCTGCCACGGTGTTGACAGAAAGGTTCATGTTGCTGAACTGATCTTTCTTTTCTCTCTTTTCATGCACCATTTTGACAACCCAAATACTGACATGGTAAAAAATTCAAATGAATGACTCCCGATTTGCTTTCTTAAGTACCTGTTAGATTCTTGATCTCTTGGTTTTGTTTGAACTCTCATCCATCCTCAGCCATAGGCTACACACTGTCAGATTACTGCTTTGTTCTGTAGGTGAGTGAAGGACAGTGTGCACTGGGGTGAACTCGTACTTGATGAGAAAATCTGCTCTGCTGGTGGAGGCCTGTCCCAAATGAGCCTGTGCACGAGCAGGTGTGAACGAGTCAATTAAGAGTTTTAATGAGAGGGAGGCTAAGATGAAGGAGGGAGAGGAGGAGATGGAGAGACGGGAGCTGTGGCGAGGAGGTGGGAGTGGATCTGAGGTCCTGAGTGAAGGCAGAGTTCCGATCTAAGGAGGCTCTCATGTGAATCAGATCTCTGCCAAGCTTTTAACTCTCAGTAGGCTGAACGCTTGTCTGTCTGCGCCTGGCTTCCTGAGTTCTTCCTGTCTGTAGAGTCTCCAGTAAAACTCACTTAAAGAGAGAATGAAGATAGACAAAATTCCTGTTTAAAACTTTGCTGATGCATGTTGCTTCAAATATTTTTTCTTCATTATGGTCTGAGAGAAATGAAAACAAATCCTGTGCTGCCTCTGAGCTACCAAAGTTTTCCTAAAAAACAAGTGTGTGTCCAGAGTCATAAACAAGTATTAACTGTCAGTGTTTCATTTTTAGGATCAACCCATAGAAGGTTGTACAATAACTGGCTGGCAATAACTGGCTGTGCATATCAAATGATTTTTTATTTACTTCAAAACATTTTTAAATCATAAGTGAAAGTCAAATAAGATATTATGACCACCACCTGCCCCCTGTATTAATCAGAACAGTGAATTTAACAATGCTTAAATGGTAAATGTTAAATGGACTTGATTACTTTTACTTAATTCACATTTATTCTGCAGGTCACACCAGCACATTTGAATCTGAAAGTGGCAGGAACTCCAACAGAGCCTCTCTGACAGACTGAGAAAACAAGTGGATTCGACGCAATCAGTATGTGTAACAGTAATCAAAATCAGCTACGTGAACCACAGTTAGGAACAAATATGGGCTCTTTGGATTACTTTGGTTGCACAGTTTCCTAAGGACCTATATGGGAATGGTATACTCTAGCCTCTAGACAATGATCAGCCCGAGGTCATGTACTTCTTTGGTATGGTGGCAGTAGGTGTTTATAATATCAAAGAAATGTATGTTCACAAAGACAACCTGACCAGGTCTGGTCAGGTTTATATTATCAAAAAATGTATATTAACGAAAAAAACTGACAAAACCTGTCTTGACAACATTAAAAATGTAATATTTCCAATAAAAAATACTTCTAATTGGCTATGATTGTTCATGTGAAAGTCTTTTCTTGCATTTTTCATAAATAGAGAAAACATATCAGTCTATAACCCTTGGATAAACAGAATTTGAATTGGACTAATATACTGTTTATGTGGGCGGCACGGTGGTGCAGCAGGTAGTGCGCGTGCCTCACAGCAAGAAGGTACCCAGTTCAATTCCCGGATCGAACAGCTGCCTTTCTGTGTAAAGTTTGCATGTTCTTCCCGTGCATGTGTGGGTTTCCTCCGGGAACTCTGGCTTCCTCCCACAGACCAAAAAACATGCGCATTAGGTGAATTGGTGACTCTAACTTGTCCTTAGGTATGAGTGTGAGCGTGAATGGTTGTCTGTCTCTCTATATGGCCCTGTGATTGACTGGCGACCTGGCTCAGGGTGTACCCTGCTTTGCCCAAGACAGCTGGGATAGGCTCCAGCCCCCCCCCCCCCCGACCACGAAAAGGATAAAGGGGTATAGAAAATGAATGAATGAATATTGTTTATTTTTAAATGTTGATATAGTGAACTCATATGACAGCTGATATATAGTATATATATATTTTTTACTTCTAGCTCCCTTCAAATTGCAAAATATTGTCCTCCTGGCAATAAGGATAACTACAATGTGGCCTTCTTGATGACCAAAGTTGTACATTCCTCCCCTAGACAACAGTACGTGCTGAAATATAAACACAAACTCAGCAGTCACATCTGTGCATGATAAAAGGTGGCAGGACTATATGGGGAGCGTTCAACCATGGAAATGAACTGGGATTTTTGAGGATACAAACTTTACAAGACCTGACAATTGCCCCACAGACCTTTTGCGCAACTGCTCATTTACTTCCATCAAAGTTTACAGGTTAATCAAGTCCAGTTCTCACAAAAATTGCACAGTTGTAGTATATTTAATTTCCAAACTGTCTGGGTCAGTCAGTCTTAGGAATAAATTTGACCAAAAGGGAGGGAGCCAAAGAAACAAGTGACCCACTTTTAAAGTGTGTATTCATGGTTTTCCATCCTTCTTTCTCTGCAGGATCTGCTCGTTTTTGTCCATCCTATTTTCATCTGTGACCAGCTTCTTTCTCTTGCTCATTGAGAGGGTTCTGTCCCCAGGCCAGTAGGGATAATTAGATTTGGGAATGTAGAGAATAAGTCAATTCACATCCCAATGCACATGCACACACAGACACACAGAGGCGCACGTACGTGCACGCATGCCTGCAGTACACTCTGGATTATGCAAATGAGAGGTTCATGGTTCTTTTGAAATGTACAGAATTAGGATGGTGGAGGGTTGCTGCAGAGATAAACACAGAGTTCAGATGGAGGACGCGGGGAACGTGTTGAACTTCACTTGAAAAAAGCTCCCTGAAGTTATTTTTCTCAGTCTCTTCCACTTTTAAACCAAATTGGGCTGCTAAGATCTGATAAGAAATTAGATTGAGAGTTACAAAGAAAGTGTTTTATTCTTTAGAAGTTTGTGTAATACATACAGTTATACCAACATGGGTTCAATCTTACATAACATGGTTAATTTTTGTTTACATTTGTTCTTTAGCATTTAGAACTGAAAATGGATTGGTGAAGTCACAGTGGGGCTAGATATTCACTTTATTATTGAAACATTGTGCTATGTATCTTTGATTAATCCATATCTCCAAGGATGATAGTTTGACTCTCCATTCTCGGTTGCATTCCCCTCGTCTGCATACCTAACCTTTACACAAGATTATCTTTTACATAATGCACTCAAAGCCACTTTGGATCATGTTTTGGCATTTCACTGATAATTATACTGTAACTAATTTATAAAAAGAAATGTGTAAAAAATGTAAAAAAAAAAAAAAAAAAAAAAAAAAAAAGATAAAGATAAAGATGGATCAACTGTTTTAACTTTTCCTGGCAGTTCCTACTTTCGCCTGAACACATGCTGTTGGTTTGTAGGTACATCAAAAATTCATATTTAAGCATACCTGTGTACTGATGCATTACAATAAAATAAATGCACAGATCCTGCAGGCAGTGAAACATCCAAGGAGACTAAGAGGAACCAGAAACCTGGCGATGCAGAGCCCATTGTTGCCATGAAATGACCCATATCAGAATAATAGCAGTTTAAGTATGCATGAATTCCAAAGAATGCTGTAGAGAGAAACAATGAATTAGCACAGCGTGTAATTATTATTCATATGTTTGACAAATAGGGAAGGAAGCAGCTGAAATGCAGCCAAGCAAAAGAGAGATAGAGAGCGTTATTAATTTGTGTGTCAGCACCTCTCTTCTTACACCCTCAGGGTAGGAATTCAGGGTTATTGAAGCTCTAGTTTATCACACCAAAGAAGCTTTGTCTGTCTAAAGGTTGGGAAATAGCAGACAAACACAGACATGTTAACTGTCATACACAAATAACACAAATATATTTTTTAAAGTGGCTATATAAAATTAATCTTGTATAGCAGCTGGATTTTTTCAGTATTCCAGTAGCCATCATGCAGATCCATCTTGCATTGCTTGACGATGTTTCATTTATTGCTACATTATATATTAAAATGTATGGTGAAAACTTCGGTGTTGGCAGCTACATAATTTAGCTCTAAGTTATAAATTATCAAAAAGCATATCTATCTATCTATCTATCTATCTATCTATCTATCTATCTATCTATCTATCTATCTATCTATCTATCTATCTATCTATCTATCTATTCATATTTGTACATACACATATATTCATATTTGTACACACACACACACACACACACACACACACACACACACACACACACACACACACACACACACACACACACACATACACATACATTTATTTATATATAAAGAGTCAGCACATTAACTCGGGCAATAATTCCTTCACATTAATGTCCAGGAGGCTCCATTCTTTTGCTCAATACTGTCCTGTTATATGGTTGTTGGATTGACTCCTACAAGACATCACTAATATACTTTTGTTCATAAATTAAGGACTTAATTTTCAAATCGTGGGTCTGCACAATAATGATAACCTCATTTTCTCTGAATACTTGCCCTCCCACATATAAAAATATACTTAAAGTCAGAGGTTTTCTAGTTTAAATAATTGCTATAATGAGCAGATCCAGTGCTTATGTGGCAGAGAATCACACCCAATATCGCTCTCTCTCACTTTCTCTATTTGTTTTTGATTTATTTGGAACATATTAGTGACGTAGTAGATGTTTTAGGTTTGATCATTAGTTGATCATCATTAGATCACTAGTAAAATGATATGATGTTCTGAGATGAATCATAAATTTAATCAGCTTTGCTTGATTCTCTATGAGTACATTTAGACTACAACGCAAAGCGGATGCTCCATCCTCCACTCAGTGAAATGTCAGGAATATTTAGAGCTTTGTTTTCAGTCCTGTTTGTTCAATATTTGGATCCATTTTGAATTCCATGTTGAATCAAATTTGTGACTGGTAAGATAATCTAAAGGATTGCTGGCTGACCTAACAAGGTAATAGTTCATCATTTTCTGATGCGTTTAAGGTCCAGACGGTACCATTATTATGTGTTTGTGTTTGCATCAAGAAGTAACAACAAACATAAAGTTTACAGCATTGTGTTTGCTCTTCTTGCTTTCGATGAATTGCTCAATTTGACTTTAATTCAGGCATCTAATGACCACTTACAGTGCTGTATAATCTTAACATTATGGATTTTGTCTCATAAAGTTTCATAATTTTTAATAATCTCAAATATGGTCAATGACCTGCATATGTTAAATTAACACCTAACCTCATACATATTTATTCCTATGAATATTTATGAGCATCTATGATATCCTTTACCTTTTAAACACAATTTAACATACAGGCATGTCTCCAAGTCATTACAAACATTCTTATGTGAAGACATATCAATACTATTATGTAGTGCCATAAATTATCACAAGTGCATATAACCATGATGCTACACCATTATAAGTATCTCATGATATCATGTTAATAATGTGTTCATTATGCTTTATATAGAGGGGCTTCAAAGAAAGTGTGACCTTTTTTGTATGGTCCCGTTTGACATACTCCAAACCAGTTATATCAAAACACAAAACATGATTGCTTTATATATGATTGATTATCAGAATTGGCGGCAGCATTCTGATCAGAGAATCCTTCGTTGTTAGATGTCTTTGGGCAAAAAAGCTGAAAAACAACGTATTCCCTCTCTGAAACAATATGTTTTGTGTGTCAAAACTGTTGAACTGAGCATTGAATTACTATGCTGTCCTGTGGGACAGCAATATTTTTTGGCTCACAAGTGTATGTTGTCCTCTTTAATATCTCATTACAGCCAAGTGTCTGTCATCTATTAGGCCGTCCTATTAAATGAAACTCAAACATCATGCTTCATCATTAGGCCATTACAACTGTGATGTAATCTTGGCTTATGAATTAAATTACCTGTGTCCTACATGACTTTAATAGACTATTAGCTGGGGTTTATGCCAGCAGTGGGGCTAGCATTGATGGGAAATGAGATATCCCTCTAGGATTGCAAATGAAACAACCTTTACATTTAAAGTCATATAGTCAGCAAAGCGATCATTTTATCCATCAATAACAGAACTACAGGTTTGATGACTAAAGCTGGGTTGAACTTAATAGTAAGGTCTCTCTGTTATGTTACCCCAAAAATCATAATTGCATTGTTACTGCAGGTCAGTCAGGATGGGCTACACGCGATATGGAGGTGTTTTTGAAAATCAATTTTGCTAGCCTGAAAGTGGATTATCCAGTCTTTTTTTTATATACAGAAAATGTTTTTTTTTTATTTCAACAAAGAGAAATATCCCTCAGAGAGATGTTTCCCTCATAAGAAAGATTTTCAACATTGTCAACATTTGGCAACAAACTGTCAGCAGAAGAATCCCTGAACAGTTTGTGTTCTTCAGCTGACGTTACCATGAGTTCACAAAGAGGGCATGACAACAGATTCAGAGAAAATCAACACATCAGACTATCAGAGAGCAGCAGCAGCACTCCAGACACTTTGCTGCCAAACATGGAGAAGGTGTAAACAGCCTGAGGCGGTAGATGAGCCTTTTTTAACTCGGTTAAACGAGGCCCGCTACACAACATTTGTTATTCACCTGATGCTCTGTTCAGGAACCTGCAGACATCTGTCTAGGCAAGAAAACCCTTTTATAGGGTTTATAAAATGATAGAAATAGCAAGACGCTGATATTTCTGTTTTTAAATTAAGTTTTAATCATTTTCAAGCAGCATTTGTACCCCTTTAAAATAGGCTTTGCTCAGCTGACTTCAAATAGCGTAGGATTTATAGAGTTATATCATGCAAAATCAGGAAACTCAAGGTGAACACAACCACGCTATGTTATTTTAGTCACAATTATATGAACACTGACAAAAGTGTACGCAAATTAAGGGTTTGTTTGTAGATATTTGTTAAAGTTTTGGTAGACACTAGGAAAGAATTACACAATGCCCTGTGATGCCAACCTAGAAGAGTGAACAAGCCATGACAATCATACACCTTGCTGTCAACAAGCAAACATTTTTAGTAAAATCAAAACAGTTGAATACATTAAATATTTAGACCACAGCCATGTGTTAACCAGGTCATAGATTTTGGCAAAGACATAAACATATTTGTCAGCTCCCCACACAATCATGTTGCTTATTTTTTTTTCTACAAGCATACTGTGAGAGGCTTCACTTTTTGTCACTTCTGTCTTCATTTCACAGCTCCAGAGGTTACGTCTTGGTATTGAGTTAAATGTATAAATATGTGTATGCACAACAGTTGGCAGAAACAACAAGAACAAAATTGACAGGAACAGGGAGAAAGTGCATTGGGTTTTGCAAAGATCAAAACGTGTGCTTTTGGAGACCACATTAACCTGTCAAACAGCAGCCATTCTGTATTTTCCACAAAGGGGATATTTCTCATAGATGAACCAGAGTGCTTGGCCGAGGTTTAAGCTTGATGCCACAACCAAACTGAAAATGCTAGTGATGGGCAAAAAGATTGAGCATATAATCTGTGCTTCTTATGTTAGGTCATGCTAAATTAGACTGTCATCATTTATGTCATTTACAACTATGTCAGAATGACTTTAATTTTACAACATAAATGGAAGGAAAGTGCTTGAAGGTCTTATGGGGGGGGGGGGGGGGGGGGGGGGCACGAGGCTGTGTGAGCTTTGATATTTTCAAGTTTAGTTTATATTTTTACTATAAATAATGATACACTAAGGCATACTATCTTTGCGGGTCTTTTTTTATTTACCTTAATTTTAAGTTCCAAATCAACAAGCTTAATTTGCTTTAGTGTGGACTTCACACCACAACTCAGTGTAGAGCACATACATACATGACTCATCTGGCCACTGAAGTTGTTTCCTACATGCACTGACATGCAAGCAGAATCAGCACATATATCTCCTTCAGATTCGTAAGAAACTCTGGTTACATGAATCCTATTCTAACCTGAGAGGAATTGTCCATAACAGGAAATCTCAAAAATACCTCCTTCAGCTGAAATAGGAGGTTTAACTATACGTCTCTGTAGATTCTCATTCATCCAGGTCGTGGTTATCTTGAATATTCAAAATCAAGGCAACTGGACTGTGTTCAGTTTTAGAAAGACGTTTTAACTATATAACTTTCAAATCTGTAGAAAGGAGAAAAACTGCCACATTTTGACAAATGAGAGGCCACCAAGAGAGAGAGAGAGGGGCAAATGGTGAAGATTATGCAAAGGGGATAAATTGAGTAAGAAATAATGATTGATTCTTATGTCATTTTGTCCTTCTGATGAAAAATGAACAGATGACACAAATTCCATCGAATCCACTTAGCCCCTTAACTTTTAAATTCACCCCTCTGTCTTTATCTTAACGTTGATATTCAAGGCTGGACTGAAGACAGATGAATGGAATCATCCCTTTGTGCTTTGCATGAGATAGTTAAGTAAGGTGTCTGCACCAACAAATACAGCACCGTACTTCAGCTTTTGGCTAAGAGATCTCTATTCTACCCAAGGCCATCATTTTACTCCAATGTCCTCTTGATCAACAGAGGATGAAACACTATAGCTGCTTTTGTGAGGTGAGATATATAACTGTTTATTTGACACTGAGAATGTCTCACAGTGACAGTCTTACAGTCCTTCAGCTCCTTTTCCATTCAGCTAGTGTGGTGACTTTTGTGTGGTTTGTCAAAGTCCTTTAAGAGCAGATATCTGTATTTGGCTGTGACTGCTGTGATCATTGAGAAGATGCTGACTCGACAGATAGACAGACAGACAGACAGACAGACAGACAGAAAGATAGGGCAGACGTCTGTCCATCATAGGCCACCATTTGTCCCATGATACAACATAAATAAATACACCTTCAGAGAAAATTAAACCATACAGGCTTGTGTGCAAGGAGGACTGTAAATATGTGCCAGTAAAGCTCAGACAGGGGAGTGTGGAGTACACAACTTATTTTGCGCGCCTGATTTGTTATTTGAAAGTGTTTGGTTATTTTGTTTGGTGGTGAGAGTTATACCTGTATGAAACATTAAGTGTGAGGATGGATTCAATGAGTGAGTGATATACCAGTTTAAGTAAGAGTGTCCTTGCTAATGTAGAAAGTCCTAATTTCCCCAGCAGGTGGAGGCACTGTTGTGCTTTCTTGTAAATTGAGTCAGCGTGTTGCATGAGGGATAGATGGCATTGTTATAGAGTTGGTACAGTTTCAAATGTCTGTTTCTACTGCCCTTGTCTGGATTTCATCTTAAAATGTCAGCCATAGGTGCGTATATATATATATATATATATATATATATATATATATATATATATATATATATATATATATATATATTTATGTATATATATACATATATATGGATATATATATTTATATTTATATATATATCTATACACACATATATTAATATATATATATATATATATATATATTTGGATATATATACTTTGTACATATTAATAACACCGTTTATAAGGCTGTTATGGTCCTATGGTCCTATCTACACAGTATAAAGACCAAAAAGAAAAAAAATCCATTCAGTATATCCGCTGAAAAGCTGCATACTAGCTGACCAATCAAACCTAAGAACCTGCGACTATTAATTGGTCCGTGAGTTGGTCCGTGAGTCCATCCAATCCCCTGTCTCTCTCACTACGCAGCGTCATGCGTAGTGCGTCATGGTCCCGTCTCCTCCCCTCTACCTCCGGTGAGCAGCTAGCAGCGTTAGCTACTGAACTATCATGGAGCCGGAAAAGCCTAGCGCTGAGACCGAAGCCGCCTCCCTCTCCCGCGGGGCCCAACGGAGCTCTGCCCGCGGGTTGAGGCCTGTTAGCGGGCTAACGGCTAACGTATAGCCTCAGCCGGCCGTCAGACCTTCAGCATCGACCGTTTCGCCCCTGGTTGATCAGGTAATGGCTTTGTTTACTACAGTGGGAGATGTCTGCTGAATAACTCTGGTTAGTTTGTGCCTGCACGGGCTAATAACTTGTAGGGGAGCGGGTTAGCCTGTTAGCCGCTAATCGTTTGCACTGTAAGCTGAGCTGGGGAGGACAGGCTGAGAAAGATAAATCCTCCCCCACACTCGGCTCCGCTCTGGCGGCGCCAGACCCGCATTGCCGCCGGTCCAATTGAAATGGCTACTGCTGTGTGTTACAAGGGGGATGTCTGTCGTGTTTGATACTTTCAGTTGAGCTGAGCTGTTTTTGATTGAGTTTGCTGCTGATATATTGTGCTAGTCGCTCGTAGCTCAGTCCGAGGGGGCTTTACCAGGCGACACGAGCTGGGGGCGGGATCTTGGAACACGGGGGGGGAGAGGTGAGGGAAGGGGGGGCAGGCTGCGGTTTCAAATCGTAGACCACAGCTTTAAGTGTGTTTCATAAATCAAAAGCAAAAAGAAGAAAAAGGTGGAGGACATCCAGCAAACCAATTAGGCCTGGTGCATTATTAAAGAATGCAGTAGAAATCTAGATAAATTAATTCAAAAATAAAATAAAGCGGAGTCTCAAATAGGCTGTTCCTGTCGTCACTTCAGCTTTGTTTGGTTTGACTAGCGACGCATGTGTGAAGTGACGTGCCACTGCCATGTACGGGTCCTTCAACTGGACAGTATTAGAAGGTTCATGTGCTATATTTAATCCTGCGATTATTTTTTTTATAATGCATTAATTTGCGTTGTAATTAATCAATCTAATTAATGCACTAAAGTGACAGCCCTAATATATATATATCTGAAGGTATCAAAACTATGAATGAACACACGTGGAATTATGTACTAAACAAAAAAGTGTGAAATAACTGAAAACATTCTTATATTCTACTTTCTTCTAAGTATCCACCCTTTGTTCTGATTACTGCTTTACAGACTTTTGTCATTCTCTTTTTGAGCTTCAAGAGGTAGTCACCTGAAATGGTTTTCACTTCTCAGGTGTGCCTTGCCAGGGTTAATTAATGGAATTTTGTGCCTTTTTAATGGGGTTGGGACCATCATTTGTGTTGTTCAGAAGTCAGGCTGATGCACAGCCGACAGCCCTATTAGACGCTTTTGAAATAATATTTGACAAGAACCAATCAGCTAAGTTAAGAGAAACAAATGGCCATCATTATACATGAAGTTGTTTTGTACGTGTTCAATATGGCATTAAAAAAAGCGACGCTGTTTTTGTGTCTTGTTTGTTTTCCTGAAACTCTTTGAAGTTGGCAGCCATATGCAGCTCGAGCTTCAGTGAGAGCTCCGTCTTTACAGATGTAGATTTGATCTCCATCACTGGGGTTAATGTTCATGCTAATGCCATGTACCTTAGACAACCCCACTTCAAAAATCCTAGAGGTCCCTTTAAACTGAATGCTGGAGATGCATTCCCTCTGACACACGTTTGAGAGATACACAAGGAAAGAGCAGCAAGTTGAAGACACGTTGAAAAAGAACTTGTGGCTATGGACTCATGGAGAAGTCTCAAATATTGTAACAGTTTGTTACTCATAGCTGTTTTGCCTTAGATTTTCATAAAGCTCTGTGAATTTTAGTTCATTTCTGGCATGTGGGGGACTTTTGTTTTGAAGGATAAAATCAGAAGTGTTTTGTGCTTTTGTAGATCAAGGGGTTCTTATTGATGGCTAAATGATTTTATCATGGGAGTAATTGAGTGCTCCATCATTGGGCACTTTAAGTATATAAGTACTGGATTTAGTGCAACCCCAAACTGCTTTTATGTTCATGTCTCACTTGTGGATGGCACATTATCAAGCACTTGTGGAGCACTCTAAGACGCTAATCTAAACTTCATTCATTACTGAATATATTTCAATCAGGAGGAACCTATATTTAAAATAATTATGTATTGTGCAGGTCTGGATAAATTACAATTGTATCATTTCTTTACTTTGGAGACAAGACCACATTGTGTGGCCTACATATACTTAAAGATGTAGTGAGTCTTGAAAATGCCTGTTTAAGTTTTTAACAAAATTTGACTGTTCATAAGTTTCAAAAATTCAACACTGTTTAAACTTTATACACAGTATGTTCAACAGTTTTTTTCACCCACTTCAAAGCTTTTCCAGGAGACATATAATTTTGGTTGAAGTTCTTAAAAGCTGTCTTGGTAAAAGCCATTAGCATTATGTTTGCCCCCAAATTCTTGTGAGCTAATTAGCTTGTGAATGTCTGGAGAGATTTTCTTTCAACTTTGAGCAGCATGCCACTCCAATTCTTAGATAAATATCTGAAGTCAAAGGACTGGGGCTCTCAATTTCATCCCTTGCTTGTGAACATACAGTGTCTTAGCAATGCCTACTGTGATTTCTGTCTTTGACTTTGCAAAAGTAAGGATAAATAAGAAAAAAACTAACCTTAAAGGATAAGTTCGGTTTCTACAGATTTCACATTGTTTATAGAATGAAGTAGAACAATATACTCACCCAGAAGGCTTTCCTGATCCAAACAGTGCTTCCGGAGATATTTAGATCCAAAATCGAGCGGTGGACATCCGTATAATGGTAGCACACGGGGCTTGTATAGTGCCGCTCCTAAAACTGCATTAATCGTCCAAAAACTCATTTGTTTCACCAATATTTCATCATGGTCCACTCGCGCTACTCCTCCATTACAGTCCTGGGTCGCTCCACCCATGTTTTCGTGACTGTGCAGAATCCTTTAAGTCACAGATTAAGGTAAATGTTTCTTAAGAAACCCTGTTTCGAGGATGAACTAATCAAATTTCAAGTTCATAGGTCAATGGTCACTGGGTCTTATGTTAATCACTTGCCTTCAAACAGGACCTTTAAAAGATGTTTCAAAGGATTTGCTCCAGAATTTGCCCAGATATCCACTCCAAGATTACACACTTGCTGGGGCTAATGTTTCTCGATTGCTTCTGAAGCCTATTACAGACCAAAGATTTGGAACGCAACAAGATAGTTCCAGGAGTCAGTCATGGCTTTGTGAAGTGAACCATTGCAGCTTGAATCAAGTGACTGATGGTGTTGTCTATGATTAAGCTCTTTGAAGCCAAGGGAGAAAATGGGATATACCGTGCAGTCAGTATGCCGACATTGCATTTTTATTGAGAGATACTTTTGACAGCTATAGCCCACCTGTTGCTGAAAGTGTAACTTATCAGAGGCCATTCACTCTGGTAGAAATAGTTCTGTCTGAAGTGCTTGTCCTGGGAAGCAATATCAAATATGTAGTGCAGATGGATCAGCCTGAAACAAAGTCTGTAATCAGGCAGATCCATCTTGCCAATCTTCAATCTCCAATGGTTATTAGCGGCAAAAGCACTATGGCCAGATCAGCATCCTTTAGAGCTGGAAGACAAGGAAACTATAATCAATATGGCAGATGAAGATACTACTTATACAAAGATTAGCACAGTTGCTAACAACTTTAGAATCAGTTTTAATAGATCTGAACTTTATTTGTTTAGCAAATGAAAATTAAATGAGAACAATACAAATTTATGTATAGAAAGGATATTTGTGCACCACTTCTAACATGTTTTGGTGAATTTGTTTATATGACTATTCTGTTCTTTACACCCCAACAGTAGCACCTACTGACTACATTATCTGATTGGCCTGTAATGACTTTGACTGACGGAACGGTCATCCAATCACCTACCAGATATGCTTTGAAAGGTTCTGCCCATTCCCAAACATTCTCTATGGCCTCTTTCCCAGATAGATGAGTGAAGTATTTGATCAGTTCATCTGGTGTGTCATATTAAATATAGGTTCCTGAAAATACAAACTGTTCCCCAAATATCTGACCAAATATTTAAAAAGAAAGTGATACCTCCAGCCAAAACTTGTTACATATGCAGCACAAGTTAGAGAAAACACCTAAGTATCTTGTAAAACAGACATGGACAGCTCAGGCTTGTGAATCTACACACTTTTAAAACACTGCAGAGTGATCAACTGCAAGCAGTCACAAATTTCAACCAGTCTCATCATGAATCTTTGGTAGGAGCAAAGATGTCCGCACACTCAACAACAAAAAACACCCCAGCCCCTCTCTTTCACTCATTTCACTCATGTCACGTCTGACACCTGTACACTTATTAGGGTACATTTGATTTAATATAAGCAAAAACCTGTAAAATGGCCATGGTCAAAGCAAAGTAATATAAAAAATATATAAGTAATATGCTGCCATATCTACTGGAAATGTAACGGCAACAAAGATTCTTCCAGAATATCCTTGTGCGCATTAAATTCACACACATCTAGAACATTTCTAAAGCAAAATGAGATAACTGTTATGTTCAAGGACACTTAGGAATGTGGCATGATGAGCCAGGAGATGAACTGCCTGTCCTGTATCTGTTCAATGATCCACTCTTCCTGCTGAGTCACAGTCAGCACATATGACTAAGTCCTATATTTATCAGAACACAGATGCTTGAAAAGACCAAGTGCCAAGTAACCTCAAATCTTAGCTTCTGGTATGTGTCATCGAGACCTGATCTTCAAGCAAGATGATACAAACTTTTACTGGAAGGCAGATACAGTGGTTTACAAACCCTAAGAAAAAGTGGCAAAAACTTCTTAGAATGTGCTTCTGTAATTGCATGAACATTCCACTCAGTTGATAACTTAGAAATGTGATCAGCACAACGGGCTTGAAGGCTATAAAGCATGTAACCCCCAAATTCCACATAAAGCGAAAGCATTCCTCTGACCGACAAAGCCCACTTAAAGGTACAGTGTGTATTATTAAATGCTATCTAAAATAACAGACTTGGTAAAAAATGGAACAGATTACTTAAAATTATATTTAAATTAGTTTCTAATCAGCCTTAAATAATTAATGTTTTGTTTTCATTACCTTAGAATAAGTCATTTATATCTAGATAGGAGCGGGTCCTCTCTTATGGTGGCTTCCATCTTGCGTCGCCATCTTTTCTACTGTAATTCAGAACGGACAAACTAAACGTTTTCGCGTTTTTTCGTTGTTGCCTACTGGAAATGCACAGCTGTGAAATAGACGAGGAAGAAGAGAGTGATTACCAAGCAGCTGTGCTAATACAAACAAACATGGAGGACCACACATACAATTTGCCATCAGTGGAGCGTGAATCTTTGTCAAAGAAACGAAAAGCAGCAGCCCATCAATCGGGACAGAAAAACAAAAAAAAACAGGGTCAACATCGGCGCTGCCTTTCCCAGATGGAAGTCCCTGAAGGCAAGGATAAGTTTGCAGACAGACGCCGAAGTTGCCTGTTTTTTGCTGGACAGGTAAGACTAAGTGTCGAATTGTACTCTTTTATGGAGCTGAATTTATTTGATTACTTTCGTGAGAAGTCAGAGGAAGCCGCAGAGAATGTATCTGCTATGCGAGGCTTATTTCACGGCCACAAGCATTTTGAAATGATTGTCTCTTCCAAACGACCGGTGTGAGCGTTAGCAAGACTGAAAGACAAAAGGGGGACAACGTCATGCTAAAACTCCACGATTTATTCATTTTCTGTGGCAGTAAGACAAAACATAGGCTGATAACTAAGCTAAAAACACTTTTTGTCCTTGGAAGGCCACCGTAGCTGCGGCAGTTCTCCGACAGGGAGGGGGGAGCGCCGGAGTGCTGCAATCTCAAACCTCACCTTCAGATGCCGCTAAAAACCACACACTGTACCTTTAAAGCGGCTTGGAGCGGGGCTCAGCCCTGGAGGGAGAAGGGCTGATCCCCGGAGAGCAGGATTCTCTCGTGAGAATAGCAATGTCACACAATCATGAAACATGTTATAGACTGAGTAAAGAAATAAATAACACCGCACTTTGCTTCTCTGAAGTCCCTTTGCTGGTCCCAACCATACAGCTTCATGATTTATTTAACTTCTTTCTGCCCATATCCTTGTAGAAAGGATATTTGGTGTCTAGTCTGATAGTGAAAGCAAAGTGCTCCACAGTTCGACTCAAGTTTGCATTATGCGGAATTTGGGGATAAGTCAGCATTGTTTAGTTTGTGGAGCTACAGTTCAGGCTTTTCAAATTCTGTCACCATATTCAGGGTTTGTTTACCTCACATTAAAGCTACAGAAGCACTGAGATACAAAAAAACCTGTTTGACTCCTATGCTCTACCCAGGGTGGTATTTACAGTAAATCACCAGAATGACAGTCTTGCCTAGAAAGTGATTTTTCAGGAGGAAAAAGTTGTGAAATGTTGAGAACTTACTACCTCTACACCCTCTGAAGAAGATGATTGGGGATGTCCCAACTTTAAATCACTAATATTAATCTTGTTTAACATTTTTTGATTAAATATCTTAATGCGTATGGAGCGCACATAGGACAGCCAAGCACATCCTTTCAATTTTGTCACATGAAACAGAACAAAGCCAATCAGAGAGCAATTTGACCATTGCAGGGAGCAAGCAGAGCCATAACAATGATATTAAATGCAATAGTAAAGGCCAGTTATTGGGGCCAAACATGATCATCTAAACATCATAACCTGAGAATAATATGTAACAAACTGATAAGGAGAGGAGATGGAAAATCGTGGATGTCATAGAAAACTTATTGTTATCATCTGCTTTTACTTTCAATTCCTCCTGATGTTGTCTGCTATATAAAGTAAAGAGTATGGCTTCAGCCTGCTCTATTGTGAAGTGTCTTGACAAAACACTACGTATGTACTGGTGCTATACAAATAAATATAGTTTAATTGCCATGTTTACACTGATGTTGCATTTTCAAGTGAGTCTGTGGACTGCCCTACACACTTTTACAGAACACTTTAATACTGTTCCTCTCTCATGTGAGACAAGATAAACCTCACATTGTTTGACCCAAGATCCTTTTTTCTCTCTATTTGCCTCCAATATACACAAAATGCCACACACTGGAGCACATGGAAGTGGTACACGGAGTAGTACTGCATTTCTTTTGGCTCTTCATACAGTTATAGGCTTTAAATTGAATGTGTCAATATATGTACTGATATTTGACCCCAGAGATGTGCTATACTGTGCATCTCATGAGGGTGAAACAAGGTCAGTGAAGTGTGTTACGATGCCATGGATCTGTCCAAAGTCTCTAATGTGTCAAAATAACAGAAACATTGTGTGCCAAGGACTTATAACCAGGTTGAAGGAGGTTTAAAGTGCAGCTATTTTCTGCATCCTTAAGTTAGTAATATGTCATATTTGACCACTCCTCATTTTCAGACATTTGGTTCATATGGAGTCTGTGATCATGTGGTACGTGAAAAGGTGAGCACATATAAATTGCATCTGCTTGGGAGTCACTCGCTACAAAACACCCTGTGTGAGGTGTACAATCGGTCAATAATTTTCCTCTAACTTTTGAAGGACCTTAGTCTTAGGCAAATATAATTTTCAGATATTTTACTTCAAGTCATCCAAGATCTCTCAGGTCAACTGGGGCAGGTTTATTCACTGTTCTCAGGGTCAGAACTAAACAATAAGTCAGCTTTTAGATTCTTCACTCCTCACCTATGAAAAAAACTACCAGACAACACAAGACTTATAACTAAGAACTCTTTTAAATAAGGCTTGAAAGCATGTTTATTGTCTTCTGCTTTATCACAAGTTCAGCTTGTATTTTCCTTTCTTTGCTTTTTATCCCCTCTTTTCTTCATTTAATATTTGTGTATCTCATATTTCCCATTTTAATCTTGAAATTATACCAGGTTTCTTATTTTATTGTCTTATATTTGCTCGTTTTATGTCTTTAACACTCCTAATGTCATGATGTCTAGTTTTTAGCTCTGTAAAGCACCCTGAGTTGCTTTAAGTATGAATGGTGCTCTAAAAATAAAGTTTATTACCCATTGTTAGGGTTTAAAGCAGAGGAACGGTTTGTTGCCTAGGTGGGCTCTCCATGAGTTTGTGATGTCGAAAGCAATGAATATTTTCCAAAGATCCAGTTAGGAATGCCTCTGAAAAGGACTCTGACAACTGTTTTCATTTTTTTATGGGCCATTACAGGATCAATTGTCAGGAAAGATATACTTTGCCTTTGTATAGGCCATTTGTTAATCTATGCTTTTCCAGCCCAGTGTTGCCTCAAAATAAATGAGAATTCTCCGACATGGCCTTGTGAGGGGGACACAGTTTGAAGTGGCTTGTGATGTATACTGCTTGCATGATGTGTGCATATATCAGAGGCAAGGGTGTGCAGAGCAGGGGGAGGCAGACTTTCCACCCAAGTGCCTCCAGAGGTGCAAAAGGCAATGTGAAGGCCCTTGGCATCGGCTGGTGCGTCTAACGGACTGGAAACAAGGCTTTATATTCTGCAATTTATGATCTCAACTCAGAGAAAGGAGTGTAAAGGGGAGGAGAGGAGGAGAGGATGGGGGAGTACTAGCATAGACCTTGGGAGGTGAAATGAAGGACGCGGTTCAAGACAAACTCTCATCAGCAGATGTCGATGAGAACCGGCTAGCTAACAGGGACAAATGGGATTGCTTCGATCTCAATTTGACATGTTGTTTTAGAAAGCCGTCCTCCTTTAGCATTCACTCTTTCTTTCCCTCTCTCAAATATCCATTCCCTGTGTATGATATTGAGTAAGCACGGCAGCCTGTCTCAATGACAGCTAACAAGACAGATGGGAGATTTATTGGGCTATAAAATAACAATACCTTGCCTTATTCTTTTGGACTTTCTCATGATCAGATCAAAAACACATCTTCCTCTAGAGCTTAGGGTATCAAAAGTGCACTCAGTGTTGTATGAAAATAGAATTAAAAAAAATCCTGTAACACTAAAAAAAGCACAACTTTTCTTTCATAAAATCATTACTGGACATCCTACAATTTTCTCTACAGTGAATTAATGGGCAGAACACCTGCAACTCAGAACAAAGAGGAAAAAGGGAACCAGGCAACACGGAAAAAAAAAAAATGCTGTTAAAAAAATTTCTCCATCCTCCACTTAGTCTCAGCTTCCCCGCTGTCTCGCTGGTTTGCTGTTGGAACACTGTCTTTTCAAGATGATGTTGTTGGCAAGTACTGAGACTTGGTGGGTGAACAATCCTCAGGGGAGGAGAGACAACATTAACCTGCCTCTCAGCATTTGCCAGCCTATCACCTTAAGAAAAACGTACCTCTTCAACAGCCCACGGTATATTATCCCTGAAAGGTTAGATCACAAGCACTGTTGCACTCTCCTCATTATAGCCTTGAACTAATTAAAACTTTAGCCATCTGCAATGACCGCACTTTGAGGAGGAGTATGAGCAATTTCTCCATCTCAGCTCCAATATGTCCTTGGCTTATTTGATAGTGGGCACTTTTCAAATAGTAACAGATTGTAAATATGCAGACATAAGAACTGTAGCTGGAGTGATATACCTTTGTCAAAATATGATGAATCACAATTTTTAGGCATTGATGTTATCTATATTGGAATTCTGATGAAGTGCCATTCTTCATGTTTTATAATTTCCAAATGATACTATAGGAGATGTCACTGAAAACAGTTTCAAATACCAAAGGCAGTTAGATGATTGTCAGTCGGTCCTTCCTGTCTTTTAATATTTATTTGTGTATTAGGAAACATTTATGTAAAATGGTAGTTTGATCCTTTTGCTGCAGGTGGAACATGCAAGCTGTAGCGTGTCTCAAAAATAGTGCCTGATCAAAGCGGCAATGTGATGGAAAATTAAGTGGATATAAACAAACCATCATGTATGATGACCCCATGTTTTTTTTGGCTTGTTTTGATCCATCTATGATCTATATGTCAATACATTCCCCTTGTGGAATGACTGATATGATGCTGAGACTTCATCAATAAAATGCAAGCCATCAATGTCAGCTTTTTCTTGCACATGCATGTGTACTGATGTTTTTTTTGTTTGTTTTACCTGATATAAACTGCCTGCTCTGCTTTATTTTCAACCCTGCAAACACTTCCTATCCAGTACTTCTTTAGTGGCTGGCATGCAACTTCCTGCACCTGAACGACAGCAAAACTGAATGTATCCTATTTAGCCCTTCTTTGCCAAATGTAGTCATGATGAATCTTGGCACTCTGTCTCCTCTTTTTAAACCGCAGGTGAAAAACCTGGGGATAGCATTTGACTGCAGCCTAAAGTTTGACAAACAGATCACCTGTGTTGTGAAAAGGAGCTTTTTTGGCACCTTTTGGCCAAGGTGAAGCCCTTCCTCAGTCGGCAGGATCTTGAAAAGGCTATTCATGCTTTTATTTGTTCCCGCCTTGACTATTGCAATGCTCTTTATGTCGGCCTCAGCCAATCTTCCCTCTCTCGCCTCTAGCTTATTCAAAATGCTGCGGCAAGATTTCTTACAGACACGCCAAGACATGAGCACATCAAATAATACAAGTGGATGTTTATTTGTAGCTCTATTTATACTCACTTTCTGTCTTAAACACTCACAACTGAACTCACAACAAAATTCTTTTAATTAAGAGGAGAATCTGGCACCATGTAACCAATTCATTCTAGAGTTTTTTCTTAACAGAGACATAACTCAGCTGTGATTCTGTGGCATATGTTTAGAATCATGCCGTTTACCTCACAAAACCTTTGAATTAAGAAGGAAGTTAGGTGACAGCCCTTTTTTTATTTACAGGTATTCAGCTTATGATTGATGCAGCTGTCCCAATCTGTTGTAAAGTTATTTCTGCAAAGCCTTACAAACACTGGAAGAGACCAAACAAATGTATCAAATCCAAAACACAATCAAAGTTGAACATTTATCAGCTGAATGATACATGAGTATGTTTTTCCTACCTATAATGAAGATGATTCAAACTTTTTGATTTGGCCAAACAATCCTCCAAATGCATGCACATAACAACTCACCCATACTGTATGACTATGCACCTATGCAAAATGAGAGTACCAACAGTTCACAAAAATGTGTGTGAATGAAGCACGACTTTCCAAGGGAAATGCAGGGAGGATCAATGCATGATTATACTTTTTGACTCCATTATACTAAGCAAAAAAGAATGCAAAGATTGATTGTGCATATTTATTTTTACATTTGTTTCTGTTGTGTTATAGATATGTAACATATGACACTGATGCATGGTATTTTAGCAAGGATTAATTTTAAAACATATAGCAGCGTTTATCACAAGTCATTGCTCCATGATGAAAGATGGCACCTTTAAACAGGCCATGCTGCTGTATTCTGCCAGTAGAGGTTGCTAAAAATGTCTAGAAGCATATAAGAAACATTAGCAGAAACTCTTCTGACCTGCGTGCTCACACCTCTGCCAGTGTTGTTTAATGAACAATACTGGCTATCAGGGTCATTTCAGGGTTAAGTGTGGTAAGAAAGCTGTGCTGTTTGCATTCCCACATGAAGCTAATCCGAGTTAAGTGAAATCCTTTTGACTTTTTTTTCCTCCATATATAAATATACATATATATATATATATATATATATATATATATATATATATATATATATATATATATATATATATATATATATATATATATATATCTATATATATATATATATATATATATATATATATATAAATATACATATATATATATATATATATATATATATATATATATATATATATAGCTAGCTAGTATTAAATGTTGCAAGGCACATGCTTATGTGCTTATGTGTGTGAGAGTGCATGCTCTTAGATGTTACACTTTCACTGTGTTTCAAATTGACCTCTGTCAAACCGGTCATGTGGACCGCATGTGACCAAACAAACTACAACATGCCTCAGTGGAGGTTCTCTGGTGCAAGTTGACCAGCAAAAAGAACTAAAACTGATGATTGCCCATCTCTGTCATCTCTTTGTTTGGATCCCTATTAAAGAACCACCCTGGATTATTTCCTCTGTTTTTTTTTGTTTTTTTCAATGACTGTTAGCATATCATTTCAAATTATCCAAGGGTACTACTATTTTGTAATTTTTCATGCGATTGCTATTTAAACAGAGCATAGTTCTGTAACTTGTGTTATTCCTGTTAAGAACACTGGCTTGAAAATAGCAGCACAAACCTCAGTTATCTTAATTTCCCAATTTTGTTGATGACAATATAAGGAAAACAATGATCTGCCTTAGGAAGTCAGTTAATGTCTGTCTTTCTATTCCTCCCTGTCTGCCTGTAGCACTCAGCCTTCTGCCATGGAATCCATCTGTCTTCCTCTCTGTTTGGTGCAGATGGAGCAACATGACAAGGGCACAGGAGCCAATCCATTCCCACCTTGTCATCTGCAGGCATTTCGATCTGCCACTGCGCTCTTCCATCTCGATTAGGGGTGGCCTGCTGGCGGGAGATGAGTCTGTGTGTGTGCACTGTGTATAAGTGTGGGATGGGTGGTCAGAGGCTGGACTGGCTTGTGTTGGAACGTCCCCCTTACCCTCCCCCTCCCTGTCATCCACCTGTCACAGCCAAAGACATTGTCATGGTGAGGATCTAAAGAGCATCACCACTTTACCTCCACAATGACAATTACCGTCCCCTGGAGACTGGAAAAGGCTAGCAGCTAACAACAGACAATCTCAGAGGTGACATTTCTGATCTAACCGATGAGATGGTGGGACTTTTTGTCGGAAATGTAAGAGATCTGTGGAAATGAACACAGTAGGAGTGCACATGTATGATCCATAAATCAATACATTCCCCCTGTGGAATGATTGATATGATGCTTTGAGTGACTTTATCAATAAAATGCAAGCTATCTATCGTGCATGTGTATTGATGTTTCTTTTTAACCTAATATAAACTAACTGCTCTGCAAATACTTCCCATCCAGTACTTCTCTACTCACTGTGTTAAAATGATGCACAAACACATTTTTCAAAGTTAAACATGGATTTTTATTTGTAGCATTATCTATACTCACTTTTTGTCTTAAACACTAACAACTTAACATAAGCCCAGGAACAATAAATATCAACCATGCCTCAATTACAGTACTCTTGTGCACCAACAAAGTTCTATTAATTGCCTATAGTTGTGTAGAGGACCATTTTTACAAAACTTTAATTTTAAGTTTTGTCTACATGGTATTTTAACGATAGCCTTGCAGAGCAGAAGGACCTGTCTGATTCTGAAATCATGTATATCCGTCTTGCCAGCCTTTATTGTCCAATGGTTTCACTCGGCTAAATGCTTAGAGACCCAATCAGGGAAGAGAGACGGGAGCTGCAGGAGCTGCAGGACCAGCCGACGAGACGACAACAGGAAGTGACTTGACAGGAAGTGTTTTAAGGCCGGTTAGCCTGTGGTCATCATGGTTACTCAGTGATACTTGGCAAAATATGCTCTCCTCAGTTTACTTTGTAGGGATTGTCTTTGACAAGGTTCATGTCACATATAATATTTTAAATGATACATTTGTGTGGTATAATTTAATGTGAAACAATAGTCTTAAGGTAGTTAAGCTAAAGGTTAACAAGGGAAACAACAGGAAAGCCATCAGCCATTAGCTGTAGCGGCTAATAACAGTTAGCGGCTAACGGCCATTAACTGTTGTTTGCTCTTGTTAGCTGTTAGCTGCTACATTTAGTTGCCACGTATGCCATGTCAAAGCAGCATTGTTTTACATGGATTGGTCTAATAAGTGTGATGAGCTGAATGATCGTCCAATCAAAAGCTGCTGTTGTTTTTTAAGGTTCTGGCCCTGAAAACATTTTTGCATCGCTCCTTCCCAGATGGATTACTGAAATAAATCCAACTGGGAACTGTCCATCTGGTGTGTGAGGTTAATTTTATGAAGCTTAGACAATACTACAGAAATAGCCTATTGTGGGCTAATACTACTAACAATAGGTGTAACTGAATGCTTACTTTTGAGTATGAAAAACTTGGTGGAACACAGTTTATTTGCAGAAATGGGCCTGTTTCTGTAGACATTTGCTTAATCCATTCTGTTTAATCCTACTGGGGAAAACAGAGAAAATGACAATGGTAGCCCACATAAACTCCACTGACTGTCCTGACTTAATATATTTGCTCTTTTCCTCAGATGGACACAAAGCTCACAAGTCCATCCAGGATCTATCAAAACCTAATTTACTGTCATACCTGTGTCCTTCAAAATCACTGGCTTTCCTGTTCTGCCTGTCATCTGGGCTCTAGTTTGAAAAGGTGCATGTGCAGATGGCAGAACATGGCAGATTTGACAACTTTCAACCTCTCTGACCTTGCATTCAGTATAATATACTTGTTTCAAAGTTCTGACTGAAACAATTTCTGATTGATAGTTTACAATAGCCAAAAAATCTGAACGGAAATAATTTTTACTGAGAAATTTAGATCTAAGAGAATACAGTCTAATATAAATTGCCTAAGATTGATACTAAAGATTTACATGAGAAGAGTTTCCTTTTCCTTTGGAGCTTTAAACTATCGTTTTCCCCCCTTGGGTAGCAGTAAAAGGAAAATATAAATTGACTCATTTATTATTAAAAATAATAAAAACAACAACGTCTGTTAAAAGGGTGTTAATTTGCCAGAACCTTATAATGTGATTTTATTAATCTAATAGCTATCAGGTTTCATAGAGGATTCATTTAATATCATAACTATTAGTTAAACAGAAATACTTTAAACAAAACAAGTTGAACAACACTCAGAACTGACCTGTTGTTAAACCACATCCTCCATGGACACCATAGCCCAATCACATGTGTAGCAGCTTCTTGATGCAGCTGTGGACCAAAGCCTCCCATTGAAAAGCTCAGAGACTTTGACCCTTTTGTGGTTTTCTTGATATTTATACAGTTAAAACTTAGATAAATGGTCAAACAATTTGCATGTGACACATGTAACACTGAAACAAGGTATCCTGAGAGCTGGAGAGAAGAGAGTAGCCTTCTTGTTACTGTCCTCTCAACCTCACATAAACAAAAAGTATCTCCTCTGGATAATACCGTGAGGTTAGCTCAATTTCAAAATTAACAAGGGTATCTACATCTATTCTAGGGCAATAAAGCATTAGCAAAGCCAGTTGTAAAATAACATTATAATACAAATTTTGCATATTTTATTTAACCTGGTAAATATACATGACAATGAAGCAAACTTTGCCTTGTAGTTTTAACTTATTGCTGCTCATGCTGTTTGTTTTCCCCCTCATTATGTTAGGTAAACATTTTTTTCAAAGTAATTCAAGGGTTACTTTTTTGATTATCTGACAGAGTGAACAGAAGTCAAAGGTTGCACTTTAAAGTGATCAATCAATACGGTAGATCCAAACAGTACAAAGACAGGTAAAGTTTAGCTTACAATGATGCTAATGCTAATGCTGTTTATTCATGGTAAATATTCTTTTAGAGTTCAAAAATGGTTAATTTGTGCTGAAAGTAATGTGTTGTTTCTACATTTCTCTATGTTCAATCATTTCCTCTAGGGGGCCAATGTGAACTTCCACCACCCTATCTGGACTGGGGCTAAAGTAACAGACGCATGTAAATGTAAATGTTCATTAATGTAAAAAGTAGACATGTCTAATCCTGTAGTGCATGAACCATGGTGATCTTTGGGAAAGGAAAAAGTCATGGCAAGAAGATTTTCTCAAACTTGAACTCAGATCTTTGAACTCTTGCCATCAGTTTAGTGCTGTTTTCCTTAAAATCTCAGTAGGTGGGATAATTCAGGACTGGTGTTGAAATGGTAAGCATTAGCAGAGGATTGGCTGTATGACACCAGTTCAGTTGGAATCTATAAAAATGCTCAATCTCTTTCAGATTATTTTATATGAAGTAGTTCCTGGAAATTAAAAGAGAAAACTGGAAGGGTGTCTTTACTATTTTCTCCTCAGTGATATAAAGCACAGTCTTAGAAGTCATGGAGTTGTATGCAGATAAAAACATGGGTGAACTCCAGCAGACATCTCAGCGTTGCCTGAAGAAATTTGATTTTAGGGCCATTTGTGAAAAGCACACAGCTTCAAACTGGCACTGCTGGATAGGTGATATCTCTCTCCTATTTTTATTTCTCAGGTTGCAGTAACCTCTCTTTCTGTCTGTCATTTTGATGGACAAGGTCATCGCTTTTCTGTCATGCCATATTTTCAAAAGTCATTTTGTTCCAACCGACAGGCTCAAGACATTGCCCACTGGAAGTGTAGCACAACACCACCATCTGTAAAAGCAGCAGCAAATTGGTTCAGTCAAAAATTTTACAAGACCCACTACTGACTAGGTCACTGTATTGGATGATATTTATATCAACAATAATCACACTTCTTGCTGATTGATACTTTTCATTCCACAATGTGTGCATGAAATAAATATAGGACTATAATGTTGGATGGAAATCATAATTTATAGGTGGAACTGAGCTGCTCGGCGGAGGTCTGCGCTCTTGGTGTGATTTTCTATTTTTGGATAAAAATTTATTAATGTGTTCTTTTTTCAATAAAATTTTGTCTTATTCATATAAGATCAGTACAATATTTAAAGATATAACAAAATTAACCAAAATACATCAAGTTCACTATAACACAAAATGCACAAAAAGTTGTAGAATAAGATACTGTAAAAGTTAGGAGGCTATTTTTGAAAATTAAGTAATTTTGCTGTAAATAAAAAAAAAAATGCTACTGTAAAGACATTTACAGTAACTTACTAACTTCTTGCTGCCAGTAAGTTACTGTAAACTTTACAACAACCTTTCTACAGAGTACCATTACATAAAACAGTGGTACAGAAAATTTTTACCTATACGGTCTGTCGGAACAAATGTCAACATGTTTCCCTTGAATCTGTGACTAAGGGACATTTTGATGTTTAAAGGTAAGCTAAAGTTAAGGGTCAGATATGACAGAAAGGTATCAATCCCTTAATCAATGAAACGATAATGCTGAAGAATAAATCAATCAATACAATTTGAAGATAAGTATGAGAATATTACCTGGATGGTGAGGATATAGCTGATGCATTTGCCTTGAACAGTCAGATGCATTCACTTCTCTGTTGTCATTATCCCTGAGGTCTAAATTCACTCAGAGCTTTCAAGCTAATTTGTCGTTTGAGTCTTGTGATTATGTGTCATTATGGGACATGAGATGCTCATTGTATATAAAATTAGACGTAATGGTGTTTGTTTGTATACTTGGTTATGTTTGTCTGTCTGTCTGTCCAAACTCAAATTTATAAAAGCATTACCTCATACCAAGATCGTCAGCCATTGTGCACACATGTTAATGTCAAAATTTGATCTCAGGATGTAACATAAAAACACTCTCAGAGTTAATGATCAGAGTAGACTCAACCTGAAATTAAGGGGTAAATGGGTAAACCCAGGATGCCCAAATTATCCTCCTCTGAGTTGAAGCCCTCCCATAAGCTTCTACCAGCTGGCCCTCAATGTAGCCTCTCCATAAATCTGACAGAAGACTCAGCTCTCTGTTTCTCCATCTCCTCCAGAGTCCGCTTGGTGGTGTTGAGGACTCATCCTCTCCTGCCTCCACTCCTGTTGCTGTTTCTTCAGCTCCTTCTCAGTCTGCTCCAGGGCGACCTTCATGTTGGATCTTTCCTCAAGGAATGTACTTTTCTCCTCCTCCCACTGGCTTTACTGACTGACTAGGACATTTTAGGCCTTGACCAGCTCCCCCTCTAGGTTGGAAGTCTCTTTTTATGCTTATAAAGGTGGTCAAACTTTGTTCTCCCATTTGATCTTCATCCCCAGATGCCCGTCCAAGTCTGGCTCAGAGTGGCCTCAATACTGGATGTTTTCTACTTGTGTTCTGCCTGAAGACTGGTTTTCGCCTCCTGACGTCGCTCTAGGTTCTTGATGGTGTAATTTGAGGTTATAAACCTAACTCTATCCTTCTGCTATGCACACTTCTCCAGGAAATGGACATCTTTGGCTTTTTTCAGCCCATCCACCATCTGGCTGATTATCTCCTTCTGCTTCTGGAGTGTAAATGATTTCTCTGTCTGCTGCTATCTCTCCCTCTCAAGGTCAGCTTTGACCCATAGTATCTTTCAACCTGCAGAACTTAGCTGCTTCTCCTCTTCCCACATCTCAGTTTTGTTATCAAGGTCCTCTTTGGCCTGGTTGAGGTTTATGTTCTCTGTGACCAGGTCAGTCCTTACTTGGCAGGGCTTCTCCAGTGGATGGCCCTGTGGTGGTACACCCCTCTGCCTGTGGTCTGGATCTCTCCTCCTCCAGCTGTTTCGTCAGGTTCTCCTGTTCGTCCTATGCCTCATGGAGATCAACCTGCAGCTTTTTATCTGCATGAGGAAGTGTTTTTTCTATCCTGTCCAAACATATGCACCTGCATCTGTGGGTACCAACATGCTCTTGCCCTTGAGCCTGTTGTTCTCCTCAAAGAGGAGTTGGGCCATGTCAGGGGCTGCTGTGGCTGCACGATCACTGTGGTCCTCACTTCTGTCTCGCTCATTCACCACAGCAATAATGTTGGTTGCAAGTCCAGACATGGACACCTGTTTGTTCTCAGGTGATTCTGCTTTCTTTGGGTCTCTTTCTGAGTCTCTGCAAGCTGCTCCTGTTTCATGTGCACCTCACAGGGGGCTGGGAAGACAGCTTCACAGTAGAGTCCTCTTAAGTATCCATGGTCTTCTCGGTGTTGTCTTGTGGCTGAGTGACCACTGGCTTATAGGCCTGTGTCCAAACCAACTCTGGCCACGTCAAATGACGTAATTGAATGGTATTCACAATTATGAACTTCAATTTTTTTGTGATGCCAATCTGGATCAAATCAGCACCATAATACATTTGTGTGTTCCTTGGACCAAACCACACCTCTGGCAAAATGTTTATGTAAATCCATCCTGTATTTTTGGCGTAATCTTGCTAAAGGTCAAATAAACAACAGAAAAACAAAAAAAGTCCAGCAAAAACATAACCTCCTTGGTGGAGGTAATGATGCTGCACATGTTCCACATTTCAACTTTTACTCCTAAGATCTTTGAGGTCCTGAAACTTTAATGTCTTTATGCTGGAACAATATTTGTTTTTGTTCTATTTGTACATGAAAGAAAAAAAGATGCCAGGATTTCTGCTAATGGTGTAATGGCGTAGTAATGGTGCTCCACTGCCTCTTCTTCCCTAATGGTATGATAATGGTGTGTCCATTTACATCTGAACTCAGAAGAGGGGGTGGGAATTACATCACATCCCAGCTAGATGCCTTCCTTGCACCAGCTGGTAAAGCCAGGATAGCAGAAGGATGTCCAACTTTGAAGTGGGAAATTTCAACCGAATGGGGTGTTTCCCTGGCAACAGCCAATATTCCGGTTATGTGATCAACTGGATTGGACCATAGGCCTTGATACATACTGAAAGAAAGGGCGATGAATAATGATAGCTGTTTAATTTCGACCAAAATAATTCATCACTTCTTAGCCTATTGTTATTGTGTTTCAAAACAATCATAAGCAAATAGTAATTTTAACAGTTACCTTCTGTATGTATTTCAAGATTTAGGGATACAAATGATTCCTTTTGAATTCCTTGGTTGTGGTTTGTTATGGCCTTGCCTGCCAATACACAAAACTTTCGGTGAACACATACTGTGTTATATATTATATATATTTTTTTATCCAGAGAAACTCATCCTTGGGTAAAAGCTTTATCATTTAAGTCTAAACTTATAAAGGTAGAGAGGGTGCTGCCCCTTAACTTTGATTGGTAAATTATTCTAGGGATGATTGAAGACTGTAACCTGCCATGCTACTTTTAAGAAATGTATGTCACTACACATGAACATTTGACTGATTGTGAACTGATAAGTCTGACAGCTGTGGTGAAAATGTGCAAAAAATAATAATATTTCAGTTGCACAGACCAAAAAAGTATGCTTTGAAGTCACTATGTTTCAAGGTCTTATGAACAGAGAAAGATATATTTTATAAACCATTGTTCACAAACTGCTCCACTATAACTGCTGGTAGCGTGTAAAAATGCACAAATAATTTGAGTGAGATATCAAACAAATCCTCAGACTCAACAAACCACATCTGTAAATTAAGTTGAGTTGGCAATTCAAGTGCCTTTAGTCATGCAAAATTGTGCTTTGGTGAGAGCATTTTAGGAGCTTTACTGAAAATAGGCCCTGACAGCTATTTAACATTTCAAAAGAAAGTTAAACATTGGTTGAAAACAAACCAGTCATGTAATCATACGTAATGTTCATCTCCTCCTCCACTGCTGGCGCTGCTGCTACTGAGAGCTCTGATCTTTCCTGTTTTCAGACAGAATGTGAGTAATTTGACGTGGACCCGTTGTGTCGATCCTGTTTGTTAAAACTGTGTGCTTTCTGTTTACTGTCCTGTCAAAAGTGTTGCTATTTTAATTTGTTTTTTTCTTTCTATGTAATCACCTGCCTTAGGACAACAGATGAACTTTGGCTATAGTGCTAATCCCAGAATATTTACAGTGACATGTGTTACAAAATTGTTGATTGATGTGCACTGTCCTTATCAAATAAATTAAATTAAATTGTTCCTCAACATGTGAGATTAGCAAAGTTATTACTCATTTTACAGCTATGAGCAGAAAAGGTTTTTCTGAAAGAAATATAAACTGAATACTTGTTCCTTAAAACATTGCTTTACATGAAAGGCTCTCCACATTTACAATCCTTTGCACTGGATTTTACTGTGGATAATAGAATGCTTCCTCCCATCATATGAATTTCTTGCTATACGTCCGTCCTGTGAGATAAAGCAGCTGGGGACTTGGTATTCTTTATGGGAGTATTTTTGCAGGGTTTGCAATTAAATCCTACTCTGCTCAGCTGTAAATTAGAACCCAAATGACCCTTGGCACATCTCATACAGTGCCCAAAAGGAACATCTAATATCCAGATCTCTGATTGCCTCATTTTAACAGGCAAGGCCAGCGACCCCAGAATCAATCTTTCTGATTGGCTTAATGACGATGGTTTTGACCTCATTATCATTGCCCCTCTGACCGCGTTCTCTCCCCACTCATTTATCTCCTTTTTATTCTTTGTCCTTTTCCCAGTGTGAGGGTTACATATCACGCTAAAATTTAGCTTAAGTTACAAATTGCCTAGTCATGTCAGGCTCATATGATATAATGAAGGATGATGGCAATGGCAGGGATTCCTCCTCCTCTGGAAGAACAAAGATGCCTTCAATAGTCATTAACTGGCAATTGTGGGTACAGTATTTCACTTGTTTTTTCCTAAACCACTTCACAGGCCTGCCTTATTATTCATAACTTTAACTGGAGAACTAAAGTCCTATGGTAGGAGAATTTAATGGTTTAAGTAGACTAAAATGAATACTGAAGCCAGAAGCAAACAAGGCCATCAGGGACAAGACTGTTTTTTTTTCTGTTAAATAAGTTTTATATGTTTCAGCAGCAGCTTCAAATGAGCTTGCAGGGTGGAGCCATTTGTTTTACATTGGATACATAAGAATAAGTATGCTCAAAATAACTTACTACTATTTTTTCCTTTGGTTTACACTTGAGAAACAGCTGAAGCGAGTTAAAAGACAAATGCTCAATATCCCTCCATTGTCTTGTTTTCTGTCATGGCACAAACTGCATAGTCAGCGTGGTGAGATGTCATATTGAAGGCAAAGCCTTAAGTTTATAGGCTCCACTTCTTGGAAGTATTTGTTATTACAGTTCCTGAACTGTAAAAAACTGGCAGGACACCCTCTAGACTAAAAACTTGCCTTTTTGATGAAGTTTACATTCATCTGGCTTGGATCAGCTAATATTTAAGATGCAATAGGCTCGGTCTATTGGGGAACATGGTACACTGAGCTTCTTCCTCTTCCTCTCGTCACACATGTCAAAATAGCAAGAATGATATAAAGAATATTTTGATATTTTTAAAAATCAGGTTGTACGTTGTATCTGACAATAGTGAAGTGACTGAAAGTAACTAAATTAAAGGAGCTTGAGCGGAGAGACTACTGATAAGGTACTGATGATGGTAAGCATTAATTTTCCATGTAATATGTGAGTTTTATGTAAGAAACGTGCCACAAAAATATGCTTGAATGGACTTTGAGCAAAAACATTTCAGAGCGCCTCATATTTCTGCTTTTTTGCTCTGTGGAAGACACAACATCAGCAGAAGAAATAAACAATGAACCAAATATCAGTCATTTTAAAGAAAGTGACAATGACACCTTTCTTTTTTTTTTTTTACCGTGGATTCATTAGGTTACCTTTTTGAGCTATGCAGAAAGGAAATTCTTGAGAACAAGGTTCACGGGCTGTGAGAAAGAGGGGATGAACTCCTGGTCAAATAGTGCGCTCAAGCTGAAGAACCCATAGCAATTTCCTGCAATCGCAAAATACTGGTAAACACAGAGACTCCCTGGAACAAACTGAAGAGCTCTTCACTTTTTTCCCCCAATTGTACATTTAATCTGTCATAGTTTTTCATGTAAAACTCACAATTAAGCAAAAATAACAGTTCTTGCCAACTGCAGTGTTACCTGTAGTCCCAGCATGTTCCTCTCAAGAGCATAGTACTGCGGGGAGTCCTTTCAGCTACTTCAACTATTGTCAAGTACTTCATACAACCACATTTTTCCACAGGGGATGACACTAAATGAAAGCTTCTACTTATGGAGAGGGATCTCTGGTATTCAGAAAGGCTTTTTGTGCAGATAAAAAAGTGATACATTAACGAAACATGGAATCTTTCCTCTTTGAATGTGCTCTTTAAAAGGTCTCATGAAAATGGCCAACATTAAACAGACTGGACATTGTACTGACTCATAAACTGCAGTTATAACACCATTAGTATTGGCCTCCAGTGCAGCTTTGTCTAATCCCTCCCTTTCTCCCCTCTGAGAGAAAAAAACTGCATATTTTCTCTGGCAATGCTTAAGTACCACTCTCAAGGTTGAGTCTCAGAGGCAGTTTGGGAGTTGTTGTCTTACCTCTCTCTCTCTTTCTTTCTTGCTCCTTCTTTCTGAACTCTACTGTGAATAATATCAAAGCTCTGCTGCTGACATCTCCACTATTACAGTAATACCCAGAGAGCACTCCGACAGCTATATTGTGAGACACACTCTACTTGATACGGTGACCAAGACATCTTGACATGTTTTTTTATATTGTTTATATCAGGTGTGAAATAGCACATCACTTTTTTAACACTTTTTTAAAACTTCTTTTAGTTTATGTTGAAGGGCTGTCTGTTTTTGTACTCCCAGCAGTCTTTCTTATCACAGTCCTTTTTGTGTTTACAAACTCCTGCAGGAAATATGCGGTTCCTGGGCTGCTTAAATATGTCTGAATTCCTGTGAGCTTGTTCCTATATTTGTGTGCTGTTAGCTGTTTCAAAGTCTTGTCGAAGACGCGGGTCAAAATGAGAAGCATATACACTATGCTGCCAAAAGTATTCACTAACCCATCTAAATAATCAGAATCAGGTGTTCCAATCACTTCCATGGCCACAGGTGTACAAAATCAAGCACCGAGGCATGCAGACTGCTTTTACAAACATTGATGAAAAAATGGGTCGCTCTCAGGAGCTTAATGAATTCCAGGGTGGAACTGTGATAGGATGCCACCTGTGCAACAAATCCAGTTGTGAAATTTCCTCACTTCTAAATATTCCACAGTCACCTGTCAGCTGTATTATAAGAATGTGGAAGTGTTTGAGAACGACAGCAACTCAGCCAACAAGTGGTAGGGCTCATAATCTGACCCCTGAGTTCCAGTGAAAAGAACTCTGAAAGCTTCAGCACACCAAGACATTTTTGGACAATTCCATGCTCCCAACTTTGTGGGAACAGTTTGGAGCTGGCCCCTTTCTCTTCCAACATGACTGTGCACCAGTGCACAAAGGATGAACTTGACCGGCCTGCACAGAGCCCTGACCTCAACCCAGAGGAACACCTTTTGGGATGAATTAGAGACTGAGAGCCAGGCCTTCTCGTCCAACATCAGTGTGTGACCTCACAAATGCGCTTCTGGAAGAATGGTCAAAACTTCCCATAAACACACTCCTAACCCTTGTGGACAGCCTTCCCAGAAGAGTTGGAGCTGTTATAGCTGCAAAGAGTGGACCACCGTCATATTGAACCCTATGGATTAGGAATGGGATGTCACTTAAATTCATATGCGAGTCACAGCAGGTGAGCGAATACTTTTGGCAATATAGTGACTTTTAGTAAAACAAGTGAAAGTACAGGAGCAAGCAAAATTTGATCTGTCCTTACTCCAGACACTCCAGACCAGACACCTCTTTCTTTCAGAATCAGTTGGCCTTTGTGGGATTGTGACTGTGGCTGTACGGGCTGAGAAAGATACTGGCACTGATGCTTAGCCAGTGCTTGGTGAGCTCTGAAGCTTTCTGACCAAGTCTGCAAAGGCTGGAGCTCCGCATCCACTCAATCTGCACCTTTACAAGGAGCTTCCTCGTTCATCACTTTTTTTTTCTTTTTCTTGTTAAGTTCCACCATGAGTGGATGTTCTCATTTTCCCATCCTGAAAACTGGTAATGTGTACTCTGAAGCACCAACTCTTTTTCCTTTAGTTGTCTGTTCAGTGAAGGAGTCACCCTGTCCAAAATCTCAATCAATCTTTATCTTTTTTTTTCCTCTTTAATTTCTTTTGAGAATTTTCAGGACAATTTTCCTTCCCCATGAAGTAGAAAAAGATTACATTTACTCGAGCTTTGAACAGGAACACATAACTATGGCTTTTTATTGAGTTGTTAGGATATCTCAGTTCAGTGTAAATGGTCTGAATAGAGCCAGCATGTTTAAAAGTTTGGCTGTGTGATGGCACATTCTGGCACAGTGAAAAAGAGCCAAAGAGCAGTCCAGCGCTGAGTGGCTTTTGTTGTTATTATTATTCTATAACTCAGACATGAGACAAATGAAAAACACATATCTGTGTTTAACTCCATCTATGACAGGTTTATAGGAAAACAGCGGGCACTGCAGCATCCCAATTTAACATGTCATTTTTGGCATCCAAATGTCATGTTTGATAGTAGGATAACAAGTTTGATGTGATCTTGGTGTGTATTGTAATAAATCTGTCAGAAAATGTGAAATTGCATTCCTCCATGATGTTTATACAGTTGTACAGTGCATGCCTGGAGATATTGACCACAGCTTAATTCTGATACCCTATGGTTATGCTCTCTATGACCTTTAAATACTAACAATGCAGGTAATCAAAAGAGAATAAGTCAACAAAAGTCCAATTATATTCATTCAGCCACCCTACATTTTGTTTTAGGCTCCCAAAGAATTGGACTTCTCATCTGCAAGTTTGCTTCATGTTAGAAAATCCCCTGAGAGAGTTAAACTTTTTGAAAGACAAACACTATCACTACATAATGAGTCTTTTTCCGAGCTGCTGATGTCCTAGGCTAAGTTTAACTCTGAGGTAGGCTTCCCCTCTACCTGATTAGTTTTGGAGCAAGCGTGAGTATGTGAAAGAGAAATCAGATCCCAGTTTACATGTTATTATAATTTAGGTATGCAGAGTTTATAGTCAAATATAAAAATGGAAGACTGATGGGATACAGGTTACAAGTCCACACACAAAGTAGTTTGCTTGTTTCCCGTGATGCTGATAAAGGACAATTCTGACACTCACAAAACCGGTTCTGCTCTGTTGTCATAATATCTCGCCATTAGGGACAGATGACTCATAGTTAACACACAGCTGAGGCATTATAACAGACATAGAGGAGCATCTGGTACAGCAGGTATAAAACGTTACCCACAGCATTCTGCATAGTCATCAAACAGTTGATGTGCCTCTTTACTAAAGTGACAAACCACCCACTGCTAATTATGTGCTGCTGGTTCAGCTGAAAGATACAGAGAACCATGGGAGAGACATAAAACAGGTATGTACCTTTAGTAAACGTCCAAAAATTGTTGAAGAAAACTTTCTCACTAGGACTGGATATTTTTTAGAAGAATTATACAACAATAATATTTACTCTTGCAACATTTATTAGAATTTTCCAAATTTTTGTAAGATTAATATTTTATGTCTTGGGACTTGACGAAACACCTGCATGCTAAAGTCTTTCTCCTGGAGTATAGTTGTTATTAAACATATTGAAATTGTCTGTTACACAAACTGTTGTGCTGACAAATAATGAATTTGGTGGACTAAGATCAACACTACAGTTTAGGGGGCCAAAAAAATTAATTTTTAGGCTTTTAATGCAAAAAATTCTGTCTTTGCAGAATCTAATTATGAAATAATAATAATAATAATAATGCAAATTGTAGTTGGAAACAGTGATTATCATGCATTCATTACTAGGATAGTTTAATCATTTATACAATGTCTAATGCTTTACTAATTCATTTTATTAGAAAGCCTTAATGGCATGCAGATCAGTACAGGGCAGTAAGATTAAAGTTTAATGTCACCATTAAATGCAGTTATTGGCAGTACATTTTCTTTGTATTGTGAAATATTTGTTTAAAAAAATAAAAATGTATGTATGAAACAATGGTTTGTATAGTCTGTTTTGTAAAATGATTACTGTTCAGCTCGCATTCTTTATCAGAAAATCTTACAATCAGAAAAATTAAAAGACCAAGTAATGATTGAAACTCATACCTTGGCCCCGTCTTTAGGCAGGAGAAAAACAATGATGGGACATCAAAGAAAAGTACCAGAATTCCAAATAAAACACTTGAAAACATGTTGTTAGGTAAAGAGAACATTTCAAGAGTTTAACCTTTGGTCTGAATTTCAGCAAGATCATTTAATCCCTCTCCCTTTGTTCTGCCACTCTTCTTAAAGAACACAAACTCCTCTTCAGGATCAGGCAGATTTATGATTATCTCAGACCTGTTTACAGTATGACACTTGCCTTATGTCTTTAACCAGTTTATTTTCCCTTTTTCCCTGCAGGAATCCTTGGCACTGGTCTCTATTGGGCATGAACACACACTGGACATCCTGTTTCATAATCTATGAGCATGCGTATTTGTAGGATGTACACAAACATTAGAAATGTGCCTCCATGTTGTGAGAAAATCTTCAGCCATGTGTGTTTTTTATTTTTTTCTGGGAGTATGCAGTATGTGTGCTCGGCAATAGGAGTGCAGAAAGCCATGCTTTCACTCAGCTCTCTTTTGCGTTATTAACTTTAAACAGTACCTTAGCATATCCGTTAATAACTGACAGTGGAGGTGTGCTATCCATTGTGAGTGTAAACAAGCTCAGGAAAGTGTGTGTTTAGGTCTTGCCAAAGTTTTGATTGCACTAATGTGTCATCAAAATAGCAGAAAATCTGTAATGCAACCTTTAGACCAGGGTTCAGTGCGGTTTAAAGTGCAGTTGTTTCCTGTGTTCTACAGTTAGGAAAACAACAGCTTTGCATCTAGCCACTCCTCATTTTCAGACAAACACATCACTGGTCAAGTTGACATAAATAATGCTGTTTTGATAAGTTTGAACCATGATATCTCACCATTTTCAGATCAATCAATTTTCTATATACAGGTGTTGCAGTAGTAAAACAATGGTTACAACAACCTTGTTCTGTAAACTGAGCCTTATTGATCAAACAAATACAAAAGTGGAAGTATGACCAGCTGTCAGTCACATGACAAGCTTTAAGGGTCATGCCTCATGACTACTGCTTGTTAGTTGAAATGGTAAAATTATATACTGCCCAGCCCTACTTCTTGTTGTCCCCTCCTCCAGTCATTTCTGACCAACAAAATGAAACGTGCCATTTACATTTTAAAGTTCAAGCTTCTCAACCCTTCAGTTTGGGGGACATGTGACAAGAAATTCTTCAACCTGCCTCCAAAGTTCCAGTGACAAAGACTGAACTTTTGTCCCCTCTGAACTCCTCTCATCCTCAAACCTCTTCTCTCCTCTCTCCTTCTGACGCTGCACTTCAAACAGCTTTGCACAGCGTGTTATACTGCATAGCAAAGAGTGACTGTGTCCCCTTCCATGTTGAAAAGGCCCAGGGGTTTCAGGGGGCTTGTCAGGAGAAATCTGTCAAAAGTACTCAGCCAAGTTACTGGGGCCTAAAGAGTACAATCCCCCCAGACTTAGAGGGCTTACCCTGCTGACCCTGACACTCCACATACCTGTTAACTTTAAAGAAAAGAAACCCTGCACCCTGGTTTACACCCTGACCACAGTCCCCATTGTGTGACCTTATTGTGTACACATTACACTATGTTTACTTGGCTCTATTTTCCAGCTCAGTATCATGCCTGAGGGAAGGGCTTACAAGCTCTGTGAGTTCTCTATGCTGTCTCTCCCTCCTCCTTAACACAGTCACGTCACCTCTTATTTCTTTAGATAAGCAAATAAGCCCCAGGTCTGCTTTTTTCTTATTGGCCACACTGGGATGTGTCTTTAGAGGGAGGGGCTGGGTCTGAAAGTGACTGAATGAGACTTTTCTGAAACTTTCTCTGTCTGTGGGCATAAAGGTTTTGATAAACAGTCGATGGCTGCACTTCTGAACTTAGAGATATAACCGACCTTGAGGAGATCTAGAGATAGCATGATGATATCATAGAATTTCATCAGCCTGTTTTGGATTAGAGGATGGAAATGCCGAGCAGACAAGCCATGACGTACTGATCACCATATTAAGGTAAAAATCTTCATTTAAGACTGAAGTTCTGGGTATAGAAAGGGCATAAAAGGGTTTTGAGATTCACATTTTCAGGGCAAGTATGTGGGATCAGTCATCATATAAAAGTAGGCTCACTGCGCATTCTATGCAAAAACTCTTTATCACACATCATGTTAAATGGATGGCTTAAAAATTGTCCACATCTTTTGGGATGTTAACTGTTAATTAAAAAAAACAAAACAAAAACAAACAAAGACTATAAAGCCAGGACACTCAGTGAAGTTGTCTGTAATATGATGTAAAACCTTGGTTTTCATACTTTTCCACCTTCATGATCATAAGTGAATGTCAACAAGAAAATACTCTTTCAGATTCACAGATGTAAGAGTGCACTGATCACAGGAAAAAAAGAGTACAAACTTCAACACAGAAAGTGAGTGAGACTCCTGCTTGAACCCTGCTCTACTTCTTGTGAGTTTCAAAGAAAACAAAGAAAATTGTGCTCCCAAATCCTTTAAGCAACTTTTTAATCAACTCTGCTGGTTCGAGCTCGTGAGGAGAGAGAACACAAGCAGGAGGGGAGAGAGTCAACCCAAGAAAACAAAAGATACTTTTTTTACTCTTTGTGCTGTGAGAAGTTCAAGAGCTTCTCTTTGTAACACACAGACACACACAAAGCAGAGTATTTTAGTTTGAATCCTAACAAGAAATGGGATACTCTGTGATTTGAAATGCTCCATTTCTATGCAGCCAAACATCCTGTTCCCCCCACACAATCATGTGCTTCCAGAAGATTATGGTCAGGGCCTCTAAATTCTAAATCCTTGAGTTGCTCAGATGCTGGTACGCCCACTTGAGCGTGGAGGAATTTGTGGTAGAAGGTAATTTGCTTGGAAAAGACATTCAGGAAATCAGATTTTAATCATGAGAGACTCTCTTGTTTACTTCAGGTTTGAGAGGAATCAGCATTCTTAAGCAAGGGACTGAGGAGTGAAATGAGATGAATTTGCAGAGGCTGCCAGCATATATAAAATTCACAACAATCAAGTACATGCTTATATTTGAAATACTTTGTTTTACATGGTAAATAGTTTTGTAAAATATCCATAAGACAGGCTTTTCCCAGACTGCTCTTTGTTGAGGCACCCCTCCCTTTACTTGTCTGTTTTTCTGATATCGATGTTGAACATAATCAAACCGCTCACTTTAAATCTGAAAAGCAACTTAAATCCATTTGACTGATGTTTGTCTCGTGTTGTTTTTCATAAAGTTAAAAATGCATCCAGGCGCTTGGGGAAGAACAGATATGGCTCATCAGTTTCGCTCATACCAGGACGAATGAACTTAAGATGATGTAAACAAACACAGATCAGGCTTTGACACACATTGGACACACCAGAGTACACAGATAACTGTGTGTACTTTTGTTGAACTACAAGCGCTGTATCCTGTAAAGCAATTGTGTCCTCAGGGCATATGGGCTGTTTATTGTCAGTGCCTCCACTGAGGAACAGGGCTCGCTTTACCTCAGCGCTATATGAAGAGACCCAATGATGATTTGCCTGGAGAAGCTTAAGGGTGTTGATTTTTTTTTCTTTTTTTACCTAAAAATCTGAATAACCAATCCCCGAGAGTGATAGATGGTGAAGTATTGTCATTAAATCGCTGACAACGTTTAAAGTATTTTTACAATTAATACTATCATGTCAAATTGTTCTAAATTCAGAAAAAAGTCACATGAAAATGTAAGCTTCAGCTGGTTTAACCCTTTATCTACCAGCTCAACTGTTTTGGCAGAGGTCATCATTAAATGAAGGGATATTTAATGTTTAAAAAGAGAACAAATCCAATCATTGTTTGGTTCCAGTAACCACAAACAAACCAACAAACAAGATATGTTCTTGGTGTGGTACTGAAACGTTTTAAAAGCAAACAGCTGATTGTGTGATGACATACAATTATCTGGGACAAAATCAATTAGAAGAGAAAGAAATGTCCATGAAAAATTTAAAAAATAACTTAAAAAAGTGATAATGAGTTTGACACACACAAAAATGTTTTTGATGAATAACAGACTTTATGTGTCAATATATATATCATCAAATCAGTTAATGGTTAAGTTAAATATTTAAAATAACAAAATTGTAGTCATAATAGTGCCATTAAGTTTTTAAATCTTTAAATCCCACTAACAAAGTATCAGTTCTTTTGGTTTGAAGTTCTACTGTATCATAAATCTTTGACAGACACAATGACATGTTATGTTTATTTAACACATTAAATATTTCTGAATTTAATGTCCTCTGCCAAACAGTTGAGCTGGGAGTCAAAGGAGGATAGATAGATAGATAGATAGATAGATAGATAGATAGATAGATAGATAGATAGATAGATAGATAGATAGATATTTAGAATTAGGAAACGGGTCGGTTTTTATTTAAACTTAAAGATGCTATGAGGAGTTTCTAAGTAATTACAAAAAAGTCTCACTTTTAGATTTAAACCTGATCGAAATACACACTTTAAGATGAGTTTTATAGCATCAAAATAGGTTATCTATAAATGCTACTCCTTAGCTAAGTGGTCGGGTCGGACAGCCGGCTACAAAACTACCAAAATAAGTTTTCCAAAAATTGTAACTGCGTATTGCAATTACTCTTGCAAGTTCTAAGCAACGTAACTAGAAAGAGATACATTACCTCGTCGCTTTGAATCCTGTAAGCTGTTGAAAAAAGAAGTTGTAAAGCACTGGAGAGTTCTGAGGAAGGTCTGAGCTAAATTTATTAGGATCACAACAAGCACACGCTTTGGCTTGGGTCACGTCTTTTGGTGCGTTCCAGTTGTAGTCAGAAGTAGGAATTTCCGGGTTCCGAGTAGGAAACTGCAACTGGAACATTCCCCGAAGTCAGAATTTCCTACTGGGAACTCGGTGAAACCTCGCCACCCTGAATTGATAATTGAAGATGGATGCCCCCAGTGTGAACAGTTATTTAGCTCCTGTAGTAATCAATTTATTTGCACTTCTGACTGGGGTGTGTCGCTCTAGATCAGCTGTATACATAGTATTGTTAGACTTATATTTACAAAAATGCTGCCATAGTGATAATCCCGTTCTTCATGTGATATTTGTGAACAACAACGCAGGGCGTGCTAACAACAGCTAACAATAGCCTGGTAGATTGGCATGTTTTTTTCCGACTTCAACTGGAACGCCGATAAAGTCGGAGATGATGTCACTCCCAGTTCCGTGGTTACTGGAACGCAGCATTACGACAGTCGCTGCGCGTGCTCGTGGGTAGCAGAGTCTTTACGTCACTGGAAAGAGATCCTCCTCATAGCACCTTCAATTCAGAAAACAATTCAATCTACAGTTCATTTACTAATAATTGCAGTTTGAATATAATCTATACTTTTTCAACATTTTTGGGAATCAGTGACCCTAAAATAGCATTTGCACTATATGATTATGGTTACCAAACATGGCACCAAACATTTTTTATCTTCCTACACTTGGTTATGTGCAGCATAATGTTTGCAGCTGCAGACAGCACTGCAAAACCTCTGGATGAGGATATTGTCATCAAAAGTGTGGCTTGTATCCTTGATTCCACTTTGGATCTGGAAAGTGTTCAAAGGACACTCTGTTCCTTCAGTAAGTATTTGGTCTGTGTTGCTGCTATTTTCAATAAGAATTATGGAACAAAGGACCAGTGCTGAACAAAGTGCACAACTTAAGCTCAAGAGTAAACAGTAAATTTCAAAAACCACACATGAGCTAGAGATATGGCCATGGACGTTCATTCTCTGCCGCATCAAATATTACCACCACGTTTCCGATTGGATTCACCAGTCTACTGTTGAGACACATGGCCAGCCACTTGAACACAGTTACTTATTTTTAAGATCGGATGTTAGAAAAAAAGATGCTATTTTTGTTTTAAAATAACAAGTCACAAGAACATCTATAAATCTGTAGTAATGTAAATAAAAATAAAAGTGTTTCCTAAAAAACTCATGCTATTGAGTTACAGATACACAGAAGTTGTACTAAGACTCATTACTTGAGTAAATTTACTTTTATCTACAGCTAAAGATGCTGAAATGTGTTTTTTTCTGAGGACAGACCTGCTGGCTTATCTTGGAATAGACAACTTTTTGATTTGTACCAAAATCATCATAATATTCAAGTCACTTTTTGGAGCTGTATTTCTATGTTTTTATTACCTCCACCAAGGAGGTTATGGTTCGCCATTTGGTCTGTCTGTCTGTCTGTCTGTCCGTTTGTTTGTTTGTTTGTATGTTTGTCTATCTGTTAGCAAGAATATGCAAAGAAGTTATGGATAGATTAACATGAAGATATTACCAGAGGCATGAATAGGTCAAAGAAAGAAGCCATTACATTTTGGTGCAGATCCGATCCAGACTGGCGTCACAAGAAACATTTAACTTTATGATCAAGTCTCTTTACTTAACACTGAGCTGTCTTTTTTACCACCCACAGCACCATCCACTTGGTTATGTGCTGTGGTTACACGTAGAGTCAGCAGTGACCAGACAATCTGCAGTGAAAGCTGGGGCATGCAGAGTTCTGCACACAGACACAGAGGAAAGGAGGAAACATTCTGCCGATGGAAAAGCCCAGTGCTGTTACTGGACCCTTGATTTCTCAGCAGACTCTCCTGAAATTGTAATAAATACTCTAGCCTCCACAACTCCCAGCAACTAGTAGCATAACTGTGAGCCCATTGATGTTCTGCTCACTCGCAGTCCCTCCAAACATGCCATTACTGACTTGAAAGAAAGTTGCTGATAATGTCAATATAGAAATAGTCATAGCAGAAGTCTGTGTGTGTGAGAGTGTAAAATCCTAACCCCCAAATTCCACATAGAGTGCTTGTGCAACACATCGAAGAGCCGTGGTTTTGCTCTGACTGCAAATCACCCACTGGAAGCGCCACTGCGCACACAACTCCAACATCTGTACAAGCAGCAGCACACTGGTTCAGTCAACAAGTGACAAGATCCAAAACTAACTTGGTCACTCAATTAGAAAGTATTTATGTTAACAATTATTACACTTCTTGCTGATTGATATTTTTCATTCCACAATGTGCATCTAAAATAAGAAGAGGTCCTTCCCCTTGGGCGAGGACCCTAAATATAGGACAATAATGTTGGGTGGAAATCACAATTTATGGGTGGATGTGGAAGCTTGGCGGAGATCTGCACTCTCAGAGTGCTTTTGTAGTTTACTTTGTTTTATTAGGAACTCTTTCGATAGATAGATAACTTTGTTCAGGTCAATGTTGTTGGTTGCATGGTTTCTGTCTTCTTCATCGATGAAGTGAACACTTCTCCTTGCCTTTAAATGTACTGCAGGTGAGGCACAGTGATAATTTCACCTCATTATGGACAGAAGCAGCAGCAGCAGCTCTTGTTGGCTAAACTTCTCCCAGGAGAAAAAATGATGTGCTGGTCCGACAGGTCCAAGCTTGCAGTATCAGAAAATATGGTAATGTGCACAGACCTCCACGGATGATGATGCAAAAACAGCCTGGGAGGAAGTTACTAATATTGTCAATCCAGTTTGCCCAGATATTCTGAGAACTGCTGCCCACATTTATAAAATGGTTCAGTGATGTAAAGAGAAGGGGGAAACAAAAGATCTCAGATCAAAGAACACACACTGGGGCCACGACAGAGTTGCAGAGAGAGCTTCTGTACTCTGTCAGTCTCATATTTTAGATACATTACCATGATCTAAACAGCATCCAAACAGAGCCTTTTCCTCTTTCTTCTGCCGAGTGAGTCTGCTGAAGCTACAGACTGAAAATGAAAAAGAGAGAGACGTATTTACTTGAATCCAGCTGGTGTGTCCACTGCTGTAGAGTATGTCATAAAAAAGGTACAAACCTTTCACTTACATTTCTTGTGTGTGCCTCTCAAAGTTAAAGTTTGCCTCTGTGCAGAAAGTCCTCTTGTTCAGTCAGCATGCTTTGATTCTGCAGGTTCCCCAGGTCAGATATTAGGTGAATCAAGGTGCCTGGTATAAAAGCAATGGCTTAGTCAGAGCAGCTACATGCTTCCAGAGCACTCGCTGCATGCAGCCATTACACATTTATAATCTGTTTCAGCGTGTAATAGCTTTTGGATTTTCTGATGTACTCTATCCTTTAAATTCTTCTCAATGTTTGCTACCTCAGTATTATCAATGTCAATTCTAGTGTCCTCAAAAACCTAGTGCACAAGCTAAAATGAATTATTGTTGTTTAATTTTCAGTGTTCTCATTATAAAATTTCAAGAAGTCTACGTACCACAGCCTTCATCCTAAGGAGTGAATCTTGAAGAGGGTTTATGCTACAATGAAAGACCGCTTAGAGGAGCTCCTGCAAAAGGCTCAAGAGTTTTCAGAGGCAGCAAATGAGAATACAGACCCTTTTTCAACAGAGGGGGATGATGACTCTGTGGTGGCCGGGGTCATAACACCACAAGCTGTGGTATTTGAGGAGGAACCAATCATTGAAAATTTTCTCTCTGAGGCTCAGCAAATCCGAGATGATATCACAGCACTGGAAATAGAGGTATATGCTCTCACGTTTTACTGTTTCATTCTTCAAACATGATGAAAAGATTGCATTTCAATTCATAAGCCAAAAATGTATAAACACATTTCAATCTCAAACATAAACAGGTCCTTAAGTTTGGACAACAGCAAAAGTCCTTGGTGGCAACCATGCGTCGTTTCAGTGTGATGAAGAAGGAGAGCAGTATAACCCGGGACATTAAGCTTCAGGCTGAAAGCCTCCATCGAAGATTGGAAGTTCTTTCAAAACAAGTCCAAAGGACTGAGGACCAGCATGGACCTGCAGCTGTCACAACAAGAATACAGCGCTCACAGCATGCAGCACTTTACCGCAAATTCCAGCAGGTAGGGGAAAAAAAGTTTTTGACAGTCTTATCTGGAGTTCTATTTTCTCTCCCCATCTTTAAAACAAACGTTTTTACTCTAAGCTTTTTAGCTTGTTTCACTCTGTTATTTGATGTTGATTCGAAGATTGGAAGAGAAAAATAAGAAAACAAAACAAATAAAAACCAGCAAAATCATATATTATTAAGAAAGAGCAAAAGTGGTATGTAAAATAGTTCTCACCTACTCCATAAAACAGAAAAAAAAAAACAATCAGAACTTTTGCTTTGTCTGGCCACCCTAATGAAAAAAAATCCACTGCCATCACATACTTAAAACTTAGTACACTATTAATGCAATGAGCAACAGTGGACAGAAAAGACAATGAAAATGCATATCACTGAAAAACACACAAAGAAATAAAATGATTCAACAGGGATAAACACAGTCATTTCAGGTACGGCACCAAAGTATTTGATTGTTCACTTCATCATGTCTGTGGAATTACAGCAAATGGATGGTGTTACACATGCTTGTTTTGGCAACAGCTCTGAACTGCAGCTATTCTTGAACCAAAAAACAGGCAGGAGAAAGAGAGATGACTCAAATATTTCTCATTTTTCATTTCCCCTGCTGCTCTTTTCTCCCTGTTATGCTGTACTAATGTTCAGGTAATGCTGCATTATAATGAAGGTCTGCTGAGCAAGCAGGAGCGCTGTAAGCACTTCATTATTCGGCAGCTGGAGGTATCAGGGAGGGACATGACGGAAGACCAGGTGAATGAGATGGTGGCTACAGGAAAATGGGATGTCTTCAATGAGAACCTGCTGAATGATGCCAGAATCACACGGTCACAATTGTCTGAGATTGAACAGCGACACAAGGTGGGAAAAGAAGAAAATAATTCACTTCATCCAAAGAGCATCATTTTTAATGTAGTGTGACTCATTTTGTATTCCTGTGTTTAGTGTACACTACAGCCTCCGGACAGATTTTTAAAAAATGTTCCTATATCATGCCTGGGTGCAGTTCAATTGAGCCAATGGTGAATACACTCACAAAATACTGTTTACAATCTTAGGGCCCCATTTTGATGTCTTGTCAAAAGCTGCTGGCACACAGCGGTTTAGGGCGTGTCATTTTATATATTGATATTTTAAGGACCCATGTTCTTGGACAAAGACAGTTGCAGGGTGCAATAATGCTAATTTATGTTCCATGAGTAAACGTTGGTGTGCTTTGGGCAGATCATAGATCAAACCAATCAGTGTTTCAAGTTTCAATCTCTTTGAATTAGTGTGCCATCTTTGCTATAGCGGTATACGCTTAGTCTGAGTTTCAGCTGGATTGTTTGATTGATTAATTATATACCCTGACACTCAAAGACACAGGCAGACACTGTATAATATCTGTTAATTCTAAGACAAAGTGCTTTTTTGCATGAGAAATAATTCTAAAGATGGGTTGGAAATTTCTGCATAAAAAAGAGTCAGTCGTTTTTAGAATCTCAAATTAAACATTAGATGCACTATTATAGGTGCTGAGCAGTGCAGAGGCAAAAAAGGCACTGTGTCACTCAGCTCTCCATCCTGAATTTTCCAACAAGTGCTCCTATAGTGAATATATATAAAATGATAGATTCTAGATAGATTGATAGATAGACATGACAAAATGTGAACACAGCTGCTGCAAATAGGCGGCTCACCAGTGCCTGGCAAGCAAACTACGAAAACATCTAGCTGTGAAGGACAATAACAAAGCTATGCTTGCTGTTCATCCTTAAGTTTGTGTTTGTGTCCTTTGGCATCATAAGCGTTTTTTTTTTTTTTTTTAAACTTGCCTTTGCAACATGTTTTACTGGAGAATACCACTAGAGGACACACAAGGACAGTGTCAGTAGGTAAGTCATTGTTGTGTGTTCTGATATTTCTGAGATAAATATATTTTCATATGTCAGATATGTATTCGTAATTGCAGTTCTTATAACACATTGCTTGTCAGTGGAGGGTTGTGGACTTGCCTTTAAATTTGTCTTTAAAACTTTCTGTTGTAGCTGCTCTTGTTTATTGTGTTAACTCTGTTATATTCACGCTACCTCAACACTGATCCTACCAGTCATGGAAACTGTAGCACCTGCTTCGTGGTAATTCTGGATGATGTGCACAGTAGACATGCTGAATTGATGGAAAGGACGAGTAGTTAGTAGTGTAGTTTGCAGCAAGTATTTGTCCACTCATCATAGGTCATCTAGAAATTGCAGGGCCGCATGTGTAAAAAAGGCTAAGCTGATTAAACTGGACCGAAGGATATGCTGTCAGACTGATTTGATAAAAAAACATTTATGTCAAAGTGTCATGGGAGAAGGTGACAGGATCTAGACATCCATCCATCCATTATCTACGCCACTTTGACCTTTTGGCACAGTGGGGAGCTGGAGACTATCTCCCTCTACAAAGTGGGAGAGAACACCCTGTTCTACTCACAATGACAGGGCCTACAGTTAGAGGAGACAACAAATGTTCACAGACACATTCACATCGAAGACTAACCAATTAATCCTACATGCATTGTTCTGGGAGGAAATTGTTGTGAGCATTCCTTAGACATGCCTTTGTAAAACTTGTAAACCCAACACAGAAATGCCTCATCTCCCCAGAACTTTTTGTTGTGAGGAAACAGCACCCCTTTCTGCATCGCCCTGTAGCCCTAAAGAGGATCTAGCTTAATGGAATATAATTGCCTGTTGCAGATCAAAAAACAAACAAAAATAATAACAATTAAAAGCTTCTTCTTCACTAAATCTGAAGTATTATTTTACTGATCTGAGATTTTTATTATTGTGATTTGAGATTTTTTTTCTAAAGTTCTGAGTCTGACCTGTGCTCCATAATCATAAAGTCTATTTTTTATTTCCCTTCCCTGCCAACAGGAGCTGTTGAATCTGGAGAACAACATCAAGGAGCTTAGGGACCTGTTCATGGACATTTTCATGCTGGTAGAGGAACAAGGGACCTACATTGAACACATTCAGACCAATGTAGAGAGGACACAGGACTATGTAGCTGCGTCTAATGAGAAGTTCAAGTTGGCAGCCAGATACAAGAAGAAGAACCCCCTGCGACAGTTGTGCTGCTGCTGCTGCCCTCCATGGAGATGCTGTGTTTGAAATTATGCACTTTACCTTTCTGGTTAACCAGAACATGGTTTTATTTACCAAGTCCCTCTATCTCCCTGGGAGCTTGCAATGCTGGATGTAAGCACCGTTAAAGTGGTGGTGCAGGTTTTACTGTTGTGGTGAAGGCAGAGTCACCAGAGCGAAGGAAACAATTACGGGAAAGGCCAGAATTGGTATTTGAAGCACTTGTTTCTTTCAAGAGGATGTGGGTTTGGAGCTATTGGAAGAGACAGTTCACTGAGTGCTACTCACCAACGCTGCTGCTTATTGGAGACCTTCACTGTCATCTGACAGAGGTCACAAACAAGGCCAGACCGCTGCTGGATCAGCAACACTGATAGTTCTCTTTTCAAGACACTTTCATATTTTATCTGACACAGAAGCTAGAGTGAAGGACCTTTTGTTATTTATACAGCATGAGCACTTCAAGACCATTTGTCTTTTTCTCTCAGCTCAAGAAAAAAAACACAAATTGAAATACTGTATTTCTCTAAGTCTTTATTTTGTATTTAATTTTGTTCCACGTGAAGAAAGGAAGAGCTGTTTTAGCTATTACTCATTAGTTCCATTTGCATTTCAAAGTATGATCATGTTCAGTGAAGAAAATATTTTCCTTTACTCTGTTTCAAAGAGGAAGCCTTTTGAGTATAACTTTGAACACTAAGCCTTGATCCAAATATTCTGTCAAGAAAGAACTGCAGAATTTTTTGTTTAAAAATGAGACGAGAGATGTGAAGGTTTGCATTTCAGGAATGTGATAATTGTTAAAGTTGCTTTGTTCTTCAGAGTAGGACTTCAATGATAAAATCTGAATGTTGCAAAGGGCATCCTCATTTCATCAAAATTCATGCACAGCTAAAGGCGACCAGTGGTTTTGAAGCAGCAAAAAGATTTCACTGAAGCAGTTTCAACAGAAAAGACAAAGAGACAGCTGTTTTATAGCAAACTTATTTTTACACCTGTTTTACCTAAAAGCAAAAACAAAATAATCAGAACATCTCTGAAAATGAATGAATCCGTAACAAAATTCCAGCAATTAAACTACTTCACTCCTTATCTGACTTGCTGCAGGAGGGTCTTAATGAAGACTATTGACAGAGTCAGTCATGTTCTTCACTGAGTCGCTGACCTGTGGTGTCTGATGTCAGGGACAAAATACAGGCGACCTGAGTGTGAACCAGACAGACTGGAAAACCCTGTTTGTCTGTTTTTCCAGGCTTGTTTCCTGACAGCTGGGATTTGTTTTTACAGGGATCAGTGAGTGAACATAAATACACACAGACACACACATCTATCTATCTATCTATCTATCTATCTATCTATCTATCTATCTATCTATCTATCTATCTATCTATCTATCTATCTATCTATCTATCTATCTATCTATCTATCTATCTATCTATCTATCTATCTATCTATCTATCCATGTGTGTCTGTATGTATGTATGTATTTCTTTATCTATCTCTCTCTCCCCATGTTTATATCTATCTATCTATCTATCTATCTATCTATCTATCTATCTCTATATATATATATATCTATATCTATATCTATATCTATATCTATATCTATATCTATATCTATATCTATATATATATATATATATACACACACACACACACTCTTGACCAACAAATAATGGTTTTAGAATGGGCCAAACATACCTAGAATAAGACATTAGCAAAAAAAAAAATCACATTGAAGGGAGACATTTGAGTCACACCACCAGGGTTTATTTGTTAAACCTTGAGAAATAAAACTTCTCTCAGTTACATATGATAATTATTAACACAGTCCCACAGTGTACAGTAACATGTACAGTAAATGGTTTTTAACTGAATCTTATGTGTTTTATAACAGTTCTTCTCTGATCAAAATGAGGTTTTAAGTAAACATGAATCAACTGTATTAAAAAACAAATATGAATTTGTAAAACACATAGCAATACATTGAAATGCTTCATGGTGGCAAACTTTCTGTCAGACCCTGTTGGGACAAATGAGGCACTGCTGTAAACTGAAGGGTTCTTGAGCAGCAACAATGCCATCCAGTGTTCAGGGAGATAATTGCCAGTTTAGAGAAACCTCCATGCTCAGTGAGCAATGAAAGCAGGACTTTACCACACACAAATGATGAAAGTGCCATCTAAAAACAAATAAACAAAAAAACAAATCTTAACACATGACAATTCAAATTAGCAGATCATAGAAGGCCAAAAAAACCACACCACATTTTAGTGCTGTCAGCGTTGCAAAGCCCCACAGCTGGCACATGTGGGTCACTGCTCTAACTCATGAGCCTGTTCTCATAGCTAAGAATCAAACCTGTAACAGCAGTAACAAAAAAAAGAAATTAAAGAAAATCACAATTTTTAAACTGTGATTTATTTCTCTACTTGCACCTTTAAATGATAAAAACAAAATATGTATCAGTCACTTGTGCTATGCAAAATCCCTTTTTAATTTTTGCTAAAAAAAAAAAAGGGGGGGAAAACATTTTACTTAAATGCCTGTAAATGGACTGTTTTCATTTTCATTTTTGACATTTTTGTCATGCATGGTTTATCTTTGCTGCTCTTTTATTATTAAAACATCAAGCCAGATCAAACGTCCCCCTTACAGAGGCAAATGTATTTAGGATGAAACAGCAAAGCTGACCATACATCTACGTTTCTTCTGATAGCCGAGGTTGTGAGGTGTTATTGATCGGTCCTAGTCCAGTATTTGAAGCTTTTTATTGAAATATCAAGAACTTATTGAGGAGATAAGGGGATTTTGAACATCTTTGATACTTAAAAGAGAAAATAAATTTTCTGAGAACATTCTGGATGTATTTTACAATATAAATAGATAAATGAACATAAAGTCAAATTGAAAATAGAACACACTGCTGCAAAACAAACTTCTGCAAAAAACAAGTACATGTGACTTTAATAATACAGTAAATCAAGTTTCTTGCCAAAAGCTGAGTCACAGTACTCGTGAATAGAATTAAAATTTTCCAGCTTGAAGACATTTTGTCTTCTGATGGCAGGTAGGAAAGAATTATAATGCACGGAAGCTTGTTTATGCAAAAATGAAAATACTGCAGTCACAAGTACATATGTAGCCTTCAAAACCTTACTCTGGTTAATATTTCATTGACAGTTGTTGCACCTCACATTCTGTTACCACGTAGACTGACAGTATATGCATCATGTGGTTAAAAATACTTATTAATAAAACAAGAACAATAGCAGAAAAACTTTACGGAACATTCCTCATTGAATTTGAATGTACCAGTCAGAGCAGGCAGCTGAAATGTGGGTCTTGCAGTCCTGAGAAAGCACCTTGTGGTAAAATATCATCTGTCCTTGAGAACAGGGGGACAGGGGCCATGGGAGACTGCAGGGAGCTCAGTTCAGAAACCTTTTTACATCTGACCCTGAGGCAGGTCAGCCAGAGTCACCCTCATTTCACCCATAACCTTCTCTCTCTCAGTCTCTGTCTCTCTTTCTGTCCCTACTCTCTTTCCCACACTACTCCACCTGACATTCAAGCAGCTATGCACTCTGGGAGCTGTCAACAAGGAGTTGTGTAATGTTTATAGGCTCCATGGTGGATTTATCTTGTTTAGCTGCAGCTCCAAAGTTGTTATCAGATATTTTATCTGTAACCACCTTGCCCGGAGCAGTGCAGGTTAGTCCCTGTTCCATGACAAATCAGATTTGACCTTTTACTAAAAGACCATCAATGTTTTGACAGTGGCTGTTGTACCATATCTGCAAATACAGCATTAAAATGAGATAATATAAAGAAGCTAGTTAGAAATTCTATCTACTGGGTGTTTTTCAGCATGATATATGATTTTAGGTTTTAGGGTGTTATTTTAGCCTTAAAGAAGCAATGTTATAAACTCAGGAAGTCCACCAGTAGGCATATTTCTTTTTCTTTTGATTTATTCATGAATAATTGTAATTCTTGCTAACCAGCCTCAATACACAGAAAAAAAACAAACAAACAAACATAAAAGCGGATATCACCAATGTCTTTGTGTGTTAGTGGATAGAACTTTGTCTAGAGAGAAGTAAAAAGATGAACTTTAATTTGATTCAGTTTTCATTCTAATTAATTAGATCAGGCTCCTTTGGTGATTGAGATGATTCAGCATGATTTTTTTAAAGTCTGCCATGTTGGTTTGTTTACATACCAGAATTCTTTGCACTCAAACCGAAGTCGTAATTTGCCTCGAATGCTTCAGTTTAGAATTTGGATATTTCAACTGCGAAATTTTTGAGTCAAGGGTTGCCTTGAACACAAGCATTAGTTTCTGTTTAGATTAATCCTGCTTTTATTTTGAAAGTAAATAAATCTTTTGGTTGGTAACAACACTTAGTTAACCACAGACAAATATAACTTGCTATGAGTGAAGAATAAATAGAAATGGGCTGAAAGGAACTGGAAGGGTAGACATATAGAATGTCAAAAGGTCCAGATTATTTTGACTTGTTCACTGAATGTCTGGAAGACATTTTTCACTTTAACTCTTCTCTAAGTGACATGAGATATTTAGAAGAGGAGTGCTGACCATAAAGAGCATGACGTATGCACACAACGTCACAGAAGTGAAAGTCATTGCTGTAATGGCCAGTGAGTGGCAAAAAGACAGCGCAGGACAATACTACACAGAGATAAAACACGTATATAGTGTCTGTGAGATGATATAAAGTCTCGAATTCCACTAAAACTTGAAAACTAAGATGGGGAAGAGCTGTTATGCCATTAACTGCACCAACAGGTTCATCAAGCAGCTATGTTTTTACAGGTTACCAAGAGCCAAGGAAATACGAGACAGGTGGATCGCTGCAATTTGAAGAAACAACTGGAATCCAAGCACTGAAACCTGGAATAGTGGTTCCCATTTGTCTTAGGTAATGAATGAATGATAACGTTAAGTTATGCTGTATTTTTTTATTAAAGCATATTTATGCTACGTTACATATCTGTAAAACTAGAGAGCATCATTAGCATTGCTATAATTTGGCTTTTTCTACATAACTGAAAGGTTGACTTATTTATTTGTTAACAGACATGATTATGGACCTATATGTTTTATAAACTCAAGCCGAGGCAAACCCAGTTTTCCAAATGAGTGAGTAACATTAATGTTAACATGAAGTAATTATAGTTATAAAATTCATTCAAAAAGTCATGCTGTTGAAAAAGTAAAGATATCCTATTAAAATATTCCTTGGAAGCTGTGAAAGTCACCTAAATAAACTGTGCATGAGTACAGCAATTATCTAAGATTAAATGCACATGTCAAAATATATGCGCGTGTGTCTGAGCATATGCATTTGTGTTTGTGGGTCTGTGTTTGTGTATTTACTTGTTTTGTACCCCGGTTGCGAGTAGTTATGAAGGATGTATATGTGTGTGTGTGTATGTGTGCGTATAGGTATTTATGTGTGTTTATGTATACGTGTGTGTCTGAGTGCATGTATATATGTGGGTCTGTGTATATAATTGTCTGTATGCCCTGTTTGTGAGTGATGATAAAACCATGTATACGTCCTTGCTTCAGGAAAAAAGAGGGTAACACTTTAGAATAACAATCATTTGTAGGCCATTTAAAAGCTATCAGTAGATATTAGTATATAGTTAATCAATCAAGAACAAACTAAATATATACAGTTGTAAATTATTATTAAATCATTTGTTAATGATTATTAAATCATTTACAACTTCAGTTACAAGACATCTATAAGCTATTAATAGGTATTCGTGGATAGTTAACCAATGAAAAAATTTATTGGTTACCAAACCCTAACCCTAACCCTAATCATTTCATAATCATTCATAAATGATTCAATAATAATTTACAAATGTATTTATATAGTTTATTCATATATATTTCAATATCTACTTATAGCTTACAGATGTCTTGTAAGTTAAGTTGTAAATGATTTAATAATCATTTACAAATGTATACATGGAGTTAATTCATAATAAGTTCAATATCTACTAATGGCTTTTACATGTCTTGTAACTTAGTTATAAATGATCTAATAATCATTAACAGATGATTTAATAATCATTTACAAATGTGTATAAGGGGTTTGTTTATATTCACTAACATCTACTAATACCTTATAAATGTCTTAAAAATGATGGCTATTCTAAAGTGTTACCAAAAAGAGTGATGATCCCCTACACGCTGACTACGTGTTGGACTCAGGCTCAACAACCTACACTGATATGCTAGATCTCTACTGCTTTCTGACAAAAGACCTGAAAACAGAAATAGAGGGCTAGCTGCCATAGCTCTTCTTTTTTTTTTTTTTTTTTTTTTTATGTATTTTTTGGGCATTTTGTGCCTTTATTGATAGGAGAGAGACAGTGATAGGCTTGTGAAAGGGGGTGAGAGAGTAGGGGAAGACACTCTGCAAACTGGTCACAGGCGGGATTCGAACCTGGACTGGCAGAAGCCAGTACATGGGGTGCCTGGTTGCTAACCACTCTGCCAAACCAGCACCCCTGCCATAGCTCTTCTGAGCTTGCGTCAGAGTTCTGCACTGGAGCAGGAGATACATGCAAATCAAGTAGAAGCACTTACTGAAACTGGAGTCCAAGGCACTAAGGGTCCAGACAGAGGAAACACACAAAGACGTTGCCTCATTTTATGAACAGATTCAATCTTTAAACACTGAATGTAAATCACTTAGATATAAAGTTCACAAACTCAAAACTGAATTAAAACATCACACCCTTAATGCTTCACAATTTGATGATCGCAAAATTAAATTTTTCACATTGTTGAGCTATGTGTCCTCAGTTTTTCCTGCTACTGCAAAGCAGTCCCTCGAGCCTACTCAGGAACTACTTCTTACACTGATGAAGCTGCGCTTCAACCTCTCAGATGAATTTTTAGGCTACCTCTTCTTAGTCATATCTATCTCTTCTTATCTATCTATCTATCTATCTATCTATCTATCTATCTAGCTATCTAGCTATCTATCCATCTATCTATCTATCTATCTATCTATCTATCTATCTATCTATCTATCTATCTATCTATCTATCTATCTATATGTATATGGATATATTTATATTTATATCAAATGACCTGTCTTAAGATTAATTTTAAACCTATGCAGTTTTTTAATTATGAGACAGAAAAATGGTGCATGTTGTAAGTATTTATTCTGTAATAAATGTAGTTATGTCACAGTACTCTACAAAGTATTGTCCCAGTAATGTTAATTTTTTTTTACATTTAAGGGATTTTATTTTATTTTTTTCAAAGAAAAAAGGCTTGTATCAACCTGTAATGTAATAAATTACATTTAATGTAATAATTCCTGATAATGTTATAAAATTTGCACTTTTCTACATGGAAAATGTAATAGAACCTAAAATGTAATATCTTCACTGATAATGTTATGAAAATGTCCTGACTGATATTGAAATACCTTATGACATTATTGAGATTTTTTTAGTATAATATGAGGTTAACCTGTAAAAGACTGTCAGCTCTTTTACAGGTTGTTGCCCACAATATCAGTGGGCAACACCAGTTCACTTTTGAAAAAGAAACTAACATTTATGCAACATATTCAGTTATGAACTTGAAGCTGTTACAAACTCACCATAGCTTTAATGAGAAGGCGGTCTGAATAAACTTATGTTAATATAAGAATCTTAGAGAATTCAGGACATATTTCCTCCTCCAACACTTCAGGCCTTTATCAAACCTCCTAACACAAACATTTGCCAGTTTGAACTTGAACTACTAAAACTGTAACGTGACGGGTATTCACGTACCCTCTACGTCACTTTGCGTACCCCTAGGGGTACACGTACCCCAGTCTGGGAATCCCTGCCATAACGTAACCATCTTTTAGAACATAGGGACACAATCTTTGGAGTGTTTTGGAGCTAGCACAGTAGCTCTTGGATTTACATCCTTTAGCTTATTCAGAAAACCTGCCAATTCATTGTTTGTAGGTTTTGGTGGAGCATCACATGGCCCAGGGTATTTAAGTGTAGCTTCATTGACCACATTTATGTCACACTGACTTACTATCTTCCTACTGTGCATTCTGGGACATGTAAAATCTATAGAGAACAGTTCGAAACAAGAGATTTTCTAAGCTGGTGTTGGCTGAAGTCAAGTCATCACGCAGCCTCACCCCGGACACGACTGCAAACATCAGCACTGCTGCATGTGAACAGGTCTCTCCAAGTCCTTCCATACAGTTACAATGAGCTGTTAAGGGGTCCCTGTCTTTTCTGCAGCTATCAGCACAGCACATCTGATGATAGCTAACTCTCAGTTTATGGAAATAAGAACAATAAAGTTATACAAACCTGTCCAAAGACAACCAAGATATCCATCGGCGTTGTCATTACTATAACTTCACCAACAAATCCCACTTTGAAAAACAACCAAGCATCTAAACTTTCGTTGTCTTTAGGCTTTGCCTTGTGTATTTTCCGGTGGTTGAAGTTGGGTACATATACATATCAGGCCACATCTGAATATCAGTTGGCCACGTCTCTCTTGGTAGTTCCTCTTTATCAATAGTAAGACCAATTGTCCTTATTTTCAGAACATAAACAATGTTTTCTCATATAAATAATTTGGCACATAAACAAGTGCCAAATACAATCTACTCGTGCGGCAGTTCTCAACCTGTGGGTGGAGGCCCATAAGTAGATGTCAGAGCTTTTTTCACTGGAGAGCATATAAATCAGGTAAAAATGTGATAAAAATGTCTGTAGTGTATGGAGACCCTAAGCGGACAAACATCCATCAGAGTACACCCACTAGAATAAACCAGACTACACCACTGGAAAGGACAGTATGTAGGCATGTATGTTATTGAAATAAAGAAAACTTTGTGGCTTAAACACCCCAGCTGCTAGCCTGCAATCATGAGACAGAAGAGATTCTGTCTGGATGTGGACTGGAGATCAAATTGCCCTACTGCCCTGATTATTATTTGTTAATATCTAGTTACCTGCATATGCATTTATCTCTGTTGAAAAATGAGTGTTTCATAATTGACCAGTTGGCAATGGTATGTTTGACCAGGTTTATGAAAGACTTTCTATTGATCTGATTTCAAAATTAAATTAAATTATGAAGCATTTTTATGTCCCCCAAATGTCAAAATCAAGCCAACACCCCTGTAAACATCAGAGCAGACATCTAAGACTTTACAACGTTGATCATATCTGACAGAGAACCAGTGACGTCTGTATCTCTCTATGTATTGTTCCTATTTCTTATCTGCCCTGTCACTCACAAATGTGATTCCAGGGACACTTAAAAATCATCTGAACGACATCAACGCAGTGGCCCTCCTGTGAGTAACAGCAGCTGTGGATATAGAGAGCTGACATTACTTTACTGCCTGGTTTTATCACTCCCATCAAAACCTGAACAGAGATATCAGGACCTTCAGGAAGTGATAAATCAAAAACAAAGTATACAGTGAGTCTGGCAGCAGCCTTGGGTGCAAGAACACCAGTAGAGAAACAGTGACCACAATGATGTTGAGTTTAATTCCGTCATTGTAATCAGAATTTACAACATCACTAAGATTGCTTCAAAAATATGGAAATATATTATTTGCTGTTGAGCTATAAGTCCCTTCAAAGACAGCTCTTATAAATAACACAAACTAGTATTGTTTTAAGTAGTCAGCAAAATTGATTAAACGGAAACTGAGTACAGTAAAAAAAATCCATAAAAAATGTCTCTTTATAGTCGTGTAAAAAATGCTCAATGCTAGACATTATATACAAGAAGAAAGCCTCATTAGGGTCAGGTGAAGATGTGAGTCCCATGCTTCTGCCTCTTTTAGTTCCTTTGGCAGTGGTGATCCAAGAGTCTGTTATGGCCATGGCAAAAATTAATGGGACCCCTCATAGTAGAGCATAGTTCTGTGAAGAATTATCTGATTCTACCATCATTCACTGATCTGGTCTACGGTATAAACAGCATGCTAATGGAAAGAGACATTTCAGGTGCAGCTGGCTGATGGATGATTCCAACCTTTACTTTTCATATTTTGCTAAATGTGGTGTAGTGTTGTGCTCATTCTGGATTCATGTTGGGTCTGTTCTAAAAGTGCACCAATTTTACTGGTTGGGACAACTATTCCAAATACACAGCAGGTCATCCTACCAACTCTAGACACACAAATGAGTCCTGTCATACCATACGTAGAGCGGAGTTAACAACCTTCTTGCTGCTGTCGACAGAAGACTAAGGCCATCTGCCCTCATCTTCAACACACACATACAGCCACAGATCCAAACACATATCAAAACATCTGCATGGTCCATCTGATGGTATCCATCTCTCTCCCCCTTCCCTGCACGCACATGAGGAGCGTTTTCCTTAACTGATACTATAGTCCCACTAGACTTTGGTCAAAGTGGGAAACATGAAAATTCCTCAGCGTGAGTGTTTGTTTAAAAGGAGTGAGCTGAGGTAAGACTGGAGATCTAAAACAACATTTTAATGAAGCAGAGGCTGCATTTATTTATTTTTATCATCGGAGAATGACAGAAAATGAAGCTTAAGGGTAAGGCTCTCTTACATCAGTCTTACATTATTTCTTGCATTAAAAACATGTGTTTCAGGTGACTGATAATAATTCAAACTTCACTCACAAATTCAATGTACTTTTTATGTTATAGAGAATGTAATGATTTTTCATGTTTTGCAATTCAAATAAAAAAGCCCTTCAAAGAAAAATGCATGGAATCTAAAAGGAACAAAGGTATTATGTTTTAATTGACTCATTATTATCTTGAGGGTTTTCCCCGTTACTGCTGTAATTTAGTAATCTGCTCCCCAGTGGTTTAAGTTAGGTTTTCAACCCTCAAGTCTTCCGAGTAGTAATGTGAACAAGATGTTGACACTTGCTGCTGGTGCTTTAATTCAGCATTGGATTGAGAGCGAGACAGTACAACCTTTAAATTATCAGTAACTGTTTTGAAGACGTTGGACTTGGGGGATGCTGGTTTTGCGAAGTTGTAAGCAAACTTGACAAGCCTATCCACTGTCCCCTTTAAATTAATCTTTTGTAATGTCATAAAAGATAAAGTCCTAGTGCAAAACAAATATTGACTGATTGACAGATTTTCTTGACATTTCATCATTTGTCAATATGATAGGGACTTTGGGTCCTAATTTCGTGTCGCAGTGCAGGGTGGCGCAGGGTGAATGGATTAGCCCTGCTTTGTATAAATATCTGTCACTTAATTTTGTACTCCTATTAATGACACAGGGACAGATTACATCTGTTCCCAGGAGCTGGCCCACACGTAGACATGCATCGTGGCCTCCCATGCGCAGCCCGATAGCCCCTCCACTATAGGGGCAAGGAGAGGCATTCATTTGATTGGTGAAGACAACGCTCGGCTATGTCAAACCCACTCACGCCTTTTCTCCTCCCTCTCTTGCATTTGCATGGAGGGGCAGGGATGGAGGCGTGGGTGAGTGCACCTGCAGGAAACTTGCAAAGTGTGCTGGACACACCCTGTCAGCGTGGCGCAGGGCAGGTGCACCGCGTCTGAGCCTGGTCTACGAAATTAGAGCCATTAGTATCATTTAAAAACAAATACGGCATCAAGAAAATTGGCACAGAGGGTCTGGTGGTTATTGGGTGGACTGACTATGACCCATTCTATCTGGTCAAGAACTTTTTAAGAAAATGGCATGGATTAAAAAACATGTTTATGTGGTCAGAAGGGTCAAAACTGTAAATAGCCTTTGCAGTAATCTACCCAAGGGTGCATGGTCAGAAGAGGCTTATTTGCTGTTAAGAGGATACACATCAAAATGGATCAATCTGAGAATGTTATTTTGAGGTGCTGTACACTGGGTCAAGAATGTCTGGTTATCGCTCTTTATTTAGTTTTGGCCAAAACGTCAAAGAGATTTCACTTAGCCACAAGGACTCATTTCAAAACAGACACCCCTCCTTTAAAATTAACAAACTAACTGCCATTCTTCCTGAGCAGTTTTTTAATGCTTTTTCAAAACAAAGCTCATAAGAAGAAGGCAAATTTAGGATGTTTATAGTCAGAGTACTGCAGTATGATTTACTGTCTGACCATGTTGCTGCCTGGCTCAGGGCAGACAACAAAGAAGGGAGACAACACACAACAACAGCCATTCTCACTTTCATTTTACTGAAAGAAACCAAAATAAATCATAAGCATGTGTAAGATGTAATGATTAGATTCAGTAGTGTCTGCAATAGTGGATGTGTGAGCTTGAGTTTGGCGGAGGTTGGATGATGAACAAACCCACAGAGGCGATGGCTGAGGTGGCAGATGCAGGCCTTGCTGAGAGAGAGGAGCAGGAGGGGTTGTCACAACTATCTGTAAAACCAAACAAACACAAATTCAGCATGGAAAAGTCATTCTGTAAACAAGCAAACTTGTGATTTGTCTTTTTTATGAAATGTGACAAATAGAAAATTATACTTTGGTCCTCTGTCCTGAGGTGTGTAGTCTTACCGTTAAATCACAGACAAATATGAACATGGGGTATTTGCCCTTGGTATTTGACCTCCGAAAATATTTTGTTCCTTTGAAGTTGAACATTTGGCAAAGTTTGAAGAGCATCTCCGAAACCTTAACCAAAGTCCTCTTGATCCGTCACAGTCATAAAAAATAGCTCAGACAAAAGGACAAACAGAAGCAACGACAGACAACCTGCATATGTAACACTTCCAGTCTCAGCTGTTACTGGCATGGAGGCTTAAAATTTCAGGTAGGCTATTCTAAAATGGTCATAAATATTTACTTTTCATGAGCCCATATTTGATAAGAACAGTAACACACACATGCATATATAAGAAAAGACAGAATGAAACATGGAACAGCTTTATAGATTTTTGTAAAATATAATTAGTGATACAAATAGTGAGCACATCCGTAAGAGTGCAAGCTGTGCCAAAATCAAAATCAACCATATGATATTACATCATGTGTTAAATGGAGTTCTTTTATACACATACCCAGGGTAGTTGTGTAAAAAAGCAAGTCTCCCACAGTATATACAATAGTTTGACAGTGATGTATGGTGTGTGTGTTATTGCAAAAACTTTAGAATAAGCTGCAAAGTGTAAGTGGTGTTTTTTTTTAGCTAAGCATATATGCCTTTAAAACATGTTCTTTTTAAAGGGCCAGCTTTAAGGACTTTCTTATTTCTGTTGTCTACCAGAAAATTGTGATCTTCAGAGTGAAAAGGAACTAAAGTTAAAAAAAAAAAAATCAGTTCATGGAGCAGGCATACTAAAGCCTGAAAACTCTTGACCTTCATGCTCTTTGTTCCTCCTGTAAACAATCCCTCTTTTTCTGTAAGTGTGTTACTCTATTTCAGATTTCTTAATAACTGCCTGCTCAAGATTTAAAGGTAAACCCCCGTCTGAAGTCTCATTTTTGTAAACCAGTTAATGACAAAGCTGACTGTTATTTATTACCTATCGAAGGACGAATGATCAAACTTAAATATTCTGTCAGGGTGATGTATGAGCTTCCGTAATAAGAGCTTTGGAAAGGTCCCTGCTTGCCATCTGTGGAGATCCCATGCAGATAGACTGAGCGGTAACAGACACATATGTGTGTAGCAGCTACACTGACATAAAAGATGTTTTCATCTTTTCTGACGGGGGGATGGATGAATGAACGCTGTGTTTAATTCTAAGCACATGTGAAACTGGTGTTAAACAGTGGGGAGCATTTTAACTTATGAGTGTGTGTCAGCCCGTTGTCACAAAGCACTGCTGTTGAGGCCACTGTTCTGCTTTACAGTGATGGCAGTATGTGAAAACAAAGACTTAAACTGTAAAACCACCTAGCTTTATATCAGTACCCCATGAATGACCCTAATCATATTCAAATTTATTTAGGAAGTAAAAACAGGGTATATTTCATAATCAAGCAGATTTTTTGTTTATTTTTAACTGCTTTCCTGAGGCTCTTGAACTCTTCACTTGGCTCAGGTTCAAACAAGCTGTTTCTTTCAGCTGTTTTTTTCTTCCAACCAAATGATGTTGTGATACTGACAAAAATAAAACACGACATGAGAAGATGTGCTCTCGCTTTCAGCAGAAATGATGAATCCTGCTGCAGCTGCAGCTGTGATGGGAAACCTACAATCATTCTGCCAATCACACCCTATGAGCAGATTGAGGACTCAGCCTGAATTGTGCTACACTTTCAATCAGAAAATTCAAAACAGAAGATGTGATTTGTGAGAACATTCTGACAGGACAAGACTTAATTACAGAAATGACGGCTATATCTCCATCATTGTTTTATTTCATCAACAGTATGTGCAGCATGTTCCACACATGCTTGTCTATTCTGAATGTAAAAGCTCTGGGCACTGTGTATAAGGGTGGTGAGTTTCATCACTAATTTTGATGTTTGCCATTAACATTATATGGACAAATACATATCTAATGCAGGTTTGTTTCCCCCGTGCCTTATCAAGTGAACCTAATCATTTGCAAAGCACAGTCAATGCTCATAATGTATTTACTGTCACTGTGCATTCTGCTGGTCAGGTACAACCTAAAAACTCACCATGTACAAGAGAACTAGGGATGGAGTAGCACAGTCTGTTTTAAAACTCTCACAGACAGGATAAATTCTTGTTTCCCTGCAAAGACAAAGACACTTTTGTTTTTGCACACTCACGGCATCAGCAGCAAACATTGCTACAGTTAAATAATGAAATATGTACAACTTTAGCTGAAGCTCCACAAATTATATCTGAATATGTATGTCTACCTCTCTCTCTCTCTCTCTATGTGTATGTATATATGCACCTGCTATCAATCAGCACGCCCTCTAACAGCACATGCAATTTTTTAGGTTGCGAATGCAATTTAGCACTCGTTAATTTGGATCTTAGTAGATAAGGCCCTTATGATTTAGAATGTCCTTCTTCTTATTATTATTTCTATATCCACTCATATCCATTCAGCATAGGCTCAGTTGTTCCACTGAACTACACACAAGATGTGACAGACTGTCAGAGGCCACTGATGGCCTCTAAAATATAGCAAAACATCCACAGTACCAGCAAAGTAAGTCCCCATAAATCTACTGTAAATACAAGTGATTGTCAAAGCTGCTTCTCCTCTCCTCCTTTTGGTGGACATGCAAATCACACAGCAATTAAACTGACTGTATAGAAATATTTATTTGTACTAAGTGTGTTTGGGCCTGGACTTAAGCAATCATGTTTTGACACATACAAACACACTTCAGCCTAGTGTAAAAACACCCTGGTACGTGTGCATTTTGTGTTGCACTTTTATGACTCCACAGTCACTGTCAGAATCTTTGATGACTTCACACACTATTTTAACTGATAAAACATTTGTTTAAATTAAAATGCAAAACTCTGAAATCTGACTTTAATTCAAACAATTTAATCTTCAAACCTCTGACCTTAAATGAACAGTTATTCTAGCTTCCTTGCATTCTGCTGATTGAACAAACCTTTATTGCTCCAACTAGAGTCTGTCTTTCATTAAGAGCATTAATACATTAACAACAACTTCCAAACAGATCCACTCTCATACATGGAGTACCTCAGAATAAAGGTTAAATTAAATGACTTAACTCCTCAGTAGTTCCTTGTTTAACCCCCAGAAGACGGAAAGAGGCCAGCAGAGGGAGCTGATGCCCAAGATTTATAAAACCTTAAATTCAGTCCACATTAACACACTGTCCAGAAGAATTTTTCTCCAAAAAGTAACAGAAAAGTTTTTCCCTAGCTTTCTTTCCAGGTCTGAGTATTTCAGTTGTAAAAGGTCTAACAAAGGTCAAACAGTACCTGTATTCAGCACTCCATCAATGTGCAGTTGCTTCAGCCTTGACAGCAGCTCCTTCTGCTCTTCACTCTTCAGTATTGATTAATGTTCCCAACAATAGGAGCTGAGCAGTAGGAGGGCCGTCCAGGGTGCAGCTGACGCTCATGTCAGGACAGAGGAGAGGTGAAAATGAAGTGAGACATGGGTGAATAAAACATGTCTCTGTGGACTTTGCCTTGTTTCACCGCTCTTTGCTCTCACAGGGAGCTGTGTGCCTCCCTGATGGTTAATCCTGTCGATGCAGCCCAAACACAATCAGACTCAAAGGCACACAAACAATTAGACATGCACAAACAAAAGCATGTGGTTAAAATATTTAACATCCACACAGGAGCAGAACAGCTGCAAATTATATACTAACCTCTTTCTTCAAAATGGATTTCTCTTTATGTGTAATTTTAGCAGAACACTATAAACAAAGACATAGGCTACTTTTTTCTGCTGGGGTCATTCTCTTGACCTTGTGAGTAGCACCCAAGCTATTAAGACCAATCAAGCTGATGTTGTCTGTGTGCGGTCCAGTCTGTGTAACAAGTAATCTGATCCTGACTCCATGCTCCACTTTACCTTGTCATCAAACTGCAGAAATTGATTAGATGGCTCCCTTAGCTTCATAATGTTATTTACTCTATTGGATAACTGTGTGGGGGAAACTGCTGTGCGGGCTGGAGCGGTAAGTGCATTCAGCACGATTCCTGCGATCATAATCAGAAGTGAAAAAGTTTTGTCTTGTCTACAGGCCTGACTGAAGTGCTTTGCTGACATAAAGATTAACTATGAGCTAGGTAGCGTTAAATTAGTGCATGAAAACAGTGAAATATATTTCACTTCAGTATTTTAGATTGTTTTAGTTCTTTTATCAATATTATTACATTAATATTATTAATGACATGTTTTTCAAACATCACACACTATTGTGTGTGTGTATATATATATATATATATATATATATATATATATATATATATATATGTATATATATATATATATATATATAATTTCATGGGCAAATTGCATTTTGATTTTTTCCATATACTTACAGCATTATTTAATATATAATATGTTCTGTCATAGAACCATGCTAAAACACATTCATATGATTAATGACAAAAATTCAACATAAGCTTTTTGCAAATTGCAAACAAAACAGTGTCTATCTATTTACAGTCAAGTTCCTCTGTTGAATTGGGGAAGGACACCCCTTTAAAGGCACATCTGTACCTTTGAAAAGATTTCTGCCTCTGTCATTTCTGCTTGTATTATCAGTTTCTGCATTATGTTCATCATCTCTTTATTCTGTTTTTTCATAAGACCAAAAAGAATAAAAAGAATATATAATGATATGCATGGTGTCAATGGAGCTTCTGGTTTGGAGAGTTTGGTTCATACTGTGTTAAAACAACATCAAATTAAGTCATTGTTTTTTCACAAAACACCATACCTAATACCTAATGAATAAGTCCTATGAAGTGCATATTTTGTGAAAACTGTATTCCCCAGTCTGTTTGTGTACATGTATACAGTTTAAATTGAAGACATTATTTGCTCTTGTTCTTATCCTGCATCTGTCTCTTCATCCATCTCTCCAATCATTTATTCGCCTCCTGATATCAGAACAATCTGTCAGAACACACTCCACCTAAGGCGGTGCACAGAAGCTTTCCTATTGGTTGATGAAGGATAATGAGGCGATGCTTAGCTCATCCACAAACTCATGCCTTATATTAAAAACGATAAATTGGCAACAGCTTGGAGACAAACCATGGAGCCCCCTTAAACAAACATTGATCGACATGATTAGAATCTCCTCCACACATTTTTTTCCCCTTTCTCTTTTGAAGTATGCGCTGCTGCTCCAGAGAGAGTTGAGCGGCCAACAATCATAAGTGTCACTTGGTTATGGATTACAGTTCTCTCGCCCTGGTCTAGGAGTCACCTCAGGGACCTCATAAAGCTCCTGACTCCTGGCCAGCAGCTCATTAGGCCCACACATCCCTTTGCCCACTATATGACAACCCTTGGCAAGTGTTGTCTTAGATGTGTGCGTGTATGTGTGTGAGTGTGAGTATGTTGAATGTCTATGTTACTGTATTCTGGCTCAGTCATGACACCAAACACACAAACCCAGACACACTTTGGTTGCTTGAGATGATGTATAGCAGTAATGATGGGGTTTGTGTGAAGCTTGTCACATCAGAGGAATAATCCTTCCAAATTTTGTCTATTAGTCATCATTGACACTTCTGATTAGAGCAATGACGCTGCAGGGAGCACAGAATATGAAAACAATGACATCAGTAAGTCAAAAATAATGTAGGCTCTTTATGAAAGTTTCTCTAGACACAGGAATGAAAACTTTTTCCCACAAATCAATCTAATGATTAGATTTTCAACAGTTGTTCTTCCAAGTTTATTAAGAACTTGAAATGTACAATAACATAATATGAATGGTTTTGTGAAGATGGTTCCAGCGTACTACATCATGACTTTTTCAGGTGTGCATGTGACACATGCTGGCTGCCTTGCTGCTATAGCCCCCTCTCTCTTTATATGTTTTAAGATACGAAGGATGTATATACCAGTGGCATAATATTATAACTTAACATTTTATTTGAAAAAAATGTAGGAACTAGGGGGGAATTGATCTTTCCTACAGCAGTTAGGATATTCATTGATTCATTCATTTTCCATTTTCTATACCCCTTTATCCCTTTCTGGGTCGGGGGGTCAGGGGGTAACTGGAGCCTTTCACAGCTGTAGTAGGGCCACATACAGAGACAGACAAACAATCAGCCTTACACACTTGACCTAATGGAGTCACCAATCAACCTAATGAGCATGTTTTTGGTCTGTTCAAGGAAGTCGAAGTGCCCAAGAGAGAACAAATGCATGCACGGGAAGAACATGCAAACTTCACAATGAAAGGCCCCTGTCTGACACGGTGATCGAACCACAGAGGCAAGTGCACTACCTGCTGCGCCACCGCACCGCCTCATTTAGGGCATATCTATATTTAATTTAAGGACATTAGTATTATCTCTATATTTAGGGCCCAATCTACTAAAGGTTTGCGTATATTAAAACACGTGCAATCTTCATAGCGCAAGCAAATCTGATCTACTAACAGGGTGCACTGAGGATTGTGTCTGTCAGATGAGCAAAATTGCATGTACAGTCCATTTAGCGTTGTGCCCTCATGAATATGCAGAAAACATGCAGATAATCTGAATGCACATAATACTGGGAAGAGGAGATGCAAATGTAATCATTTAGTACCCGCAAACTCACAAGTAATTGTGCGTGGTCTTTATGCGTCTGATTTGGTACGTTTGAAAAGAAGGTGCAAAAAAGAGCACAGTGTTACGAATGGGAGGCTGTGATCATGGTGGCCAACAGGGGTCAGTCTGAGGAGGAGGCACAAAGTTTAAGATGTCCCCGATTTTCAAATAGTAATCCTTGATACATTTAGGTGACAGATCTGTTTGTGCTTTTTAATGTGTTTTTGGGATCCAGCATCAACCTAGGGATGTATGTCTACATTGTCGTTTAAACAATGTCAAGGCAGTATTAAAAATAAAGTAATTTTTGATCACTACTGCAGACTGTCTACTCATTCTGGATCATCTATTTTAATCTATCTATCTATCTATCTATCTATCTATCTATCTATCTATCTATCTATCTATCTATCTATCTATCTATCTATCTATCTATCTATCTATCTATCTATCTATCTATCTATCTATCTGCCTGCCTGCCTGCCTGCCTGCCTGCCTGCCTGCCTGCCTATCTCTCTATCTATCTATCTATCTATCTATCTATCTATCTATCTATCTATCTATCTATCTATCTATCTATCTATCTATCTATCTGTACATTTGAACATGACTTATACATCGTCCACTGAACACAGCTCTGAGACTCACTTATGAGCCTCCACCTACAGGTTGATAACCTCTGCACTAGTAGATTGTATTTGAAGCTTGGTCCTTCAAGGATTGTTCTTATATCACAAAGAATAAGTGATGCAGGATACCTCAGGATTCATTTATCATTTAGAAAACTGAGTACGTTAAAATAGCGGCTCAGAGATGGACTGGACTGATGAAGTATGTTGAGTTTTGATCCATCAAAAGACTGACTCGTCATTTTTTAAGTCTTTGTTTTCACTAAAACAGTGCACATGAGCTGTTAAGACACAGTTTGAATTATAAGATCACACTAAGTGACTGGTGATGCCTCACTGCCCCCTGCACTGTGTGTCTATCTGCATCTTCTGCTCACTGGCACACAGAGGAGTGTGCTCAAGATGCTGAGTGATTTATTTTGTATTTTTGGTATTTCAGGGTGTTTTCTTGTGGGTATACGGTGCATACCTGTGTTTAACGTAGACTACACCACTATATCAATCCAAATTAATCTATTCACTCACCAAGTTTGGTAGCCATGCAGAGTAACTCAGTCTGACAGCCATACTGAATCAAAGCCAGACTGAAGGTGGAGACCTATCTGCAGCTTCTTACTAGTGGCTGGGACAGTTGTGTTTTAGTAGCTACAAGTTGTGGTGCTGTTAACTTGGGCCAGGGACTGGCAACCTCAGGGGGCGATGTTTAGGGAGCCTCTGGCCGTCCATTAATAATTTGTCTGTTTTGCTGACTTTTTTTTTCAACCATAATATTAGCAACACGCTCTCTCCTCTACTCTCTTTGATGAAAGTGGAAGTGTACCAGTGTGAGTGCAGGTGTATATGTCGTGAGAGCCCCACCCAATAAAATGAATGGCTGTTATATGCCCTTTGATTCAAATAGATATCAAATAACAGATTTCTTTTTTCTTCCTAAACCTGCACTTGAATTTCTGGGTGGAGTTCCTGTTGACATGACAGGGTGTCCATTGAGAAGGTGGAGTGCCATTTTATATGAACTATAGGAGAAATTTGGCTCCCTGATAAGGGACATGATCAATGATAATGATTCTTTGAGGGAGATGTTATTGATTCTCAACTGAATTTGGATTTCGGATTCTTATCCATGGTAGAAACAACCACAATAAATCAGTGACTTGGTTTTAGTACAACTGACTGGACCAGCTTCAGAATAAAAGCACTGTGTACACAATTAAGTAGTCCCTCTGCAGAAATACTGAACAAGGCTTTAACTCTTAATAACATAGACAGGAAGTGTGCATTGTATATTGTGTGAAACTTTCCGTGACATATTGGATATATGTTTGTAATTCAACAAAGAAATATAGCAATATATTCCTTATTATTCCCATGTCTCATCTATCAGCTACTTTGTACTGTTATGCGCAAAAACACCAAAGTCACACCCCTAGCAGTTTCCAGTCACCACCAGGCATGGTGACAAGTAAATAAAGAAGCATTACTTGGATTTTGAGAACAAACAGCTAAGCTAGAGTTTAGCTGGTAGTTCCTTTAGCATGCAGTGCAAAGATACACACACACAAACACTTTAACACACCAAACAAACCCCACTGAAGGTGTAGTTCTGGTCTTTACATTTCACAAAGTCACTGCACAGCAGAACGGTAAAAGTGTGCTCACCTCTGCATGAAGTGTCCACTTTATTAAGCTATGCACTGAAACAAACTTTTGTTATTTTCCAATCCCTGAAGATGGTATAACTCCATTCTAACAGCCTAAACAGCTGCCTTTTTAAACCCATAACTTTCTTGTTAAGGTCCAAGCTGATTCAAAGAAGCGGGTTAAGCCATGATGGGCTTTTGCAAACAGCAGAAACAAATTGCTGCATCAATAATTGGCACTTGACTATCAACAAGTCAATGACAATAAAGGTCCTAGATTTTATTAATGAGTGAGTACTTTAATTATAAAAAATACAATCCAAAATAGGAAATGTCTCACAATCAGCTGCAGTTTAATAGGAGGAGACAACTGTCAGTTTCATCTACAACAATTGCAAATGAATAAACAGCATTTCTCTGTGTGTTAATGCATCAAAAATACGAGTATTGACTTATTTTCAGGGGTTAAGGGAGCTGTTGAGCTTGAAAATGCATTTCATTGCATGAATGGTTTTATATTTGCATTACTGCACACATTTTTTTTTACAACTATGAACAAAAACATACTGTGATGTGTTATATTGGCTAGCTGTAGTTGAAACTTAGGCTCAAGGGTAGTTGAAGCTGTCATGATTTTGTGATAATTTGTTGACATAAAATTCCTCGATATTGTCATTGCATGTTTTTTTTTTTGTCTAACTACAGCATCATTTTTTGTCCAATATTTGATAATTTAGATGGCCATGATGCCCACAGCTTGTCATGTCATTTTAGAAAAAAAAAGCCAATCACTTTTCTGTATTTGATATCCTCCATTTTCCTCTATCAGCGAACAACCTCACGTCTGTTTAAATGGAGTGTATTTATAGGAGAAACTGGACTTTACCCTGAAATTTACTGCTGACATTTAACAGATATCCATTAAAGCCAGCACTTGGAATAAAGTAGAAAAAAGAAAAGGGGTAATCATGAATAAATTTCCTATAATCCATGTGACCAAGATATTCTATTTACAACCATTTCTGTGGCTCTTTATATCCAGTTAATGAGATTTCAAATACATGTGAAGTGAACTGCATTTAAATTGCTAAATCATGGCACTGGAAAAGGGAAGGATTCACTCACTTGACAGAGGAGCTATTACCAGAGCGGCTGCATTCAGTGAACAGAGCAGGTCTTGGTAATAAAATAGCAGCTGGCAAGGATTGTTTGAGGGTTCGGGTCTTTAAAATTGGTGTGGTGCAATGTGGAAAATAAAGAAAAAGACATGTGAAAAGATCCTTATAAAGAAGAGGTGAAAAGCTGTCAAAGAAACTTGACTTAAACTCATGAACTTATTAACTTGAACTCAAATTTTTGCTGTAAACCATCTGTATAATGGGAATTGATGAAGCACAGAGTAATAGTGTACAATTTATTAGGAGATTTGTGTTTGTAAGGCTGTTTATTTAGTCAAGTTGTTTAAACTCACAAAACATAACTATGCCTAGGAACACATGTTTACTGTGGAGTTGTGCTGAGGTTTTCAGTATCTACCCACAAAACATCTGACAACTACTGACGGCAGTCTCCATGACAACCCATAGTTCTTAATGAGGACTACAGACCTGAAATTAAGACAGTGTTTTGATTAACTTATCAAATTAAACAAATCCAACTGCAGTTACATCAATGTCAGACAAAACTTTCATATATACTCACAGGGGACAAAACAAATCAGTGGAAAAGTCTGTCTTGGAAGGGTTTGGGTTTGATTCACAGCTTCTACAGTTTTACATTGCAGCTTCCAAGTTGTCATAGCAGCTGTCCAGCAATGCCAATGCACTTGCCCAATTTCTAATTTACAGGCAACTGACACAGCAAAGGGAGCCATTTGGAGTCAAGTCACATGTCCAAAGACACATTGACAATTGATAGACAGAGCTACAGTAGGCTCAAACTCTCAATCCCTTGATTGATTATGTAGCGAGCCTCCAAGCTGAGCCACAGCAGCGGTAAGCAGCAGAATTTCAGTCTACGAGATATATCATGTGCTTAATGGATTCTTCTGAGTGCAAAATTGTCTCATTTCAAGGAGTCAAAATCTCAAGTGATATTTTTTCTCTGATGAATCAGGGAAATTGTCAGTCTCACATTTCTTATCAGCTACTGAAAGGTTACTGCTAAATAGTTGTCTTTGTTGCAGTCTTTTGAGTTTGAATGTGTTTGCATTTATATGAGGGGAATGCCAAAGACACCCAGTGCAATGAAGGCAGTTGAGTGATTGAGCTTTTGAAATGGGATTTTCAATATACCACCGTGCTACTGGGTTAGACTACGCATTTGAAATCTGAGTAACTGGGGACAGCTTGCCAAGGATGACCAATGGGTTTTTTAGTGGCAGCATGGACAAAGCTCCATAAGTAAAGTGACTCATAGGGCTCTAATTTCATAGACCAGGTGCATCTGCGCTGCGACAATGGCATGTGTCCAGGGCATTTTGCAATTTTGATGCACGGTGCAGCGAAGCGCACCTCAAGTCTCCGTCCCTTCCCCTGGCGTAGGTGGCAGAGAGGGAGCAGAGAAGGCGTGAATGGGTTTAACAGTCGAGTGTTCACCAATCAAACTAACGCTTCTCCTTGCCTTTGAATACGCTGTGAGCGAGGCACAGTGACTGATTCGTCTGACAGATCCTGCCACTGTGGCCATGGTATGCAGGGAAGACACCGGTAGCGAAGAAGGTCAGAGCCTGTCAATGTTACAGCAACTGGGGGACAGATGTAATCTGTTCCTGTGTCATGAATAGGGGTACAAAATTATGTGACAATTAAATTTAAACACAGCAGCAGGCTAATCCATTGATCATACTTGTGATCCACCTGAATTCCTGGTCTGTCATCGCCAAATAGCAGAGCATTTGGTGATATATTTCTCCTGGTATCTCCTCCTCATCCTCCTTGCAATAATGGGCTTTATCTTTTTAGATCATGTTAAGAATAAAGATAAAAACAGAGAAATATGGGCAATCAAAGGTAAATCGTGAAGACACCGAGTGACTTAAATTAATTTAGCAAGCGTCTCATTTTAGTTCGCATCACACTTCCTGCTGCCGTCAGGTTAAGTTTTCATTAGGCCAATGTCTTTGACCCGACATCAGATGTGACGGGACAATTAATATAGATATAAATGAATATGTTGGCTCAGATGATTACATTAAATAGTGATTGCTGTTAATGTTTATTGCATTGACATGTGTCTGACACTCTGGAGACTTGCCTCTAAGGTTTTAATGAGGTATATGCCATGTGCGCCTGTCTGTCAAATTACCACTGCACCAGGTGTGCTTTGCCTGTGCTGAGAATAGAACAGGATTAAGCTGGTAAGATTTCAGCGCACCTTTTGTGAATTTTTTTGCCATGAACTTGTCACTGCGCCAATCTGAATCTGTCAGCACCTCCCCCTTGCGCGCTGCCACACCCATCTGGTGGTTTTCCAGACAAAATTACCACTACAGGGAGCGAGCCATTCTCCGCCACCCAGCCAGGTAACATTCAATGGGACTTTGATGTCATTCTGGAGCAGCAGTTTTCTTTGGGACAAATTTTTTCAGTCACTTCAAGGACAAAACATAATCAGTGGTTAATATTGACATGATTATTAAAACATTTATGCATTTTTGCTAAATTAAAGATTTTTATTTGTTTTTCTAAATACAAGCATGATTAAACAAAGCATAGGAGTGATGAAAGAAAGTGAGAGAGCGCTGGGGCGATCAACACACAAAATAAATGATAGATAAACGTGAATAAATCATATGTTTGTAATATGATATGGGATAAACTTAGTTTATCAACACTGTACCAACTTTTTGAATAAATTTATCAGCCTACAAAAACAGTTTACAGGACGCAGAGACACTGATGATCCACTGCTGTCCATCTCATCCATGCCCATTTGAGCCCGACTATATGTTTCTACGAGAAAGCGTCAGTCAGTAGACAGTCCTCCTGTCCTCCAGTGCTCCTGTCTCATCTGCTCTCAGACAAACTAAGAAACATCAGATAGATGATGAAACTAAGTTTTCACATTGTTCACCTGTTCAGCCTGCGATGGCTCTAAGATGTTTGGCTCTCCAGCAGTGATTTTTCATCGGCAGGGGTCGGCGGGAAAGAGCATCCGCCTTGAGGTTCAGAAGACATGAAATATACCTGTAATTACTTTAATAAGAGCTCACTCAAGGTGAGCTACTGTAGCATCATGTTTTGTGTTATGGGAACAAACTTCTCCAGCATTGTGAAGCACAGTTTTGGTTGGTTTGTTGCCCCTCATCACACTGTGCTTTTCGTGATGTCATTAATGTTCAACTGAGCATGCGTGCCACTTCTGAAGTGTGAGCTGTTCACATCACAGTCAGCAGTCAGGCCACATGTACAGGTGTAATCTGAACAGCCAAACAAAAAAATTGGATTTGAGCAATAAATCAGTGAAGGCTATGTTTCTTTGTGTTTTGCAGCAGATCATGTACACATCAATACTAACAACAGCGGAAACTATATCATGTTAGGCTAACGTCGGCTCAGATCAGTGTATCTGCAGATGAAATCGTCGTCACCGGCTTTTGTGGCCACAACGTTGTAATCACCAAATTAATTAGATTTTGTAGTTTTAAACGCTCATAAATGCTGTATTTTGAGCTGTGTCACTGAGTGGAGTGTAGCTGTGAGGAAAAGTTACAATCACTAACACTACAGCACTTCGGTGATGTAGAAGGAACTGAGGGAGGCAATCAAATAAGATCTGTGAGGTGATTATCATCCTAATTTATTTACTAACAACATAGCATAGACGTTTGGTTATGTATCACTTAATGTGACATTTGTAAGTGAAAACACATTAACCCCTGAAAGCCTGTTGTATCATATTTGATACATACTTGTGTGATACCTCTGTCTGATCAATATGATCAACAAATCTCTGAAAAAATCAATGAATTCAGTCAGATAAATGATAAAAATAAAGGTCCTCAAATAAATTATAAGTTGCCAGAAACACTTAAAGAGGACATATCATGCTGATGCATGATTTAATACTTACATATAATAAATTTGAAAACAAGACCTTACACCCCCTTAATTTTTAAAAAATTAGATATTGTATTTTTTCTGATATCCTAGAACGAGATTTGATGTCTCTGAAAATAGGTCATTGCGAGATGTCCGCCAGATTTCAAACGTCATGACATCACGAGGTACCTTTCTTTTTATTGGAGTAATCTGATAAAACAGCTCCTCCTCTGTGATGTCCGTCAGCCCCAAACCCTCACCGAGGAACACATCCAGCAGCAGGGGTATAAAACTCCCTCGGTCACTCCCCCTCATTGCCAACTCTGGCCTGTAGGGGGACTCAATACGCGGTCGCTGCTTTGAGCCTGCCAGAAAATACAGTAGAAGAAGAAGGACAGGCTGGCTCAGCCCCTGACAGACTTGCCCAATCAGAGCACAAAGGGCTGTGACGTTGCGAGGTAACTTTAGGTCATCCTTGAGACGAAGTGTTTCAACCATAGACTGTAAAAAACATGGACGCCATGATGCTGGGCTCAAATTGAAGCCTCCACAAAAACTGCTCCCCCTGGTGACTGGCTGCAGTATAGGTCAAATTTCCATCTCCCCCATTCATCTGGACGGGCCGAAGTGAAACTTCAAAAAATTATTACACCTCGTGTAAATATTTCTCCCATCCATATGCTGTGGTGACATTAAAGTATTATTGGGCTGCGTGTTCTCCAAGTCCTCTTTTGTCTGAAAAGTTTATTTTTTATTAGGTATTAGAGTTTATACGCTGAACAGCTGCGTCCGGATTATGGCCCAAATTCTCTACTGGCTGCACAATGGCGGCGCCTGACGAGGATATTTTGGCTTCAAGTCCGTTACATGGTGGAAGGCGGAGCCACGCTATCCAGTTCTTATAATACATCCATGGATTTCAAAAAGTGAAATTAACTAGCTAATGTCTTGTACTGAGGGCAGATGCTTTACATATATATATATATATATATATATATATATATATATATATATATATATATATATAAAAACTATATGTTACATTTCATATATATATATATATATATATATATATATATATATATATATATATATATATATATATATGTATAGATATAGATATATAGATATAAATATTTTTCTTTCTTGTGTCTGTGCTGGTTGACCTCAAGCGACATCTTCTGATGGTGAATCGCTGGTTAAAGTATGCTTGTCAAAATCCAAGGAGAGTGAAGCACAGCAAAGCCAGTGAGAGCAGAGCCAGCTTTCTGTAAGTTAAACAAGCTTTTATTAAAAATCCACAAATTTAAAAACATTGGCAAATAGGCATAACATGAAATGAAAAAGATGAAGGAAACTTAAATCGAATGCTGTTAACATGGAATTGAGAATATATAATAAGTAAGGAATCTTATAATATGGTAATACGGTATCTGTAATGGCTGGACAAGATGAGCAAATTTTGTCAGCACTTAAGTGTTACTTTCATAGGTTTTTATGTATATGTTTTATTTATTCATATTTTTATCATTGTGATTTCATGGTGTCTGTTAAAAAAAATCCTTTTCTTTTTTTACCTCCTTTATGTAAAACATGTCTACAGTACCAGGCAGTATATTTGATGTTTTATATGTAAATTATTTTTCACAATAAAAAGTCTATATGAACTTTTTGTGTGTTTTCAGTTTTCCATATTTTACATGTAATGTTTATAAGTAAATAGTAAGAAAGATAAACTGTAAAAAATGTAAGATGGAGGAAACAGCGATGTACTTTTAATCTTTACTATTTTGTGTAACAGTCATGGAAGCGTTTATGTCAAAATACTAATGCATTATTCTTCTTAGATGTAAAGGCTCATAGTCTGCTCTATAAATATACAATGCATTTTGCAGTGAAAAAACACATTCAAGCATAGAGGTCCAGTCCAGGATGGTCCTCCTTGCAGGATGGTGGGTCTGGGAGATCCTGTAGTCTTCCTCTGACTTATTTAAGTAAAACAGCTAAGTGAGTGACATGTGCAGGAAAGGTGATGTAAAAATTGTTATTCAACACTCAGTTTTCACAATACCTTTGGCATCTTCATGCAACAGACATTTTCAGGCTCCAGGCATTTTGCACAGTTGCCGCAGCAGCAACTATGGAGGAAAACAGTAAAAACAGGATATTCAGTAGAATTTTTAAATAAAGGAAATGTGCTAGATTAGCAATCATGATGTCTTGTTTTTGTTAACCCTCTATTGCATAGTGTTGCCATATGGCAACAATTACTTTATCTTCATTTTTCTCAAAAGCTGTGAAATAAAATGTATGTTTTTACATTTAGGTGTGAAAAGGGGGCTTTAAGTTTAAAGGAAATAGAATTTATGAGGCCGCATGACCAGGATATCTTGTTTGCCAGTCCTTTTTGCTAATGGACATTTGACATCCAAACATATTTGTCTGGGGCCCTACAAGATTGTCTTTTATTTAGAGTTTTTGGAGTATTTTCACCAAATAAAAATATAAATCACTATCTGGGGTAAGTAAACTTTATTTATTTATTTTTTTTACATTTATTTAAATTCTTCGGTTATAAATTTTTTGTAATATGCCAAAACAGACTTGCTGTCACATGGCAACAATATGCAAATATGGAAAATTCCTAGTGTATACAACCTAATGGAGTTCCATTCATTTACATAGCATGAAACTATCCTGAGACTGTTTACATATTTTGCTTATGTTTTAAAAGTAATAACATTACATATTTTTTATATTTTGTAATTTAAGGTATGTTGCTGGCTATCTTTAACATAGTATCCAATTTCCTCCATGCAAGATGCATCCCAGCTCCTTCTACGAGAGAGGGAAAGAGAGCAGGGTAGAAACAAATGTCAAACTAGAGGAGGAATCAGATCAAAATCAACTGAAATGAGTTGAAATCAAATGAATCAAATGAAATAAAACAGAAAAAACAACTTAATGAAAAGAAAAAAATAATAATGATAGATTGAACTTAATTGAAACAGGTTCAAGGTTTTGGGTTTCTATTAGCAGACGTTGAGAGGAACTGCTTTGTTGACTTTCACCAGGCACGAAATGAAATCAGATCAAATCAGTTGAAATTAGTTGAATTCAAATGAAATGAAACAGAAAAAAAACTGAATGAAATGAACATAAAGAATGATAAATCGTACTTTATTGAGCCAGGTTCAAGGTTTCGGGTTTTTATTAGCAGATGTTTTAAATAACTGTTGAAATTATACAATGTTTTCACTGTATAAATGTTTATTTGTTCATTTTGGATGAGTATGACATAGATATGTTGAGTCTTATTTTAAATAAAATGCCTTTTTGGTCAAAAATGCTGATTTATGGTACTTTCCACGATTGCATATTGTTGCCATATGGCAACAATTGATCAACGACCCCCCCTTTAAACTTAGAAAAAAAAAATGTTGTTTATCTATTATTCAGGCCATTTTAAGTAATAAAAACATTCAAAACATTTTTTTTTACCATTTTTAAGTAATAATTCATGCAATAGAGGTTTGACAATATAATGCTAATATACACAGGGCTGTGTCATAATAATATACAACATTGAAAGTAAAGAGGTGTTTAAGATAGCTACTGTGTGGCATGTAGAAAAGATAAGGTTCGCAGAAAACTGCTGGCTGCTTAAAATTACAAACATTTGCTCAGTATCAGCACGTTAGAAGTAACAAACAGACTCCTGAGAAATATCCTGGTTTTACCTTGGTCCTTGACTCTCTCCTGGTTCCTCTTTAAACTCAGGGTCTGACTCGGTCTCAAACAGGGCCCAGTCATCACGGTCATGCAATGCTGTTCTCACCTCGCAGCAGAACAGGGTGGTATCAGCAGAGGCTCATCAACATATGAAGGTCACGCCCACTAAATCAGAGCTTTCTGAACAGAGGGGCTATGAGAGCCTGGAAACAATGCTGCTGGGCTTGATTTATTGGCTTTTTGGACCAAAGCATGTTACCAACGTTTCATAAAGACATCAAGGATCCATATTAAAGTGCAGGAAAGGAGCAGAATATAGGGCCTTTAAAGTCTCACTTTTTAATGTTATTTTCCTTTGTGGCCTGATATTTGACATTTGACACAATTTTTAAGAAAAAATGAATGCCAATATTTAAAATTATGCTAAACATTCACTCGCTGTTTAAAAAACACATCCTAAACTGTGTTTATGTTTGAAGTTTTTACTCTTTCTTTGGATGTCTCAGCTAACACTCCATCCAGTTCCTCCATACTGAGGTTGTTATGCATCAATCCAGGTTCCACTGAAGCCGGATGAAACCAGTACCTACAGATTCTCAAAAAAAAAAAAATTAAAATACATTTCCTATCTGAATAACATTCATATACAGACTGGACATTTTGACTTTTGGACAGCTGGTTTTCTGCTGCAGTAACATTCTTCCATAATGGTTTTAAGGGCTATTGGAGTGCTTTTCCTCAAAGCAAATGTCATGAAGCAGGGAGTGGTTTCATTCATCTTGTCAGAAGTCCCACAGTTGAAGGGAAATTTTGCTCAGATGATACATTTGTTTTGGGTTTTTCCCCAAAAAATGGTGATTCCTGTAATTGTGTGATAACAGCTTCAGCTAAATGTTTGACACATCTCAAACACTTTTGAATCTTTGAAAACTGCAGCTCATCACAATAAGTTTCCTGTTGTGCATTGTTGCAAAGTGTCATGTTCTCCCATGAAACATCTGGGGGGGAGGAATTTTAGGACACTTAAATTATTACTCAAGTGATGGCCTTTCATGAGTCTTGTTTTGAGAAATTACAGAATACTATGTCAACATATTGAATCGTAAAATCTCAGATCTAAAATATTTTGAGTTTCTTACAGAACAGCTAAGGTGATGGTCAAAGTGTGGGATTGGCATACTATGGCAATTTTTAATTTGCTTAGGGAATAGGATTAATACTGATCATCTTTTATTTATTTTTATTTTGCATTAATATCAGCTGGACTCAATTTAAAGACATTCAATAAAGGAACCTTGTTACTCTATTTTAGGGCTGCAACTATTGATTATTTTTGTAATTGATACTCCGTCAAATATTTAAGCGATTAATTGAGTAATCGGATAACAGTTACATTGTGCTAGCTGCTATATATATATTTTTTTACACTGAATCACTACTCATCATTATTGTTATTAGTAACACACAAAACAGAAAAGCCAGGTCACTTAAATTAACAACTTACTTTTCTTATTTTGAACATTCTGAGCATAAATGGGATCTCAAAATCAAAATCTATACTTTTATTTTCACTCTTGGCCATATCTTGCTTTTTTAAATTATTTTTTAAGTTTTGTTATTTTTGTTTTATTTGTATTTGTGCTTATCTCTTTTTGCTAAATTATTGCCTTTACTACTGTACCATATTGATGATCTTATTTTGCTTACTTTATTTCTTATTTTAAATAATATCATAGTTAGATACTAAGATAATTTAACTAGCTAATGTACATTTCTATAACATATGAAAGCATTCCCTTCACCTGCTTCATCTACTCACTGTCAGTGTTTCCTGTTCTACTCTCTGCAATCAAATGAAATGTAAAGTTATTGGATGTGAAAAGTATGTGAACTAAATACACATGATTCTGGGCAAGTAGCCTCCACATTGATTTACGTTCTGAACTGGCCTTTACATGGAGCCATAATCAAAGTAGGTTATTTACTAGCCCATATCTCAGTTATTGATCACATTAGCTGCTTATGTTGATGTATCATGAGTGTCATCCTGTTGAGTCGCTCTGAGGACTTGATGCACAGACCGGATGTTTACTGTTGACGTGCTGCAGCAGTGATGACGTGCTATCATGCTAAGCTACGTGCTAAGCTAACTCCGTTTGACATCAGACACACTGCACTGTGTTTTCTTTTCGTCCCTTCTTGTAGTGACCACACACTTGGGACACTGCCATTTCTTCTGTGTACTCTCTCCTTTCTGTCCCTCTCTTTTCTCTTCCTTCATGATTTTACAAGCCGTGCAGCAGCGGAGGTAGCAGGCTGTTGTGCCACAGAAATGACCGTCCGTGTCAAACGCCGTGCACTGTATAGTAGTCCAGATATATATTTTATATGTATAATATATTAAAAGAGGCTTCGAGGCACACAATTTGCCCCGAGGATATTTTGTAATCGAATAATCGGGATTATCCGAGGAATCATTTCATCCTTACTCTATTTATCTCATTTGGTTAATTAACATACACAAAAACACTGGGTAGCTGTATGATAAAAGTAAATGTGGGATCAGGACCTGGAATCAGCTGATTTTTGTTTAAAAATTGGACGGGAATCGGGGGCCAAGATTCAGGCATGCGTTTATGGAAATCCCTTTTCCTGACCACAAAGCTTATCGTGAGGTCAAACTTTAGAACAAGTTAGGCTAAAACAAACAAGACTAACAAAATAATAAAACAAGTATATCATATATGGATCTGAAAGTAATGTCAGGAATTTTATCACTATTTGCTGTGGACAAGTTAACTACTGTAAACTGTAAACCAGAGCTGAAAAACAGGCCAACAAAACTAAATATCTACATGTAACCCATTGACAGATGCCACTTGAAGTTAAAGTCTGCTCCTGACTTAACATAACTAACAAATTGCATGTGAGATACAACCTTTTCTCTCAAAGGTCCTGGGACTAACCTGACATGCCAGATGGACGGTTCCATATTGAAAATATTTCACTAATCCATCTGGGGAGGAGCCCTGCAAAAATGTTTTCAGGGGCTGAACCTTCAAAAACAACAGCAGTTTGTGATTGGTGACAATGGAGACTGGCAAGAAGGAGATGCATGATTTCAAAATCAGGTTTATTGTTAGACCAAAAAAGATTGAAAAGAGTTATAGCTTTGGAGAAAAATCCTGATGCAATACATTTTAAATAGAAATGACCACAGGTCAAAAGTCCTCCTACCAACCCCGGCTACAACTAATTTCCCTGGATTGCTGAACTATCAATCAAACAAATCCCCCAGTACCCATTAAGTCCTAAGAAAGGGAGTAATAAAGGTCTTCATCACTGACAACTGTGTGGGTGTCTAGAGGCTTTAAGGGGATCTGCAGCTTCTGTTTACAGTTTCAACAATCAAGCTAACAGTAATATAGTTCCTCTATCAGTGTTGAACCAACAGTTAAATTCAGTACCAAAGTGATGCTCAACCAAAGCTGTTTGTATAAGGAAGGTCTTACAAAATTGGTAACATTACTTTAAATGAGCACTTAATAGATGTATGTCTTTTTATTGTGATTAGCATTAATTAACTCTGTGACATCATTATAAAAACTACTTAACCATTCAATTCTATATGAGAGTATAATTACAAATGAGCATACCATATGCTGTCTGTTGAACAATTCACTGCACTGCAGGTGGGAAGATTGTTAACATTATGGAGGTAGAACACATTTATTATTGTTGGGGCTTCTGGCAAAGGTATTAGTACTTCTGTGTGGTGACAGGAGGAAAGGCTAATTAATGATGCATTTACAGGAGCTCCTCTCATTAACCATTTGTCAGGAAGAAGACATGTAATTGACTTCTTGGTGTCCATGTTTCTAATACTTAAATGAGCTGTTGTACTGTATTACCAGCTTCCCTTTTTAATCAATTTACCAGGATATTGTTTGTTCCAATGCAAACAATTACCAGTGACTCTCAGGGTGTTTTGCACATACATAGTATCGAATGTGCAGTAAGACTGCATAATACTGTTAGCGCATAATCACAGCAAGCCCAGTCCCCCAACCTTAAGATGATGCATCTATAGGGGCTAACCTCAAATAAAATTATTTTCAGCAGAGGCAAATATTAGGACATATTTATGATTGCTGCATGGATCAGTCACTACTTTTAATTTTTACTTTAGTCCTTTTGTCTCTACCCGCCTCTTCTCCTTTACCTACACCTCTAGCAAGGCTTCGGTGGATGGCTGTTCAACATGAGGCTGGCTCCACTCCAAAATTTCCAACTGCTAATCAGAGGTTCTTTCTTGCCACTATTACTGTAGGCCTCCAGATGCTCTGCCTTGCAGATTGGCCCACTGCTGTGCTCATGGTGGATTCATGTTGGGTTTGAATGTATATACAGTTCATGAAGATACAGATGTGTATTTTGCATATGTATTTATGCTTATACCTTTATCTTTAAATTGAAGATTATAGCTACAGTCTGCTCTATTATAAAGAGTCTTGAGATAGCATGTGATGAATTGGCCCTGAACAATATGAAGATTGATTGATTGATTGATGACTGACCATGAACTGTGCTAAAGCTCAATAACTCTCACCCTCTTAGCCCCCTTCTTGTCTGCACTCATACTGTTCCGGCTGCAACTGGGCCTGAACCTGAATATGTCACTACAAGGTACAAACACAGTAAATAAGACACATATATTAGAGTTATTACAATGCAGAACAATTGAGAAAACAACAATCTTATTGACTTTGTGGCTTACTTTTATGTTTTTTTTTAATCAGAAACAGCTAGTTTAAGCATCTGCAAGTCAATGCCATACTTATGCCATAGTTCCCTACTTTATCGAGAGCATTAATACCTCTAGATTGTGTGTCTATATTGACATGTAATACTTTGCCATAATGTTAGTTGGCAGTGTGAATTCTTTTATGTTCTGCCATAATGTTCTGCTTGTTTGTATACAGGAAAGGTCAGAATGTAGAGCAGACAGATATTTATCAGCCACTTACATCACTTATGTTTTCCAAATAACAAGAAAGAGGAGATGGTATGTACAGCCACTGAATCAGATAAGGCAGAGGAAAAGGAAAGACTTAGAGCTCAAACAGCCATTACAAGACCATGAAGAAAGGCGCTTTAAATGCCTTGGCCGGTAGATTTTTCATGTTGATTTGTTTTCTATAATCATCATATCTGTCATACATGAAATAATATCAGAGATATTCTCAGAGACTGGCAGTTACAAGGGACTATTGTGTCCAATCAGAGGGCTGGTCAGCATCATTTTGACTATTTACATTCTTTAGAATGTGTGTAGGCACACAAGCAAACAAACCTGCATTTCCTTTGGGCTGACAGTCAAGACTTAATTCAGAATTGTAACGTCAGGTTTTACTTGCTGTCATTTAAAACTTTTGTGAAGAGGACTTTGACCATGTGACGTGTCGATGTCACACACTGATGTTCCTTGCTTGTGCACAAGCAACTATACCATGCCAAAGCATCCATGCAAGACAAACGAGTAGGTTTTAGCATAACACAGAGTGCAAACACTTGACAATTCAACTTGACCTTTGAGGCGAAACTGCTGAATAAACATTTGGATGGGTCTTGGGACAATCAGGGATAAATCGCACTTAATTTATTACAATTCAGTATCTTTTGGCTTTCAGATAGTTTGTGATGACTGCACAAACACACAGTAAGTTTGACCCACCATTTAGAATCCTGTCACACACTCATAGCTCCATTTGGGGTCTTGTGTCCACTGCAGCTGTCGAGTTGTCTTCACTCTCACTTTAAGTCATCTTGCAGTGTATTTTGAAAAGCACATAGAGTAGGACAAAAACATTTTAATAACAGAAGAGGCACAGTCTAATTTATGTATTTTTGGGTCTTCTTTTAGAGTGTTATGCCTAACTATATGTGGGAGTGGCATGGTCCTGTTCTGGCCTGTCCTTGAGGCACTCTAAAGCCTATTGCCACCTGCTGAGGAAAAATGTCAAATGATACCCGGGTTGGTATTTACTTAAGAGGTGAGCTGGTGAGCTTTGATTGTTCTTATTTCATCTAGGATCAAAATGATCACAAATCATTTTCAGTAGGGACATGACCTCTTTAAATGACATTTTTTCAGCTTAAAAGGTTATGGCTCTTCTTACAGTGAGTTGTCTTTAAATTTCCATGGACTGCTATCACCATAGGGTAAGTTTTGGCCTTCCTATTAAGACTATAGTCAGAGTAGAAGTTACATGTCCCTAAAAGACAGACACAAACTCACACATAATCAAATTCACACACTCAAAAGTATGATCACTAGTTTGTTCTTTTTCTGGTGTATTTATTGTATAAATATTGCAAATATGTCAAATTCTATGAACATTAATCTAAAGACAAAAGGCTGCAAAGGGGCACATCATTATTGATCCCCAAATAAGTCTCTAATAACCAAATATGTTTGTAACACCTGAAAATTACAGTAGCCTGTTCGATCTTCTGGCGACAGGCTCAGAGCGTACCCTGCCTCTTGCCTGTAATGCTAGAATACCAGACAACACAAATATATTTAAAAACAATTTCTCAGATTATGTAGTAACTTCAACCACAAGGATAATAACTATGACAGCAAACCTCTGATTCAGTGAAGAAAATAATTGGCAGAAAACTACAGAAGTACAGTGATTAAAACAAAACCAATTAGAAAGCACTCGGAGAGCACAGACCTCTGCCAGCGCCACAGCTGTCACCCATATTGTGATTTTCACCATAAATACTAGTCTACCTTTATTTCATCTAAATGTTTGGATCACTTCCAAAATCTAATAACTTGTTTCTTGTCTCAATCTGGACATTTTCTGAAAATTTTATCGAAATCCATCCAGAACTTTTTGAGTTGTGTTGCTAACAGAGAAACAAACAAACAAACAAATGCCAGCAATAACATAACCTCTTTGGCGGAGGTAACTAACAAAAAAGCAAGTAGTCCCGCTAATTTGATTCAGTCTTTTTCAACTGTGAAGAGGTTAAATCCAGACAGACACACAGGAGTGACAGGTTGTTCCGTTATGCAAAATAAGTTTTAAGGGGAGCATACAGAATGTTAAGATGCCAGGAGGGTTAATGCAATAAAATATAAAGTGCCTCATACAGAATTTAAATTATCTGCTGCAGTGAAGGGAGATCAATTTTAAATTAAAACAATATTTGAACAAAAAATGTAAACTTAAAATACTGAAAAGAACTTAAACATAACTTAAGATTGAAATAAAAAGCTTAAAGTGTTGCTAAACTTGAGATGTTTCAGCAGGTTTAAACCATGTCACATTAGCATTAATAGTAGGCACTGTTGTTCCCATTCAAACACACTTATGTTACTGTATTATCTTAACTCATAAAAGGAACATATATCAAAGCAAAACATGTTTGAACTTCCATGAGAGTAATTGCTCTGCCAGCTCCGATGATTCCAAATCCAGTTTTGGGGTTGTCGGATTTTACAGTGCAGTCACGCACCTGGCAGCTGTGTGATAAATCATTGCCCTGCTAGCACTCTGCTGGGTTTGTCCTGCTGCGTTCATGCATCGGCTATACCCAAATGCATCTTAGAATTCCAGGTAAAAGTCTTGGTGAAGTACGCATCGATTAAAAAAAAAGTATGGTCATTCACACAAGTCTCTGCAAATGTCGAGATGGTGTTAGCATTTGTCCGACCACAAGGCAGGCAAAATAAAGTCTGGGGCATGTCTCCATCATAGTGTTTGCTTTTTTTCATCGGACATCCCAGGAGACCTTGCCAAAGTTTGCAGACCAGAGGAAAGTGGAATGGTGACCTTTAGGCTTGGCTTTATTTGATCCCAGCTCAGTAAAGAAAAAAAGTATTTTTCCCCTTACCCTCTGCCCCCTCTTATTCCTTATCATTTTTTATTTTTCATCTGTCCCTTTTCCTCTTCTCTGCTCTCTCCTCTCCTTGGGTCTCATGGGGTCTTCCTAACAGCTGGTTTCACTGACGTGAGTTTGCCAACAACAAGCCTGCGAACAGTGATCACTCAATCCTCGGCTGTCCAAATATTTCAGACTGTTTCCATATCAGACTCGAATCATTGGAAACTCCACAGCATCTCTTATTCATGCTAGCCATAAATTATTCTCTCTCATATGAGCTCCAGTCACGTAAGGCAAAGCTGGAGACCGTGGCACACTTTGACACGGAGAAGATGGATGGAGACAGACACAAAATAAAGAGAGAGATGAACAGGCGGATAGTTATGGTCAAGAGACAAGATTAGCTCAGGGTCAACAGATTGACAGGAACAGAAGTGGAAGCTGAAATAATAAAATAATTCCTTCATGAAGTCTAGAAAGAAAAAGTTAAAGGGCTTTATGTTTCTAAAACTTGACATTGTATTGCACATTTGAATATAATGTGACAAAAACAAAAGTTAGAATTGAATTTTATTGACATTTTTGCCACTTCTCAAACATGTCTGGTAAAGTCAAACTGTTGTAGATTCCTTTCAAACTCAGAGCTGTCTTGTTGTAAAGAGGGACACAGTAAAGTTGTGTTCATCTCAGTTTCTCTTATTGTGATCTGATCTTCTCTCTGCTTTGCAGGCCATGGTGCACAGTTGTTTTGTTTTTCACTTTAGCAGCAAACGCTGCCTTGTGTTACACTGAGCTCAGCACGGCTCAAATTTGCCCGCTGGTCACATTACACGAACTATGAAAGTATTTCATAGCCATGCTCTGCATCCACAGCGTCCCACCTAGAGCCCTTTTTAGGGCAGGCAGGAAAATACTACTGTGAGGGAGGAGAAATATTTCATCAGGCATCTTCAATACAGAATTAAAATTTTCAAGAGAAAGACCACATACAGTAAATTAAGTTAATTTTTTTTACTTAGTTCTTATCATTCTTAACATTGTTTCAATATTATAATCAATATTGTACTTTTTTTATATTTTCTGTCATAGTTTCCAAAATCTTTTGACTTTAATTTTCCTGAAATCTTTATTTCAACTTTAATCACTGTATTTTGACTATTAGGACTTATTTTCCTCAGCATTTAAACATTTTGTGTCAACATTTGTTTTTTACTTCTCAGCCTTTTCACTTTTCATTAATTAAATCTTTATTCATGTACAACTTTTTGATTTATACTGTTCACAAGGAAACAAAGACTCTCTCAAACCCTTGCAAAAACACAGCCTGGAGGTTATAAGGGCATAAAAAGCTCTTTTTTTCTGATGGACAAAAAGACTGTGATATTACACATCCCTATTAGTGAAACATATCATGAAATTAGAAATACTACTTTATTCTATAGAAAATATGTTAAACAAATGTAAAGCTATCCTTTACATGTGTAAAGCCTACAATATCTAAACAAATAAAAATGTAAAAATAATTTAAAACAGTTGAGTGAAAAATGTGTTACAATGTAAGATTAACAAGCCAGTCCAATATGGACTGAGATAATAAGCAGTTTTGGGGTAATTTAGCAAAAATATATAAGCAGATGTGATTATTTGTGTGACCATGGGTCTCTGCCTTTCCAAAAATTCATCGCCATTCAGTCGCCATCACAACTCATGAAAAATTTTGCACTTTAGCTCTTGCAAGGATAAAGATGTTTTAGAAGATTTTTTTAATATCTTTGTTAGAACTTGCACCTACATTTGATGGAGACATTTTAGTAAAGATGTGATTGTGAACATTTTCCTCAGAGCATCATGACCAGGAACAACTGCCAGAGCTCAGTAGGCTGTGTGAATATGGACTGAAAAGTACTGATTTATAAGCAGAGGAGGCATTCTAAGCCTTAAAATGTCCACATAAACATAATTATTTTTATTGTTCCTCCAAATGATGACAATCTTTGGAATTAGCAGCAGCAAAGTTTAAATTTAAGTTTTGTGACCTGTGAAATTTTTTGGATTATGTGGATTAAGTGGATTATTTTAGCATTGGAATGAAATTAGCCATTTTATATGAAAACAAAGATCCATTATAGTTAATTGAAAAAAAAAAAATCACTGAGTCTCTGAAAAATGTCTTATATTTTTAGCACTAGATTTCAATATTCCATATTTGATCACATTTCCACTCATAAATGAATTTTACTTATGTGGGGGTTTTCTAAGGTGGACATGAAATGTAGAACAACACCTTTACATTATGATTTTTTTAAATCACTGGAGATGTAAAGACATTACATTTCAATAACTCTATTTTTCTAACATGTCCTGTAAATACAGCCAAGGTTATGTTCCTCCATTTGTGTGTGGTCCAGTGAGCTTAGTAATAAATCAGCTCCCTCCTTTGTATTGTGTTGTGTATTATTGTTGAGCCTCCATCGCTCTGTACTTAAATTCTCTGATCCATGAAGAGAGTGTGTGTGTGTGTCATGGTGATGGATATCGTCATTATCATGCCCTTCTTCTTTCTTTAGATTTGTCCCTCTGTTCTGTGCCTTCTTCTTCATCCATCTCACATACAGTATTTCACAGAACTCTCTGTCTCATCTGGTCTAAAAAAGTATCTGTTTTGATTTTGTCAGGGAAAATTATCATTTACTATGCACAAGGTCAGAAGCGTTTCAAAGTGTCTGCCGTAGATGTCAATAATAATTGTGATATGTCATGGACTTATACTATATCTGTACATTTTTATTTTTATTCAATCATTAACTCATGCATACATACAGCCATGGACAAAAATGTTTGTAGCTGTGCTTCATTTGATGTGACTTTTTGTTATTGTTGTTTTGTTTTGTCCTCTAAGATTTTCTTCACAAGGTGCACAGTGTCTTCACCAACCTTTTTTTCTTTAGACAGGTTTTATTTTTATCCTTTTGGAAAATGTTTGTTTTTTGTACTCTGTTATTAATATTATATTTATTGTTATGGACTGGTTTTGATAACAATATACTCAGCCCTTTCTCTTCACTATGACTTTTTTGTCATTTAGAATTTCTCCAAATAGGTGGACAATGAAAAAAATCCCCATCTCTTATGCATCTCATCATTTCTTACCACCTATGTTTGGAGTAACAGCGTGAGAAATAATGGAGTTACTAATGCCATTATGTTTTCCCATTAATGGGTAATCTAATGAATTACTTTTTCATGCATACTGTTACTGACAGGGAAATGTGGCACGTTACCTTGCACCGATGTCAAGCAGCTTTTATCCGACCTGCCTAACCCCCGCGCCGTGGTCTTGCCCTGACAGACAAACCCCACTGAAAGCAGCGGGCCGAGGAGCGCCGCGGACTGAGAAAAGAAATAAAAAACACCTCACTTCACTTCTCTAAGGTCCTTTTGCTGGTCTCAACCACACAGCTTTGTGATTAATTCAACTTCTATCCGCCTATATCCTATATCCTATATCCTATATCCTTGTATCCTTGTTTGGTACCATGTATACGATCTTATATATTTCTGTACCTCTACGATTCACTTTTCTTCGTCCATGGTGTCGTGTTGTCTCTGGGACTCTCTGACGGAATGCTGACCTGATGCTCGTGCCTTCGGTTTTGACATAGTAACAAAGAATTGTGGAAATTTACGTTCAAGAGTCTGCGCATTGTGTTTTATTTTGAAACTTCTTGATACTCCAAATGTTGTCTTCCTGTCTGGTGCTTTCTTAACAACAGTGAATTTACAAGGTTTGGAAGCGGCCGCACAGAAAGTCGCCGGCACTTCACCAACGCAGCACTGCACGGTGCGGCGCCCTTGAAACGTACTGCAGAGCACTTTGTTCCCATTTCAGTCTATCAGGCAAATTCCCCTGCACGTGCTGCGGTGCGTCGGCACCGCGTTGGAGAACTGATGATGTCAGAGCTGCTGCAGCAGGTAACAACGAGGAAGGACACAGACAGAGACACACAGTTCAAGCAGCAAAAGCTTTTTCAAAAAAGTAACACACCAATTACTTTACCTGGTGACTAATTACAGTAAATCCGTCAGCAACTCAGTTACTTTTTGGGAAAGTAACTAGTAACTAAAACTAATTACTTTTTTAAAGTAACGTGCCCAACACTGCTTACCACTGCCTGACCATTGTACTCTTCTATGCCCTTTCAAATCTATTGATCTTGATCAGATTTAAAAGGAAGAAAACATTGCAAAGCAAATGTCTGCAGATTTCTCACTTTCTAAAATCAGTTATATTTCAACAAAACTGAGCAGCATAACGATAAAATGACATCATTATGATTATAAGTGATACTACGAACCCTCTTTTTTAATTCACAGCTTCTGACACTCAAAGGATTGTCGACCTTTAACCCCTCAACAGATTGCTGTTTGAATTTTCGCACCACAGAGAGCAGGAATATACCACATCAGAAGGTGTAAAACCACCTCAATTCACCCCCTGAAGGCCTTCAAGCGATCTCACAGCTTCTTGAGTGTTGTTGTGGTACATTTATAGTCTCACACATTTGGGAGTCCTGTGAATTAGTTTCCAACACAAAGGGGGAGTAAGAGGAGGACCTGGAGGCCAGTGCATGGAGGAGAAATATTGACCACGCCACAACTAAAGATCTCTGTGGGGAATTAGAGGCCACACACGAAAACACACGCACACAGACGCACATGCAAAAACGCAGACCTCAATAAAAGCAACACAAGATTATGATTGATCTTCAAAGCTTCTTATTAACAGATCAGCAGAAAGAGAATTGATCTCTCAACTACTGTCTCCAGAAATATTCCAGATCCATGCCTGCTCCTGCAAAAAAAATCCATGTGATGCACCGTCTTTAGAAGATCAATTGAAGTGGCTCAACAAGGCTCTCAGAGGAACTGATGAGTGTCAACCAAAACCCTGGACATATGAATCAAGCAAAGACGTGGAATAGGAAGGACACCTGCTTTGCCAACGACAAACATGAAACTGAATGAAGTGGTAAAACAAAGAGTACATTTTCCTTGTCACAGAAAATAATTTCCATCTTTTTTTTTTTTTTTTTTTTTACATAATAGTGATATTTTAAAGACATTTCGTTTTGGTGACACCTGTTGACAAGTAGCGACCATTTTCTCTTTCTTAGTATTATACAGTTTCAACCATAGATTGTTATTTTTTTTGTATTTTCCTTTGCTCATTCACATTATCTCAAGTAAGAACTCCAGTGAGTCTGGCGGACACTGGCTTTTTTGGACTACACAAAAAATATTTGCCTGTCATCTCATTTTAGACAGAATTGTAACCGGCTGATTGGCTGGTTATGCCCCACAGCTAGAGGGGGAACTAATAATGGGCATCCCTAATGTGTCTGGGGGGATAAATTTACCTGCAGGAGTACTTCCGGGTCAGGAATAGGTACGAGCTGTGCTTTATGTAAAGATGATGTTGTTTGGATTTGTTTTGACATTAACTGTATTTTTTATTTTCCAAGGATCATGCTCTTTGTGGTGGTGTTTGGTCAAATTACATTCTTGTTTTAGTTATAATGATGCTTTTTTTCCTTAGCTTTTGCTGTTCTCCTTTTGTTCATTTCTGTCATCCTTTAGATGTGTGTTGTAGTGATTGTTTTTTGGTTACACACTCACACACTGACATTTGGGTCAGTTTAGGATGACGTAGAGAGAGACATGTCATGTCCAGCTAAGTCAGACAACACAGAACTAAACTATGAAAGCACGCGGAGAGCGCAGACCTCTGCCAGCGCCACAGTCCTCAGCCACATTGTGATTTTCACCATAAATATTAGTCCTACCTTTATTTCATCAAAATATTTAGATTCCTTGACCATGAAAACATACCGTTAGCAACTGGATTCATAATGATATCTTTTTTAGTTCAGTAGTTATTCACAAAAATCACATTTTTCGCCATGGCGGCCAGACGCTGATCCCAATCAACACCAAAATCGAATCAGTTCTTCCTTTTCCCATGCTGAATATTTCCTGAAAATGTCATCCAAATCCATCAATTACTTTTTTAGTTATTTTGTTCACGGACGGACAGACGGACGGACAAGCTCTCCCGAAAACATAACCTCCTTGGCGGAGGTAACTATGGAAGCACTCAGAGCATGCAGACCTCCATCAAGCAGCTTAGTTCCAGCACTGGCTTTTCCACAACCCCCGTACATACAATTCTGGGTCACCAGATCCAGAATAGTGCCGGGATCGGGACCAAACTCGGCACATACATGAAGGCTGTCATCCTGAATGATCACAACAAGTTTTGGGAACATCGCTTATTTGGGTTTTATATGAATTATTGAATGTTGTCAATGGGATTCCCCATTATAAAGTTCAATGTTTTTTTGTGACATCAATCTGGATTGGACCCAGATGAAATTTGCCTTGATGATAGAGACATGGACCTCATATTATTCTGTAAAATTGGAAGCAAATCTGTTGAGACATGGCAGAGCTTAGACTTTTTTAAATTCTGCCCAATGTCAACCTATGGGAAATAAAATTTTGAGTATTTTTTTGTCATCCCTACCAATAACTGTATCAGATACATATATACATATAGAATACATATACCTATATGACAAAATATACTGGCAAAAAGGCAGATGTTTACATGAAATGCCTCACACTATTTCCTGGTCTTCAGCTTCCATCAGTGGTAGGACTAATTTCTTGACGAGGTGTTAATATTTCCTTTTAAATATTTCTGATAATACCACATATAGGGAGATTTGAAAAAGCTTTTGCAAACTGCAGCTGACACTGCACATAGGGATAGCGGGACAAGACCAGATGCTGATGACTTTTTGCAGCAGCAATGTCCCATTTAAAAATTGCTTATTCATTTTGCTATTCTATTAGAGTATTGTAGATACCTATTGTTAAAAATGATGGGGAAAATCACACAGTTGAAACCTTTGACTGCTAACAAGAATTTCTGCACTGCTGTTTTTGACATTGGAGATGACTCTACTGCACAGTAAAACAAAAACAGCAGTGAGGGAGTAATCTCTTTTATTCCATTTCATAATAAGGTGGGCTCATTCCCATGCGTATGTGCTGGAGGTTTTAATTGAAAATGGAAATTTCTCTCTTTAAGTCATGATAATCATAGCAGGTGGAGAGCAATTAAAATAAATGAATGGTGATGTTCCTTTGTCCATGTGTTATAAAATGCTGGGGGCGTCCTTGCACATATTTCCACACACCTTCATCTCAGACCCTCTTATCACAGATCTCATTTAACATTTGGCCTATATTCAAAGGAGAAAAATAAAAAGGTATGTGTGTGGGTGGTAGTGTGTGTGTGTGTGTGTGTGTGTGTGTGTGTACATCTGTTTCGGGAGAGTTAGGGTAAAATGATGGTTTACATTCAGCTTTTGTCTGAACAGCTGAGAATGCAGGAAACTCAGAGCAAGTGCTGTGCAGAGCATCTGTCATCTGCCACACAGAAAAAATGAACACACTCACATCGTACTTCATCATCATCAACATCATCATACACACACAGACACACACCTCACATATACACAACACAACTATACACAAAAGATGACAGGGTGTAGGAGAGTCCCGGCAGAGACCAGACTTCAGAGAGATTTTCATTTTCAATTTTCATTTCTCTGATATCAGAATATCATGTTGTAGGAAGACTTAAAGATGTCTCTCTTTACATCTGTGATATCTTACCATATGTGCTGTAATGCCAAATGAACAGCCAGTGCTACTTTAAAATGAACATTGATAGCCACAGAATACATGTAACATTTCTGTAGTTCAAGGGTCTCTACAAAAACAGTCCCAATGTGGATTACTCTGTCCTCCCTTTCCCATTACTTAAATTTACAAAAGTAAATTGAGGATTCAAGATTTATTTATTTAGGAAATTTACCCTGGACAAAGGCTACAGCATAAAAATACATCAGACAGTACATAGGACTTTCACAAATACATCACTATTAGACTCATGAAAAACTTTGGAAATATGAAGAAAAAATAGAAAATGAGAAGTAATTTTTATTAAATATTAAGATATTTCAGTGGAAATTCTACCTATTGTGTCTTTCAGAAAATCTGATGTCATGGCTTCTGACCAGATTTTCCTTGAAAACGTACTCATATTTTTCCCAGATGATCTCTACAACAGTCTGTACACACGTTGCACTCAAAAGCAAATGACTCCTCAGGATCCAAGTCAATCCAAAAGCGCCCCTCTGCTCTTTTTGTGCAGTGATTCTGTTTTTAGCAAGAGCATTCAAAGCCTACATTGATCTTCACTTAGCACATCAACCTGGCTGCAGTAACTAAAATACAGCACAATCCATGTTCTCACAGTTGTTGTCAATATTTTCTCGCAAATGGTGGCAAAAGGCCAAAAGTAAGCCAGTTCAAGTGTTCAAATGGAACTTCGACTCTAAAGAGAAGCTAATTTTGAAGGTGGAAAAACCCTTATTATTGTTTGGTTGTTGTTAAGAAATAACAGAAATGAAAAAAAAATAAAAATGCCTTAAAAAATCTGCATCACACAAAATATGTGTACTTCATTTGTTGGTTCCAGCAACTGAAAACAAAATAAAACATTTTATCAGAAAATATCAGCCTTTGAACTTTCTTCACTACTCACTTAATGGAGAAGCAAAAACTCCTGAAATAATATTAATGCAGACACTAAATCAGACAGGGGATGTAATATTGTGATATTTGCATATTATGTGACTGCACAGCTTATGTAACAAGATGTGATCCTCCAGTCCTCATAACCTTGAAGCTCAAGCTGCTCAAAATGGTGTATCAGAATCTGGCTAGAAACAAAGCCATTTCTATTTCAAACATGCAGTTTTGGGTCTTGTGTCCTGTCCTTCAAAATGTGGTAATCTTTCATTTCTGAATTAATATCATGTGAATGAAACTTGTCAGCTTGGGTTGAGTGACTGTAAAGCACTGATTACCTGTGGAAATGTCTAAATAAAACATACAAACTGTTTACTATGTGCTGTTGAACTAAACTGTATGAAGATGTATAGAGAATCTGGTCACACTTGCCACACATTCTTATGCAAAGTATCACTTTACCATAAAATGGACACGAAATTGGAGGCCTGTTTCATACAGACATGGAGTCAGTTACATAGAGTTTGGTTTTCCTCTGATTGAAGCATGGCTTGCTGATATCATTATACCCCTAAATGTAGACACAAGTTCCTGAGGTTTCACTTAAAAAAGATTCTAAAAATAGGTGCCATGCACAACATCTTAGTTTCAATGAAATGTCTGTTTAGTTAAAAGTTTTAGGTTTAAAAGTTAGTAGTTAACTCCATGTAAGGCCCATAGTTGGTCCAGATAAACATGTGAGGGCTGGCCCTCTTTTTGGTGTTATCAAAGCATAACATGCTGTTGCCCATATGTAACTCTTTGGGATCTTCACAGATGGGACATCTTCTAAAAGCACATCTTAACTTAAGTCATTGCAGTCACATGATATTCTACTGAAGAGGATCAGGGGCCACTGAAAAAAACATTTTTTAGAGATTCAAAACATTTTAGTGGGTCTGAGAAAAAGTCGTGTTTTTATGCTTTCATTGTTGTCAGAAGGGACTTGGGGTGCAGAAGAATACAACTTTTACTAAACTGGTAGTTCACAGATAAATGCTTCCTTAAATGTCCCTTAAAATGCTCTTTTTTACCTCAGGTTTACCATGCCATAGCTTTACAGCTTGTGTTCACAAGCAGATGTCATGACTGTTTCTAAAGTCCATTTTGCAGCCTGAAACCCCTTCCCATTTTTCAATCTGTATAGTACATTATAGCCTCTTTTAGCCCCTGTCCCCTAATATCCAAGCATTTTCAAGGGGAGGGGGAAAGAGCTACATCTAAGCCTCTATAGGGGTAGAACCTCCATTTTTATATTCAACTTACATCAAATCATTAATTAATACACTCCAAAGACATGATGTTAATGGCCAAACATGCCAGGACATGAGAAATCAGAATTTTTAAATTTCAAGATTACGTCAGCATTTCTACTTGAAGAACTTTTTTCACTGACTTCACACATGTTTTTGGCTTTTATCTGGTTCAGCAGGCATAATTCTAATCCTAATATTTCTAAACATAACCAAGTGTTTTCCACCTTTGAGTCTCATGTAGTTCAATGCTGATGTGTTATCAAATGCATAATGCCAAACATTTGTATGAGACAAAGCACAAATCTTTTCTGCAGTCACATCACTTCAAACCATATGTGGGCACATAAAGATACTTGACTCAGAGCCCTGTTACCAATCCAGTCCTTGTAGAGGCAGAAGCTCAGTTCTTAAGGCCTTGGGTTGAGGACCAGGGGTAGCAGGTTCAAATCCCAGCTAAACCATGTCAGCTGATTTCCTGAGCACTGCCAGAGAGCCCTTGAGCAAGGACTTAACCCCAATAACAACTTGGTAGTGCTTCCTCAGGAGCAGCAAGCCTTCATTCTGACATCTCTCCATTATTGCGTGATCGTTAGGACCTGTTTTTTGCATGTACTGTACATGTGTATGACGGCCTGTGTATGGAAATAATGTTTCAACAGCAGAGTGTAAAGAAATGAATTTCCCCTTGAGGGAGTAAGCCTATCTTCTAAAATCCTGTAAACTTAAACTTTGACAATTTATGCAATATAAACTATAAATTAAAAAAAAATGATTTGAAAATAAGTTAATGATTTGCAGTTTAGGCCTTTTTTGTGGCTGAACTAAATGCTGTTTTTTAAACTTAAACTGTGACTTTAAATGGCAAAAATTGCTGAAGTTGGACTAAACTGATGTTTTATTTTACTCTTTTAAAACTACACTGCAGGCAAAAAAAACTGCTCGAATGAAGAGTAGGAATTGGGTGTAATTTAAAAGGATACTAAAAGTTTAAAGAATAGAACAGATTCAAATGACAATGAGACACAAGAGAGAGTGACTAAAGGAAAAGCAATGATGCACATAAACTGCAGTAAAAAGAGATCTCAGAGGTGTGTCTGAAAGGAAACACAGCCCTGGTGTCACGCTACGCCCCAGTTGGGTGATGTCTTCAACTTCAGTCCCACAGTGATGGATGATGAGACACCAGTGGGAGCCAGGGACCGGGAATTGGAACCAATGTCGGGAGCAGCCTCCTTCACCATAAATTAAAAAAGGACGTCAAGTCTTGGACAGCACAGGTTTGTGATGTGTGTGCTTTCTATATTTACATGTATATCTAAGCGAGAAACATTTTACTAAAGCTTGTGTGGAAATTACTATCACATCGAAGCTTGTCTTTATTTTAAAATTCAGTCCCAGTTATTTTAAATACATCTTGACCGCAGAAAATTAAGATTTAAAAATTTTAGAGTGTTTTGAAGTTAATCACGTTAATAAAAATAATGTTACAGTTATCCATATATGATTATTTCTGTGCAGGAATGAGATTGTTGCTGAGAGAAGGTTGGAGTTGATAGAGGCACAAACATATGTGTGTGTTTGTGCATTTTAGATAGAGATACTGCGTAACCGTGTGAACGATAACACTCTGTGTGTGTGTGCTTGTCCAAGCATGACTATCTGTGTGCATTGACTGGCCTGTGTTTGAAATCTCATATTGCATCCAGATGTCACGGCAAATCAATTCAAGTTAAGTCAGCAGAATGCGTTTCATGAGGCTCACAAAACTCTGGCAGGTGTTGCCCCCTCCTCAGCCTCCAACAAAGTGCTGGTGCCCGGGAAGATTGCTGGAGAAATGAATGAGTGTGTTTGATGTGTAACACCGATCACAAAACCAATGATTGAGAAAACTGTTTTGTGTTTTTTAATATTCATGTCTGAAGCATATATAACCCTGTCTTTATTAACCACTCACAAATATTTTGGTGAACAGACCTCCAAAAGTAGTGGCTGTAGATGCCAAAAGTCAGTCGTGGATAAAAAATTATGATCGTAAAGGTACTAATGCTAAAGAATCTTTATAGACCGTGAAGATTTTTCTTTCACTTTATTCTATCATTGTGTTATATTTTGTTGACCATCATCCCTAAGGGAATCAGATTCAAAGGTTGAGCTTGCAAATAATGTGAAGTGGAATGGAATATGTATTGCATTTAATTTATTAATAAATGTAATTTAAAAGCAAAAAATAAAAAGCTCTAAGTGCAAATCATTTTAGATGATATTAATAGATCTTCAGAAAAATTGTTTAACACAGTCAGATCTGATACTTTTACAATGTGTGCTTGGTTTTAGGTGCTCGGAGCACCTTTTTTCTTTTCCAGCATATTTGATTGGATTGAAACTAACAAAGAGGCCATCTGAAATCTTTTTTCTCTCTTCTTTTTTTTTTCTCTTTTCTTTTTAAGAATATCAAAATGACTGAATTTTTTTTGTTTTGTTTTTGTTTTTAGAGATTCAACGCAGAAAATGAATTCACAATGCGTTGCATACTCGTACCACCGTAATTGTAATGAAATGACATGCAGTGTGTAAACTAAGACCTGTATTGTCTCAGTTTACAAAATCTATAAAAACAAACAAATATGTTCCATTCAGATTTTAAATTCTTTTTCTTTTTTTTTCAGTTCAGTCAGTTTCAGTAGGTGGATAATTTGACCGAGTTAATACTTTTAAATAATAAGATCTCAGTTGTCCCCTTCACTGGGGTTCATGGGAAAGCTTCATGAAAAGTTAAATAAGGATAGACTAAGTTCAGTGTACAAGAGATTAATGTACCATTCTTCAGTCTGCCTCTTAACCAGACTCATGTGTAATGATTGGATTCCCAAAAGTCCTTGTTACCAGTACAATTCCATGACCTACATATGAGTTGGACACTGGACTTAGACTGTTCAATCCATGTCTGACATCTTCTTGAAAAATATCTTCAACTATGAGTTCAAACACACAAACTATTTCATAACTCCAGAGTAGAATCATCTGTCATTTTGACACAGTAGGATCACTTAGACCAAATTTATAAGACAAATAGTTTTAGCAAAGAGAACAGGGCGAGAAGTAAGAGGACAGAAGAGAGAGAATCTCTGCAGGAGAGAAGGAGAGCCAGCATGGGACACTTTGTCATCCCTCTGCTTTGGCTCATGCAGCAGAGAAAATTTACTTGGAGTGCACAAGAAAACACAATAAATTACTCACTGTGCTCCTCATTCATGACCCAGGATTATCATCTGAATTCCATATATCACACAGAGGGGGTTGTTTGCATTGTGCTCACATGCGTGGCCATATGGCTAAGGCCATGAAATAAGGAAACACACACATCAAGCAGACACACCAAACTTTAAACCATTAATCCACTCTGAAAAAAATCTGAATGTGTTGGACTCAACTTGGAACTGCTCCAAAAGGTCTTGTCTTATTTTTATTTTCTTATTGTATTAACAGCACAGTCTCTCTAGTTGGTCAAGCAAGGGTCCCAAATCAGCCTGGACAAGTCCTTGAATCCACCTCTGCAGATGACGATCGACAGCAAATTCAAGAGTTTTATTTATTTATGATTTTATTTAAGATTTTGCTCAGGACATGCATGCCTGTTGTTTGAAAGTGTTTCAGACTTGTCAGGAGGAGGGCTAGAGGGGCACCAATGCAGACATGGATGCTGTTTTTCCTGGAAAAAACCTCTTGAACTGCATTTTCCTCTTTGATGTCGAGAGAGGGCAAGGCCAAAAATAAATAGATGGCATCAGTCAATATTTCTAGAACTCCTGTTCATGATTCTGTTTTATAATAAAATAAAAATGTGTGTAAAGAAAACTCAAATCTACATGACTCTGTGTAGATAGGATAAGATACAAACTCTGATGTCTAAGTCACACATTTCCGTTTCTCATGGCGATTGTGCACGACTGTACACGATTGACGAGGCTGGTGTGATCGCCCTGATATGGGATGAAATGACGGGGGCGTTCGTCCCGCTCCAGTTAGGTTAATACAGAGATATGACGAGGATTGAATCCCGCTGACACGACGTCAGCCCCGCTTGAGCTCAGTTCACGTCACGTAAGCCCCGACTGAGCCCCGCCGCTTGCGGCGTCTTGAACGGGACACAGTCGGGGCACAAACGGATACATCCTAGTCAGTCGCCCTCATAAAGCTTTCAGGATTGAGCCACACTCGGCCCGACTGAGCTCCGTACATGCTGCGCTAATACCGTTCTCTTTAGGACTGCATTAGGCTTCCGACCCGCTATACTGGGAGCGGCGATTCTCCATGACAGTTTTGAACAGTTCAAAACTGTCGTGTCCCTTCCACGTTCCCCGCCGTTCATCCACGACTATACAAGGCTTATCCAGACCAAGTAACGCATGCACCACGACCACAGCACGTTTTATCAGGATTATGACAATCGTGCACAATCGCCATGAGAAACAGGAATGTGTGACTTAGGCATTAGGGATGATTTCATCGAACATTGGTCATTCACATCAACAGAATGCTTGTTTCATTTCTGTCAAATATTCCTAGAACAGCAAATATTGTCAGTATATAAATGTTGTCTCTTTCCTTAGAGTATAAGTAAGTATTCTTAATAATTTGGAATGCTGAAATAAGAAAGTAAGGGTAACAATTTCACCAAAATGTGTTTAGAGTAACCTGGCAAGGTTACCTGTTTTGGAGAGGGGTTCTCCGATTCGTATTTTTTGGTCAGTGGATCAATCAGAGAGACAAAATAAAAGTGAAACTAAACTGCTGCCCCACAGCCGACCAGTAAATGAACTCCTTGGAGGACTAAAGATATACTTTCATGTAAGTCAGTGGCAAACTCACCTGACAGTGACCTGATAACCATCGATACCCTCCTTACACTCACTGAGTCACTAGTGTGAGTCCCCACACAAAAGACCTTCTCTAAATCAACATGTTTTTTTTTCCAAGAGTGTTACATTTTGGAGAACTTTGGTTGCTGATTTACATGATAACAGAGTTTTAGGTTAGCCTTGCAGAGCAGACAGACATGCCTGATTCTGAAATCCTGCAGCTCTGCCTTGCCAGCCTCCGTTGTCCAACGAATTCACACAGCTGAATTCTTAACGGCCCAATCAGGGAAGAGAGGCGGGAGCTGTAGAATGTGGTTGAAAACTGGAAGTTGAGAACGGACATGCTGATTAGCCTATTGTCCTCATAGATACTTAGTAAAACTTGGCGAAATCTGCCCTCCTCAGAAGTTTACTTGTAGTCTTTGACGAGGTTCATGTCACATATAAGTGTTAAATGAATCATCTGTGTGGTACAATTTAGTGTAAGACAATAGTATAAGGCCGTTAGCTGTTAGCCGCTAAGTTAGCGGCTAACAGCTAATGGTCATTTACTGTTGTTAGCTGTTAGCGGCTAAGTTAGCCACTATGTATGCTACTTTTTTTTCAATTCTTTATTCAGCCATTTCAAGTAACAAACAGGCACATTTTGCATCTTACAGTCTTCAACAATCACTGAGCAGCATCAGCAACCAATATAAACAAAATAACAAAATAAAATGTATATATAAAAGAAAAAAAAATAAGGAAAAATTCAATTAAAACATTGCCTCATTATAGGAGGCAACCCTGCTTGATGTGGATTGGTCTGTGATGAATGTGACGAGCAGAACAATCATCCAATCACAAGCTTGTGTTTTTTTTAAACGTTCTGCCCCTGAAAACAAATTTAAGGGCTCCAACCTAGATGGACCAGTGAAATATTTCTGTGGCAGATATATGAAGCTGTCCATCTGGCTTGTCAGGTTAGTTTTGGGTACCTGTGATGGAAAAATTGGATTTCTAGTATGTGCAAATTTTTTGAGACCTGCTTGTTTGTCCTCTTGCGCACACACAGACAGAGTTTGAAAAATATGGTCTCAGACCATGACCATAAATATATAACTATTGACTGCTTGTTATGCTTCAACACTTCTAATTTTTTGTCTACTCTTTTAGAACTGTGGACTATGAACACAGTGGTAAATCAATAAATCTGTTTTATTATTTCTTCCCTCCACCTTTGTATATAACTTCTCCCTCTCTTTTAACATCCCCTTGCTCATCCCCTGCCCCTATTTCTCCTCACAGAGCAGATCAGCCTCAGACAGTTATACTTCTTCAAAGTTCTACCTTCAAAAAATGTTGAAAGGCATATTTGAAGGAAGAGTAATATGGTAGTTCAAAAATTAGTGCAGGTTTAATTGATCCCACTCAGTAATATAAAGATTTGGGGCTGAGTTCAGATTTTTTCTGTAAATTTACTCTCTTACTCTTCAGTATTTCTGCTGAAATCTTCCACAATATTTGCTACAGATACTGGGTGTAAGTATGCAGAGAGAACTGGTTATAATGACAGAGAGGAGACTCTTTCAGTTTTTTAAATTTGCTGATATTGAAAACACAGTAACACCGAAGGTAGTGCTCATGCCTAACAGCAAGAAGGTGGTCGGTTCGATCCCTGACCAGGTAGGGCCTTTGCATGTTCATCCCAAGAAAGTATGGGTTCCCTCCTGGGACTATGGCTTCCTCCCACAGACCAAACACTAGGGATGGGAATCGAAAACCAATTCCAGTTGAGAATCGTTAACAGCTCCATCAAAGAATCAATATCATTAATATTTTTGCTTATCAATTCCCTTATCAATTCCTTCCACTGGCAGGGTTCAGAAGCATCAGAATTGTAGCTTATTTTCATTGCACCGACTGCACAACCTTAAGTGAGTGGAAACACCAGCAACTTGCAGAAGCAGATATCTATGCTGTGACGTGTTTGACATTGTTGCCACTATAAATCAGACCAACATTTGCCCACTCGCACAATCTGTAGGAATCGATAAGAGAATCGTGAAAGAATTGGATCGATTAGCAGGATCGTTAACAGCATCGATATTGATAAAATCTTATCAATTCCCATTCCTACCAAACATATGGACATTAGGTTAGTTAGTGACTCCCCAATTGCTCTTAGAGTGTGGGTGTGAATGGTTGTCCTTTTCTCTATGTGCCCCTGTGATTGGTGGCTACAGTTTCAGGGTGTACCCCACCTCCTGCCAAATGACAGCTGGGATAGGCTCCTTCCCCTCCTTATTCCAAAGGGATTAGTGTGTAGAAAAAGAAAGGATGGAGGAAAACACTTGATTATCAAAAATAAACCAAGAAATCAGTTGAAAGCTCATGCTACTTCATTTATAACATAAAAATACATTGTAGATAATGAATCTAAACAGTTCTGAAGAAGTCTAATATAAAGTTTCTTCTTCACAAACAAATTTTGTCTGATCTGACGTGGAATTTGGGCCTACCCTGTGCCTTTTTTAAATCAGCTTTACCTTGATAAAAACAGGTCTGTGCATGGAATACACACATTTTTTGGTCCTACAACATTTGATAAATGCCATTTTGATCCATGCCTGTGTGTGCATGGCAGCTATATGAAAACATCTGAGGTGGATTTTTCTCCAGTACAAGTAACAGCCTAGCTCTCAGTAAATGCCTTGTAAACAAAGCAGCAGGCACCTGTGGTCTAAATTTAAAAATCTGCCTTACGTTTTAGTCAAAATACTGTTCACATCAGTCACTGTGCAAAGTTTTTGCCTCTTCATGTACAAGGTCCTGACAGCCTCTTTCAGATCACAAAAAGACTTACACAGTATTTTTGATGATGATTTCCTTTTTAATGAAACTGGAGTCCTTCCAAAAACTTTTCACTTTGGATCATAGAAAATGATACAAAACAATATATTTTTCATAGGTGACTGAAAATAATTTAAGAACTATAAGTTCAACTAAAGAAGATCAGACATGGAAAGCTGAAGTATGAAAATCTGAGAAAAGGAGGTAATGTTGAATTACAGGCCAGGTTCTTGCTCACAAGCAAGAACAAAATGCTTTACAACAGAGTCCACATTTGGATGAAGGCGTTATTTTTTTGTGTTTTCTCACCCTGTGATACTGCTGAGACAGGAAGCATAATCCCCATTTCCACACCTCATACACTGTCATTTGTCCTTCCTCATGGATGCAGGATCTGTCAATGCAGAGGTGCTGCCATACCTTCTCACAAAAGCAATAGTGATGGAGTCGCTTACAGTCCCACACCTCATTCTAAGCTTGCCATCTGAACAACTGCCCCCACACTCATTTACTCCACCTGCCCCCCAGGGGCCACATCTTTCTATTCACACATGCAGCAGACATACCCATCTGGAAATATCTATGCTGTAATGAAAGAGACAGAAGGTGGGCATAAGTGGATTAAGAGAAAAATGACACAGTCTGTATTTGGCTTGGTCTGAAAACTGTCAACTCTTGCTCTTGAGGTTTTAAAAGCAGTAAAAATGGAAACAGCTGTGATTGTGTAATATTGAAAGCTGGATCAATATGCAATGTAGAAGTCTGACCAAGATCTCTCGAAAAAGCAAAACTGTCTGATCATTTTCAGATTCAGGTTCTCTCCTTGTGACCTCTTTTTCCCCCTGCACCCCTAAGACTCTATATTCTGTTTCGCTCTGTTTTGAAGCGATGAACAGGTCTTTTCATCTTGGCTCTAATTCTGAACTGAAACTACATGTGGAGCACAACAGATGATGTCACATTGTGTGTACACTATATGTGTGTTTGTTGATTATGTATCAGTGTCTTTTTGTCATCCTTGTGTCTTTGAGTGCACATTTGATGTTTAACTTTTTCCTCATCTTTTTCCTCCAATCTCAGCTGGCACAAATGTAATTTATCTTTCTGTTTCTGGATGCAAGCAGAATAAAAGCATGATCTTCTTTTATTTCTGTTTATTCAAAGCATTAAATCATCCTTCAAATAGCAGTTAGGTACTTGCAAAAGTTACTGTATCTAATTCAATGTTTTGTATTTTTTTGAGTGTGTTAATATCAATACATCATAGAGAAACACTTCCACACTTTTAGGTATTTGCAGTAAACAACATTTGTTACATAAAGATTGGATTAAACAGATTTTGTTACCTGGTGTTCAGTGAAATAGTATACGAGTGGTATTACACCCCAAAAAAATTGAAAGAGTAGTTTAGACTGAAGAGGAGTCTTGAACATAAAGACAGAAATTAATCTGATAACCAGTGCTATTGAATCAACCTAAAGTATAAACTATTTTAAAAAGGTGGGACTTAAAGGAGACATATCATGCTGATGCATGATTTAATACTTACATATAATATAATAAATTTGAAAACAAGACCTCACACCCCCTTAATTTTCCAAAAATTAGATATTGTATTTTTTCTGATATCCTAGAACGAGATTTGATGCCTCTGAAAATAGGTCATTGCGAGATGTCCGCGAGATTGAAATCGTCATGACGACACGAGGTACCTTTCTTTTTATTGGAGTAATCTGATAAAACACTTCCTCCTCTGTGATGTCCGTCAGCCCCAAACCGTCACCGAGGAATACATCCTGCAGCAGGGGTATAAAGCTCCCTCGCTCACACTTCCTCATTACCAGCTCTGGCCTGTAGGGGGACTCAATACGTAGTCGCTGCTTTGAGCCTGCCGGAAAATACAGTAGAAGAAGAAGGACAAGCTGGCTCTACCCCCGATAGAACTGACCAATCAGACCACACAGGGCTGTGACGTTGCGAGGTAACTTTAGGTCATCCTTGAGACCAAGCGTTTCAACAAGCGCTTCATAATGGCCTAAAATGAGGATATTGAGAACGCTATTGTGGGGCAATGAAGGAACTAAATGACTTGTACTGAGGGCAGAAATGCTTTACAGGCATCCTAGTCTGGCATAGTCAACTCACGGACCAATTGGACCTTACAGGCTTCTAGGCTTGATTGGTCAGCTAGTATGCAGCTTTTCAGCGGATATACTGAATGGATTTTTTTCATTCTTTTTGGTCTTTATACTGTGTAGATAGGACCATAGGACCATAACAGCCTTATAAACGGTGTTATTAAAATGTACAAAGCTTCCAAATCGTAGACCATAGCTTTAAGTCAAGAGAAATAGCCTATTTCCAGTTTAGGGCGTCCCAGATGACTTCCACATATAGTCTGGGGTATGACTTGAAAACTGAACACACAAAGCATTGATGATTCGTAGTACTTAATTTTTTTTGTTTCATATTTTCCTGGCCCTGTTACATGTACTGGTACAGAACGTAACTTGTGTGCCTGTGTTAATTTTCTCCATGCACTCTGGTTTCCTTCCACGGACCGAAAACATGCTGTCGCCCGTCACCGTGGCACGGTGATGCCATGTCCGCTCGAGTGTCATATGTCATATAACAGGATGTATAACCTGACATTATTTTACCTGTATCCCTTTCACTCACCTAAAACAACAAAACACTGCAGCTGATGGCCCTGCAGCAGCATCCTCTGTGAGTTTTCTGCGGTCTGTCAGGGCAAAACTAATCTCCTCTGACGAATGTTTCCCAAACTGACATAGATTATTACTCTGTAGTCCTGAATAGAAACTATCTGTCATGGCTACTGCCACACATGCACGCACCTGATTGGCTGTTGCCACACAGCCACACACAACATCGCCTGGAAGATCAAATATTTCATCTTTGGCAAAGTGATCGACTTGAACGTGGCCAATGTGTTGCCAAAGGGTAAACCCCGCTCCATCTCGTCTGTACACTGGCTTTGCATGAAGAGTGAATGAATCTACTAAACGCTTCCAATTTAAATAGTTTATCATTCCTTAAACAAAACTTTAAAAATCAGGTCAGTATAAAAATGCTACACATATTTTTATATATATATATATATATATATATATATATATATATATATATCTATATATATATATAGATATATAAATAAATATATATATATATACATATATATATATATATATATATATATATATATATATATATATGTATATATATATATATATATATACAGTGTTGGGCACATTACTTCAAAAAAGTAATTAGTGATAGTTACTAGTTACTTTCCCAAAAAAGTAACTGAATTACTAACAGAATTACTCCTTCATAAATGTAATTAGTTACCAGGTAAAGTAATTGATGCGTTACTTTTTTGAAAAAGCTTTTGCTGCTTCAACTGTGTGTCTCTGTCTGTGTCCTTCCTTGTTACCTGCTGCAGCAGCTCTGACATCAACAGTTCTCCAACAATGCACACAGTGGAGTTTGCCTGATAGACTGGAATGGGAGCGAAGTGCTCCACAGTAAGCTTCACCTAGGCGCTGGAGATTCGCTTCAGATCTATTTTTTGCGCGGCCGCATCCAAACCTCGCAAATTCACTGTTGTTAAGAAAGCACCAGACAGGAAGCCAATGTGTGGAGTCTCCGGAAGTTTCAAAATAAAACAGAATGCACAGACTCTCAAATGTAAATTTCCTCAATTGTTTGTCATTATGTAAAAACCGGAGGCACGAGCATCAGATCAGCAGTCGGTCAGAGGGTCCCAGAGGCAACATGACACCATAGACGAAGAAAAGTGAATCGTAGAGGTACAGAAATATATAAGATTGTATACATAACAAAAGCTCTTTTCTACAAGGATAAAGGCGGATAGAAGTTAAATAAATCACGAATATCTGTGGTTGGGACCAGCAAAGGGACCTTAGAGAAGCGAAGTGAGGTGTTGTTTATTTCTTTGCTCTCCGTGGCTCAGCCCTCCCCCGGCCCCTACAGGACTGCACGCCACGGCGCTGCTCGGTGTGCCCTTTGAGTGAATTTTGTCCGTCAGGGCAAGACCATGGCATGGCGCTTCCGTGTGCCGTGGAATTTGGGGGTGAGGCAGGTCGGATAACAGCTGCTTGACATCGGTGCAAAGTAACGTGCCACATTTCCCTGTTAGTAATGGTAACGGCGTTGTAACACATGAAAAAGTAATTAATTACATTACCTGTTACTGAAAAAAATAACGCCTTTCGTAACGCCGTTATACTCTAACGCCGTTATTACCAACACTGTATGTACATATATATATATATATATATATATATATATATATACATATATGTATGTATATTCATATATATTTGTATATGAAGACAGCCTTTCAACTTCTTTGCTCTTTTCTTTTGTCTTGCTCTCTTTTGTTCTGTTCTCCATTGAGAAGACAAGTTAGTCATCAGCAGATGAGATGGATAGTGTGGGACAGTAATATTGATGGGGCCGTTGACCTGTACAGGCTCCTCAAACTCATTCCAAATCAATCTAGCGTTCCATCAGAGTGACCCAGATGCCCATCCTTCTTCCCTGTCTCGATCTCCTTTTCTATCTCTTACCAATCTCCATCCATCACTCTTTCTATCTCCATTCTTTCTTGTCAACTTTTCTTGGAAAATTACAAGTCAGGCTTTCTTAAAAGTAAGAAAGTTTTTCTCTGTGTGCGGCACTTTGGAGAACAAAGAAATGTATGAGAATGTGTTGGACTTTCAGAAGAAGTTTGCCCTGAAACTGTGGCTCTCATGAAGTATTCATGATTTTCGTGAACTTACATTGACTTTGCTCTCATTAAGATACCATTACTAATCAGGCCCTGAGTTAATGAGCTTGAGGGATGAGCAAAATGGTCTGCTTCGCACCTGCAGCTTCATGCACTCTTCTTAAGAGTAGCTGTAAGTACGTTTGTGTGTTTGTTGGGGATAAATTAACCTTTTTTCTGCTCCTTAACAATGGTCTATGGCTGATCCTTCAGTTGATCAATGGTTTAAACTCTGGCCCTTATTGTCCTCTAAATCTGTCAATGTTAAAAGATTTTGAGCTGAACCAGCACATCTAGCCACTAAATGAAGTCTCTTAGACTTACATGATGAATGCATTGTGACCCATGGACATCTTTGCTAAGATGTTGCCAACCTATTTCCCATCTCCATGTAAGGTTCCTTTCCTGTGAATGAGGTATGTTTTAGAATCGAGGAAACATTTTTCATTCTACTCTTTTTTGACCGCCTTTTCAATGTGTGCAAAAACAGCACGAGATGCATTTTAAAGTAACTAGATACAAAATCAATGGCAAGACTTGATTAGACAATAGCTCCCCAGGGACTGCACAATTGGACCTAAAGCAGAACTGTTTTAACTTGAGGGTAAAATAGAAGCTCATCTTGTATCATGAATCTATCTCATTAACTTCAGAGTGAAGGAAAAAGAGGAGAAACAAGATGGAATAAACAGTTTCTAGCGAGTCCTCAGTTCAGTGTGGGGTTGAACTGAGCAGACAAGGAAAATTGTGGTCGGCCTGCATTTACAAATTGTGCAAATAAAATTAACCTGTTCTCCAACAATCAATATGTTAAAGTAAATAAAGCAGGTGACTATAATTCAGTGATTCTCAAATGGTGTGGCAGGCTACACAGGTGTACCTTGGGAATTCATCTTACCATACTGTATAACATACTGCAACCACAGGAGGCAATGAGTGTTTTGATTTAATCTATCAGCACATTAGATGATTTATTTTTTATATTCAACTGCAGTTTCAGTCACCGACTAGGCTTTAGGTTTTCAAACCAAAACTCAATTAATCTTAAAGGAGACATATCATGCTGATGCATGGTTTAATACTTACATATAATATAATAAATTTGAAAACAAGACCTTACACCCCCTTAATTTTCCAAAAATTAGATATTGTATTTTTTCTGATATCCTAGAACGAGATTTGATGCCTCTGAAAATAGGTCATTGCGAGATGTCCGCGAGATTTAAATCGTCATGACGACACGAGGTACCTTTCTTTTTATTGGAGTAATCTGATAAAACACTTCCTCCTCTGTGATGTCCGTCAGCCCCAAACCGTCACCTAGGAACACATCCAGCAGCAGGGGTATAAAGCTCCCTCGCTCACACTTCCTCATTACCAGCTCTGGCCTGTAGGGGGACTCAATAAGCGGTCGCTGCTTTGAGCCTGCCGGAATATACAGTAGAAGAAGAAGGACAGGCTGGCTCTACCCCCGATAGAACTGACCAATCAGACCACAAAGGGCTGTGACGTTGCGAGGTAACTTTAGGTCATCCTTGAGACCAAGTGTTTCAACAAGCACTTGATAATGGCCTAAAATGAGGATATTGAGAACGCTATTGTGGGGCAATGAAGGAACTAAATGACTTGTACTGAGGGCAGAAATGCTTTACAGGCATCCTAGTCTGGCATAGTGAAAAGGAGAAACAAGCATGATATGTCCTCTTTAAAGTTCAGGACACGTCTCCTGTTCTGGAACATATAGTGATGCACTTTACCAATCCACTGCCGCCTTAACAAACATCAGCTCTTACAAGAGCTGGCACTATCTAGGTAAGAACCCAGACAAGAGTTACAAACCACTGCATGATTCTGGAAAGACCTTCAGTGATCATATCCATTTCTTTGTAACCATTATAACCATCCTCCCAGTCATACTGCAGCCTGACATGTCATTGTGATTTGTCAGGAGCAGAATGAGATTGGGATAAATCCCTTCTTTTTTCATTTGTAATCCTGTCTCTGCTTTCTGACAGGGTGCTGGAGCCTTAGCAGAGATCTGAATCGCTCATGGTATTTGCACAGTTCTTATCACACTGCCTATCTACTGTCACAGAAACTCAGGGATTACGTGCACCTCCGGCTTAATACTGACAGGGACGGAAGGAGGGTGGCTGTCATATCTGTCTTTCTTTCTTTCTTTCTCTCTGCCTTTTGTTTTCACTTTGTTTCTTTCTCTGTAATTCTTTATGCTGAACGTCCTTTACCATTTAGAGTTTAAAAAACACCTTTGTCCACATTAAATAACAAGAATGGATATCCTTGCAAGATTTCTCTAGCATGCACTAGTTTCCCTTTCTTTAGTTTTGTTTTCTGATCATCTCTTTTCAATAAATGTTTTAATTTCAAAGATCAACACCAATCTTTTGCGTTGGGATGTAGTGTTATGAACACATGCTGAATGAATGAATGTTAATTATTTAATGTGTTTTCTAATTTTGTAATCATTCTAGAAGGCCAGGCCTTTCATGTCAGAGGTTTGTAATGTCACTGGAATCTGGTGAATTAAGACTAAAACAAACAGCTCAAAATGTTGCAGCAGTGACCTCTCTGCTCACGCATCTCTCTTAGTTGTGAGGAGTGCCAACAGAAATTTTGGACCAATGAAAAGGTATCATTCTGGGCCCTATCACCCTTGAGTTCTGCTCAGTTTATCAACCAAGCAAAGCACATTGATAATGAATATGCCAAAATATATTTTTGATGTTCCATTTATACTTACAAAAAAATCTTAATATGCAAATAGGCCTGAAATAGTGAGAAAAAAAAACTACTTGTTTTGGATTAACTTAAATAATAAATAGTGAGACGTAGGCTACAGGGAGATGTAGGCTACATGGAGTAGTCAGGTCTCTCAGAGCTCCAGGTGGAAATCAAGTTTTTTTCTCTCTTAATCCGTCTCAAAATAATTCTCATTAGAGCTAACAGTTGTTTCAACACACCTAACAACTAAACTAAGCACTGTGGGATTTTTGTACTTCATCGTAAGCTTTAAAAGCTACGGAGATGCCCGACACGCGTCAAACAAAGCACGCCAAACAATCAGACAAGGCTGCGGACAATGAGCTTGATGCAGGCGAGGAGTCGTTGCCCTTGCGGGAGAAGATTTCGGACAAAATTCTAGAATCAATCAACAAACGTTTTGACCATTTTGAGCATAAACTTGAAGCTCTCATGAGCACTCAGTTGGCACTGACTGAGAGAATTGTTGCCACAGAGGAGCAAGGCACTGACCATGAGCAACGCATTCAGACTTTGGAGCTGTGCATTTCTGATATGAAAAAAAGCAATGAAAAACTGTTAACAAAAATGGATGACTTGGAGGGACGATCTAGGCGGAATAATGTTAAGATTGTGGGAATACCGGAGGGTGAGGAGAAGGGCACGCCCATTATCATGGAGCTGATACCGAGGTTACAGCAACCATTATTGCTGTTCAGACCCTCAATAATTTAATTAAATCAAGAAATTTGGAAGATATCTGGAGAATACAACACCCTGATGTTAGAAAATATTCCTATTATTCAAATGTCCACGAGACCTATACTAGAATTGATTATTTTATTGTTGATGCCAGTTTGATTTCAACCATCAGAAATGCATCGTATCATAATATTTTAATTTCAGATCATAGTCCTGTTACACTGCAGCTGCAGCTATCTCTCTCTAGACCAAAATACAGCTGGGAATTTAATCCTCTGCTTTTGACAGAACCTGGGTTTAAGGAGTACATGACCAAAAAGCTAACTGATTTTCTTGAGATTAATGATAATACAGAAGTGTCAGACTCTATGCTTTGGGAAGCACTTAAAGCTACTATGAGGGGATCTATTATTTCTTTTGAAACTTACAGAAAAAGGGAGAAAATTAAAAGACGTAAAGAAATAGAACAAGAAATTATTGAAATTGAATGAATACATAAAACTTCTTTACTACAGACTGATTATAATAAGATTCTGAGTTTAAAATCTGAGTATAACTCTCTAATGGAAAGAGAAATCCATAATCTTCTAATCAAAACCCGTCAGAAGCATTTTGAATTAAATGATAAACCTCATAAATTACTTTCAAGACAACTTAAAGGTGAACAGGCAAAATCAGCTATTTACAAAATACAGTCAAAAAATGGGCAGATACTTACAGACCCAAAAGATATTAATCATCGTTTTAGAGAATATTATTCTGATCTTTATACTTCTAATTCTACAGCACCAAACAGAGACTACTTTCAATTTTTTATTTACTAAATGTGCCACAGTTAAAGGGACAGTTCAGTATTTTTGAAGTGGGGTTGTATGAGCTCCATATGGTCACTAAGGACAGTAGATACTGTAGAAAGTTCTCTCCTCTCCACCAGAAAGCCACAGACTGTGACCATCGGTGACGAAGAAAAGACGCTAATAGAAAAGTACCGTACCGGAGTTGAAGGCTATTTTCTCCGCCTACAAGAACTCAAATCAAAAAGTAATACCACAGTTTAAGAGTACGCTACATGTACATTTTTTGAAGTGCATTAATCTTTCGGAAATATAAAGTTTATCCAGACCTAAGCCGACTCACGCCGTGTGTCCCTCCGCTAAATCACTCCGCCGTAGTTAGCTAGCTGCTCTTAATGGCTGTTTTAGACTAATTAAAAGCACATTATAAGACAAATATTGCTGAGATGGGTTTTTGTGATGCTTCCCTTGATTCAGAAACAGATGTGCATCATGGAGAACTCAGTTTTCACCGTATTCCTCTGTGTAACGAGCGCATTCGGTTACACAGTACACAGTAGTGCTAATGTTTTGATCAGCTGAGAGGGGGGGCGGAGTGTCCCTCCGCTAAATCAGTCCGCCTCCCCCCCTCTCAGCTGACCAAAACATACATGCTAGCGGCTTCAGATGCTTCATATAACTTTTATCAAGTATCATAACTCTTCTGTTTTGACTGTTAGCGGCGTGAGGAAGAGACAATGCAGGAAATTAAAAAAGGGATTATTATGACAGCGCCGATGAAGTCTCATTCAGTTTGGAGTCAAGAGGGTACCTGAACCGGACTTTACAGAGGACGAGTCGCTAGACGGTGACGAACCCACCGAGAGGAATATAGAGGAGACATCCATGGAGCCTGGACATCAAGATAGAGACGTAAGTAAACAGTGGGGCGAATGTTTGACCTGGGAATAGGTGATATGGACGGCAGTATTACTTGCAAACGGACTTTCCTTTCCCGGAGTTTTGTGGACATTCTCCAATTTCCTGACGATAAACTGGAAAAACATCCCAAACCTGAAGGACCTAATGACAGTTTCTGCTCAAAGTAAGTAATAATGATCTGTCAGAGACAAATAAGCAGAGTAGAGGAGGCTGTTTGTTGATCATAACAATCTGTCAGGTAACAGGCAAGGAGAGATGCATTCACTATACTGTGTAACCGAATGCCCTCGTTATGCAGAGGAATACGGTGAAAACTGAGTTCTCCATGATGCACATCTGTTTCTGAATCAAGGGAAGCATCACAAAAACCCATCTCAGCAATATTTGTCTTATAATGTGCTTTTTATTGGTCTAAAACAGCCATTAAAAGCAGCTAGCTAACTACGGCGGAGTGATTTAGCGGAGGGACACATGGCGTGAGTCGGCTTAGGTCCGGATAAACTTTATATTTCCGAAAGATTAATGCACTTCAAAAAATGTACATGTAGCGTACTCTTAAACTGTGGTATTACTTTTTGATTTGAGTTCTTGTAGGCGGAGAAAATAGCCTTTAACTCCGGTACGGTACTTTTCTATTAGCGTCTTTTCTTCGTCACCGATGGTCACAGTCTGTGGCTTTCTGGTGGAGAGGAGAGAACTCTCTACAGTATCTACTGTCCTTAGTGACCATATGGAGCTCATACAACCCCACTCCAAAAATACTGAACTGTCCCTTTAAATGATAGAAATAAAAAAAATCTGGAAAGGGATTTTTCTGTTGCAGAGCTTAATCAGGCTATTGAGGCATTCCCTACTGGTAAATGTCCTGGTCCAGACGGGTTTGGTGCTGAGTTTTACCGAGCATTTAAAGGAAAAGTTCGGTTCCTGCAGCTTTTACATTGTTTATAGAATGAAGAACAACAATATACTCACCCAGAAGGCTTTCCTGATGCAAACGGTGCTTCGGGAGATATTTAGATCCAAAATCGAGCAGCGGACACCGATATAATGGTAGCCTGTAGGGCATAGATCGCCGCTCCTAAAAACTGCATTAATCGTCCAAAAACTCATGTTTTTCACCAATATTCCATCATGATTCGCGCCGAATGGACAGCCATTGCAGCCTGTGTCTCTCCACACAGCGCTGTGTGGCTGAACTAACCTCTGAACTGACGAGTTTGTTTACATGCTCTTCGCGCATGCGCAGTATTCTCTGGAGCGTTGCGATCGCTTCCTCATTTCAATGAGCTCCTTATCTGTATACTGTGGCTCCAAACTGTAAGGACGTCCATCATATTCAAAGTCCTCCTCCACAACATCTTCATCCCATAGACATTCGTCCATTTTGCACAAAACTGGACGAAGAAAGTTGATTTGTAGCTGCCGATCTTCCCCTGAAACAATGAGCCGCACTGCGCATGCGCAAAGGGCATGTAAACAGCTCGTCAGTTCAGAGGTTAGTTCAGCCACACAGTGCTGTGTGGAGAGACACAGACTGCAATGGCCGTCCATTCGGCGCGAATCATGATGGAATATTGGTGAAAAACATGAGTTTTTGGACGATTAATGCAGTTTTTAGGAGCGGCGATCTATGCCCTACGGGCTACCATTATATCGGTGTCCGCTGCTCGAATTTGGATCTAAATATCTCCCGAAGCACCGTTTGCATCAGGAAAGCCTTCTGGGTGAGTATATTGTTGTTCTTCATTCTATAAACAATGTAAAAGCTGCAGGAACCGAACTTTTCCTTTAAGGACATTTTAACTCCCTACTTACTCAGGATGATAAATGACTCAGCATCTAAAAACAAACTTCCGCAATCTCTGTACAAAGCAAACATATGTCTGTTATCAAAAAGTGGAAAAGATCCCATAGACCCTGCTAATTACAGGCCTATCTCTCTGCTTAATTTAGACCATAAAATTTTAACTAAAGTGCTTGCTACCAGATTAAATGAAGTAATTGAAACTATTATTCATCCAGATCAAGTAGGCTTTATCCCAGGTAGGCTTTTTCTTTTTTTAATGTGCGGCGGGTGATGAATATTCTTTACTCTGATACATGTGTGAATACCAAAGGTGCTGTTATAACACTGGATGCCCAGAAAGCATTTGATTCCATTGAATGGCCGTATTTATTTAAAACTTTGCAGAGGTTTGGTTTTGGAAAGACCTTCGTAGATTGGATTAACATGATTTACTGTTCTCCTGAATCCTCTGTTTTAACTAATAGTCTCTCATCAGAGCTGTTCAGCTTGTATCGGGGTGTAAGACAGGGGGATTGCCTGTCCCCCTTTCTATTTAATATAGCTTTGGAGCCTCTGGCAATTGGGATAAGAGATCACCCGCACATCAAGGGCATAGTAGCCGGTGGATCAGAATGTCTTGTGACACTTTACGTAGATGATTTACTCATCACTTTATTAAATCCTGAAGAAAGCATCCCTCATCTTTTACAATATATAAAAATGTTTGGTAAAATTTCTGGCTACACAATAAATTGGGATAAAAGTGAACTTATGTTCACTAATGAAAGTAGGATTATAAAAAATTGTTCCTTCAAGATTGTCCAGGACTATATAAGTTACTTAGGAGTTAAAATCTCCAAAAGTCCAAAAAAGTTGTTACAGTTAGATCTACCAGAAGGTATAGATAAATTAACAAGTAGCATAGAATATTGGAGGACTCTCCCGCTATCTATGATTGGTAGAGTTAATGCTATCAAAATGGTAGCACTACCAAAATTCTTGTATCTTTTTCAAAACTTGCCAATTTGGGTCACATCTGATTTTTTTTAAGAAGGTTGAAACAGTTGTTTTAGATTTTGTTTGGGGCTACAAAAAACACAGACTCTCCAAAAAACATTTATACAGGCCAACTCAGGATGGTGGCCTTGGTCTTCCAGTATTTAGAGATTACTATTGGGCAGCAAATGCTCCAAGAGCAATGGCATATTGGCAGTGGGGTTCTCCAGACCACCAATCACTCAATTCTGCCCCCCTCTGGCTAAAACTGGAGCTTGCTTCTTTGAAAAAACCATACTCTTCCCTTTCTTCATTACTTTTTACCAACTTGTTTTCTACTATCAAATCAGTTAGCCATAGCTTTGTTGTGAGAAATTTTCTTAAAATCCTCAATCAAATTAGAAACGTTTTTAAAACTCCCAGTATATCAGCTTATACTCCTGTCTGCCATAATCATGCTTTTTTTCCAGCATTACTAGACAATACATTTTCTATATGGTGTACAAAAGGGTTGAGGTGTATAGGGGATTTATATGTAGACAACAATTTTGCTTCATTTCAGCAGTTAAGCTCCAAATATGATATACCTCACTCCAGTTTTTTTCGTTATCTGCAACTGAGGCACTTTGTGCGACAAAACATCCCTCATTTTGAGTCAAACCGTGAGAGACATGCACTTTTTGAACTGTTTTCTCTTTTGCCTAATAGTGTGAAGCTCATTACCAGATTTGTAAGATATTTTTCAGAAGACGCACTGTCTGCTGACAGTATTAAGAAAGCTTGGGAAAAAGAATCTGTTGTGCTTTCTGACCAACTATGGAAGACTGCTTTTCCCCGTATCCATACTTTTTCAATAAATAGTACACATAGGTTGATACAGTTTAAAGTAATTCACCGTTTTTATTATTCTGAAGACAAGCTTCATAAGTTTTACCCCTCTGTTTCTATTAAATGTGACAAATGTAAAGTCAGAGATGGTACAATGCTGCATTTATTTTGGGACTGTCCGTTAATTTACCAGTTTTGGGTCAGAATTTTTGTTTTTTTCTCTGAGGTTTATAAGAGGAAGCTCCCTCCTGATAGGGAATTTGCTCTTTTTGGAGCCTCAGAGGATTCATCAGTGCTCCCTGAACACATACAAGCAGCTCTCCTAATGGGCATGGTGTTAGCAAAAAAAATTATCCTAAAAAAATGGAAAACACCAACTCCACCATGCTATAAAAACTGGCTGCATGAATTGGTTTCAGTCATTCACCTAGAAAAATTGAGAAACAGTACATTTAAATCCCAACTCAAATTGGAGAAAACATGGGGTCCTCTTCGGCAATATTGGGAATCTTGCTGACCACATTTGTGTACATTGATGTTTTTCTCTTTTTACTCGCTGTTATTCTTTATACAGTGATGTTTAAGGATTCCCATTGAAGGCTTAATGTGTATTTTCTGTGCCCCTTGTCAAGAGACGTTATGAATTCTACCTGTTTTTATTCTGCATCCCTCATCAATTAGACGTGTGTGTGTGTGTCTGTGAGTGTGAGTGTGTGTGTGTGTGTGTGTGTGTGTGTGTGTGTGTGTGTGTGTGTGTGTGTATTGGTGACTGTTGGGTTATTGAGTTTTTTTGTGGTGGTGGTGGTGGTGGGGGGGGGTTGAGAATGGGGTTAGGGTTATGACTGTTTTCTTTTTGTTACCAAAAATCTGCTAATAAAAATAATATTAAAAATAATAATAATAATAATAAATAGTGAATAAAAAAGGACCAAACAGGGCCCTCTGCATTTTTTTTTACCATCTTAAGTATTCAGAATACTTTGGTTTATCACATGACCAGTCATTATGGATCTCTGACCTTTTAACCCTGCAAAAGATCCAAAACCCTTTCAGATTATATGTTTTTCTTCTACAAACTGTATTTTCTATAGACCCATATATTTTTACATAGTAGTTGGTCCAAAAAAGCAGAAGGCAAACTACAACAAAGTCAAAGTGGTCTCTTTTATATATATATATATATATATATATATATATATATATATATATATATATATATATATATATATATATATATATATATGCTATTTTGTAGGAGGTAATTCAAAAGATGCCTACATATCACTTTTTTTGAAAATATAAATCGAAATTTCAAAGATAAAAGCTAGTGGATCCCTACAAACCTATGGCAGAAAATTCATAAATCAATAAATACAAAACTGATAACATTATATCTCTATGGGCCCTTGAAATCCTCCTACTTTTATACCCCCTGGTTGTGGGAGAGCCACTATTTATAGAAACAGTGTGGAGATTTGCTTTTAAAGTGACTTTAAATCTCTGTGTATCTTTTCAGTCCAGTAAAAGGGCATAAATAACCAAAAGAGTTTCATGGTGATTCCTCCTCATCACTTTACAGAAACACCAAATAACAAAAGTTGGAGACTTCAGTATTTACAGCTTTCATGTGTGTGACTTCTTAAAACGTTTCCCTGTGGAAGCACTGGGTTTTTAGGGCAGCAAGTATAAATATAAAATCATTAAATAATGTGTTTGAATTTATCTCTATGAAAATAAAACAAATGGCACTGATCCTTTTTCAAAGATCTTTATTGCCTTTTTTATGCTCTGTGAAGGGTAGGCAATGCAGGACTAGAACAAAGAACTGCAACACACATCTGTCCCAGCTACTCTGCATGCACGAGACCATCTCCAGCTGTCTGCATAATAAACACTACCTCTGACACATGCGCACACACAGAAACAAGCATATACTATACAGGCCTGCATACGTATGCACCCTCAGCTCTGCTTGAACATTGCTGTGAGAGCAAACATTAAGATGTTGTAATTTTGGGGATAATTAGTTGGCCTGTCAGTTTTATGGCTGTACCTTGTGAGCGCTGAGATTAGGCCTCAGAGACCTCCTGCTCTGCTGCACACACACTCTGCACTGTGCCATTGTGTGAGCATGAATGAAAGAGAAATGGAGAGACAAGCATTCAGAGAGACAGAGGAAGGCAGAGTGAAGGCCGCAGAGAGGGAATTATAATGCCGCTATTTAATTAGAAAAAAAGTCATTCAGTTTCATCTCTTCCATCAGTGAGTCTGAACCGCTACCACCATTAAAAAGATAGAGATTTCCCCCAGTAATATATTCTAATGTGTCTTTGCACGTATGATAATTGTGAATTCATAGCTGTAATTTATATTCAAATACCCTTTGTAATCACTGTATTCATAACTTTCCTAAGAGAAATACTAATTATGAAAGGGTGATTGGGAAAGTTTTTCACTCTTATTCCACCATGGTCCAAAAGTTGAAAGATAAGAAGAAAGTAATCAAAATGTCAACTATATTTTGTACTTTGTGTCTTCAGGGGGCATCTTTCTCCTTACAAAAGCCAGCAGAGGTCTGATTATCAGCTGGTTCTTCCCTGATTTTACTGTCGTATTGGAATTATTTTATGGGGTCCTTGTTGTGTGGGGGTTGGGGTTGAATTGCAACCATGCACTAAACATATTGAGACTTCGACCAGGGTTAGATTCCTGACCAGTGTCTTTGCACAAGTACTTAAGAGCACTTTTACCTCTTTTCCACTTCTTAGAATGCAAAAAACAACAACAACAAAAAAAAACAACATTTGTATCGACATCATGAGAAGTTTGAGAAAATAACAATTTATTACAAGTCTAAACCTTTATACCTAAGTCAGGTCCCAAATCCAGCTGAAAATCCCTTAATGCGTAACTGTGGCAGTAACTATGTGTCCACAGCATTAAAGGTGCAGTGTGTAGAATTTGGCAGCATTTCGCCAAACATAAATGGAGAATATAGGATATAATGTTTCTATTTGTATGTAAAGTCCGTCAAAATAGGAGTAAAATCATCCCATTAAACGTTTCTTTTTTTTTTTCCGTTACTTAGAAAAAGCTTTAAAAAATTACATTACTGCGGGCCACTTTCACGTAGGCCGACATAACGATCCGCCATGTTGTCTACAGGTGTATTTTAGGGGCAAAAAGAAAGAAGCACGAATCAATCCGCCGATTCTGAAACCTACCGCAGGCGAAGAAGAGGAGAGAGGGCGGTGGTGGATGTATAGGCAGTTTTTACTTTGCTCTAGGGATTTAAATTGTGTGTATTTTACAGTTAAAGCTTTGGAAATGGAGGACCACATTTATTCAAAGTCACTTAAATGCGAGAGTCCGATCAACTTCTTTTGAAAAAATGAAAGCACAACGAAATGAAGCGGAATCGTGACAGAAAACGTCAGAAAACAAGGATAAACATTGGGGTTGCTTTTACAAGGTGGAGAGCCTTGTTTACAAAGTTATGTCTGAGGACTGACGCCGAAGTTGCTTGTTTTCTGCTGGACAGGTAAGGGTGCAATATGCAGTTTTATTCCATTTTGTAACAGTGTTTATTATGTTTAAATTGCATTGTTTATTGGAAAGAAACCCAATTTCAACTAACAAAGCAAATGGCTTTCAACATTTTTACGTTTGTAAATAACACCCATAAGCGGTGGAAAATAAATTCTCCATTAATCATATGACAAAACTCTCATTCGTCCGGCCCAGCTTTCCGCCACATTGTTCTCTCTCTCTCTCTTCTTCACCTTATTTCACTGGATCCACATCAGGCTTGATCTGATTAGCATTTATGCGCTAGTGTTTGTTTATGTTACTACAAGTTTACAAAACCTACAATTGGCAGCTAACAACTGACCTATAATCTATAAAAATAATGGTTACAAACCTTGACACTTTGGTAAATGATGCCGTGTTCAAGATCCCTTTTGGTCTTCACAGGATCCGTTGCTCAGCGACGTGACATCTTGGCTACGGTTAGGTTCATTCTAGAATTTGAATACTAGATGTCGCCAAAATGCCAAATTCTACACACTGCACCTTTAAGTAAACTCAAAGTGTTTTATAAAATCTGCTTTCAGAAAATAACTCATGTGTACTCAAAATATAAAGCAATGCATGTGCACATTCTGTGCATTTATGTGAAAAAGATGTTCATTTAAGTAGGGGTCCAAAGTAATTGTAAAGGCATCAAACTCCCACCTACTGTACAGTTCATAAAAACAATGTTTTCCTTTGTCGTATGTATACTGGGACAACAACAGTTTATCAAACTGTACGAGCCAGTTATTTACCATAGCTTCAATAATCTGAGCAGATAAACCTTAATGATATAGAAATACAGCCAAACCTTTAAGTAAGTGAACAAAGTTCAAAAGATACAAAACATGTTTTTGTTTCAGATATTTTAGCATAAAAGTGATAATTCTTTTTCAATTTACATTTTGTGACCTAGTGACACCTTACATGTGCAGATACAGACAATTACATTTTAATTCAGTCACTCTCATAGAGTTTACCTTTCTTTGTCTTCTTTCTGCACTAAAAAAAACAGTGCTTTGTTTTCCTTTCAAAAATAACAGAAGCAGTCTAAGACACAGGTAAGTAAAAGGGAGCGAAAGTAGCAGAAATATTATGCAGTGTTTTTATTTAGGACAAGACTGCCGCCTGTGGACATCTTAAACACCATGTTTACAGGCTGCAGTCCATTGGCTTATAGAAACTGTTAGTAATTCATTTCCGCAGATGCTTACACACACAAACACACAGTCATCCACTTTCACATAAGCTCACAAAAAGCAATTATTCATGACTTGAAACAGGAGAGGAAGTAATTGAATTATGTTCCTTATAAACAATAAACTCAAGAGAAATAAACCTGCTGCTTCCATACTCCCTGCTTTACATTCAGTCTTTGGCAAGCAGCCAGAAACACACAGCACACACACCTACCCACAAACACACCCATACATACCCACACACTCAAACACACAGAGCATACTTACAGATAGATTTAAAAGAACAGAGAGAAAATCTTGAAGCCTGTTTCTCCTCTCTTAGCACAAAACTTGGTTAAATACTTGTTTTACATGTCGAAGACTTGCAGTCAGGTCAGAGGTGATGAATTTCACTGTTATCGAGGGAATGCCTAATTTTAGAACAAAAATCAAGGAGCAAAGGAAAGGAGTCATAGAAAAGTTTTGAAGTAGGTACAGTGGTACAGGTGTACCTTGGAACATCCATGTACATCAGTTTTCATGTGAAATTCTGTAACTTAAAAATATATGGATTTATAAGTCAACAGAACTATTGGTGTTACTTTTTTATCACCATGTTCAAGAGTTACCATCATATTTAAATAAGTTACAGGTCAGAATAGATGGATGTTGCTGAATTTCTCAGGGGGTTGGTACAGGTTTGTTAAAGTGGGGTCGCTAGAGGCCTATGGCACTTGAAAATGAGGAACTTAAAATATCGGAACTTGAGGGCTTCATCCCTTCAGGGAGATATCTAGAGGTGGACAGTCGACGAGACATAGAAGTAAACAGTGCCACTGTAAGCATCATAATTAATTTTGACGTGAGTGACAGCTACATGCCCTTAGCCATTGGTAAGAGAGGGTATGCTTATGAACTGGAGCACACAGAGTAAGAACTGTGAAGAATAATTTGACCTTTGTACACATTTTATGTATTCAACCTTTGTACATATTGTATATAATCTTTTCATGTATTTGTCTCTTTATAACCCTGTTCTAATCTTGTTTAATTGTCCTTGTACTTGAATATCTCTTTGTGATAATCATTGTTTAGCTTTTGCATTCTTCTGACACACACACACACACATTACATACTACATTATGTGACCTCGTGTGGAGGCTCTTTATAATCCGGCTCATTCCGAGACGATGCCGTGAATAAATTCAATCTGATTGCACCCAGCTGCCTCTTCGTCATCTTTTATTTTGAATTATGTCAGGTGTTGGTACGAATCTTAAAAGTTACACTGAGCTCTTAGAACTGTGAAGGGAAAAATCCTGACATATGGAGTCACATTTTGAAAGAGGGATGGATAATGGAGAAGCAGGACAGATCTCAGGTTACTTGATGGTGCAGATGCATAAACTGAGGGCTCATGTCCACAAACTCGCATTCCAGTTCACTGTTGTCACGAGTGGGACTTCTCCTGGACCTTTCATCAGAGCTCCATGATTTCAGCAAACACACTTTATTGCTGCAGATGTCCATATTTAAAACAAGCCACATTTAATGATCCATATCAGTTTGTGCTCCTGTGACTGCTACCTGACCTCACTGCAGCGCTCTGACCTGATCTAATGAGAGGAGTTGCTGACAGCAGGATACGTAGTCCTTCATTGTATCACAAAATTCTTCTAAACATGGGCTTTGTCAAGGGAAAGCTGGAAAGAATCTGGAAAGAATCATTCCTTCATTTATTGTTGAGCCAATGTACATTTGTAGTATTTAGTGTTGTTTTAGCCTGAAAGTAGGAAAGTAGGCTTCCGACACCATATATTTTGTACCAGCTACTGAATACTCCCCACGGGGACAAAACTTGCATGTTTTTCTTTGTTGGCACTCATGTTTATTGGTACCATATTTGCCTCTGGCAGTCTACTTCATAATAACAAAACTAACCCTATTAAATTTAATATTTAATGTGTAATACAGTTGTGTCTCTAAATTGACTAGACATTTGGAGATTAAATCAAGATGAACAAGCTGATTAAACCCAAAACCGCACTGTAGAGGCTATTTTGCATTCACAATCACACACTAACATTTTGGCCAACTTTTGCTGATGTTGAGGGAAACAAAAAGTAAAGTAAAGCTAAGTAAGGCTGGTGTCAATGTTAATGACAGATGGGCAACTCCATGTTCATTATGTAAGACAATAAACTTTTACCTAAATACTAATTTCAACATGCTCATAAATGCCAGAAAGAGTTGACCTTCTCTTACCTTTGCTGCCCTCAGTTAAAGCTACAATCATCTGTCAGCTCCTGCTGCTTTCTCCTGAGGACTGAACTACTGTTGTACAACTTGAGGCACCCTTTTGTCCTCTTAGCTGGATAAGTTTGCTTTATATGTTTGATGAGTGATACTGCAAAATGTTAGTACAACGTTCAGCAGCAACAAGGTCTATTAGGCTAGAGTGCCCCTAAGATGATTGGCCTACATGTGTTACAGCTACACTGGTGAAAGTTTAAAATCTGTCCACGATTGGTAAGAGGGCTATTGGGATACGTCATGCTCCCCCAGCATGTTTCCTTCTGCTTTGGGTACATCACCCTGCATTCGACAGAATAAATGACCCCAGGAGCATGCTTTACAATACATATTGATGGTTTCTTGACATTTTCATTATCTACTTACATTTAAGTCCATATGAAAACGGGCTTTGAGACAGAGTACCTTGAGACTTTTGCCTGAACTTTGGTGTGCCCTGGGCAATAAAGTAAGTATGAAAACTGCTGATAGGAACTTTTCTACATGGGGAAAGAAATTTTAATCTTACTGGCCTGCTTTTAGCATAAGCTGTAAAGAAGCCGCAAGACCTACAAGTAACTGGCAAAATAAGAAAGGGCTGAACTTTGTTGAACCCAGATTTGAACCCAGAAGTACGTCAATGGGTAGTGCCTGGTTACTTTTACCACTCCTACAAACCCGCAACCCTTTTATGTGGTATTCGGGGTGGGCGATATGGCAAAAATATCATATCACAATATTTTAAAAATAAAATTACGATCACGATTTTATTACGATTCTTTTTTCTGGTGATTTTTCTAAACTAATTTGCATGTTTGACCTTTTTTTCTTATGTTTAACATATAAAACGTGTAAAACCCTAAAAGAAAAAAAAAGTCAATTTAAGCCAAAGAAACTTTCTGAACAGGTTTTAATTTAAATAGTGCAGTTTTCATAAAAATGTGCATTAAATGTCAACATAAAAGGTAATGAACAACAATACCAACATTATCTCTTAAAGTGCCACAATTTAGAACAAATGTTATCAAACTGCAATGTCTATAATCTGAGTGAATAAAACAGCTGCTTTAGAACAGATTTTTGTTCAGACATCTTCAAGCTTTTATCTCCTTTGCTCTTTGCCCCATGGCTTCACACTACATAACCAAACAGGAGATCCTACCATGCACTGCTCGTAATGTGCTACGATTGGCTAGTCGGGTGCGCGTCAAAGTCTCTGTGCCCACACAGACGATCTGACGATCTTTCTGCTTTATGAGATCATCCCCACGTTATAATCCTTAACGATTTAATATCGTCATATCGCACACCCCTATGTGGTATCTTAACCCTTTCTGCCCAAGGTAATATTTCTAACACAAGAAAATAACATTTCTGCTAAATAACAGAATAAATCAATCCACCAAGCAGGCCAGTCACATCAGCATTCAGTGACCCAATGACCTTTGTGAAACAGATGACATCCAATGGCATCATGCTGGTCTGAAACTTCTGCCTGGAGGCACTGCATCACTCGACACACACACCTACACACTTACATGCACATGGACTTGCACAAGCACACATACTTTACACACACTTTAACACATCTCCCAGGGCTCTGTCCTGGGCAGCATATGGCAGACCTTCAAGTTCAAGGACACCAGTGTTTCACAGATTTGGAAGATTCATCACTGACAGACACACATTCATCCCAGATTTACCCAGTGGAAAACATTCCTGCAGGCACAGATGCACAGACACACACATGCACACACAGGGACTCTAAATATGTGACAGGGTGATGGAGAGAGGCCGAGGAAGCCACCGACCAACACAGAATACTTTCATCTGATGACTGGAGGTGTCTTAACTAAATAGCCCCCGAGGGAGAGCTACATGCAGACACACACATAAAACACACATCAGGTCTTCCAATGACCTTGTGTTGGTCCAAGAAATATGTTAAAGTTCTTCCAGGTTCAGTGCTACCAATTATCCTTTGAGAGTTAAAAACCATCTGAACCCTCATGTTTAATGACTTATGTAAACCATTGCACATCTAAAAATATGTGCTGGTTTTCTTTGAATGGGGTTACATTTAATCCATCCATAACACACAGCAATATGCAGGCAGCTGTGCATGATAACATGATATGGGACATTGATGCAGACACACAAAAGGCAGCCTATGTGACATACAGTCAACACATCACAAACGTTTGCCAGCTCCTCTTATTTGTCAACAGCCTGGCCTTGGTGTCTCAGCCTGACATGTTTGAATAATCCGAGCTGTGCTTGAATAAGCACACAGCCTCTATCAGCCTCCTGTGCGTCTGATGGATCATATCTGTTGGCCCAAGTATTTGTCACAACAGAAGGAAGCAGACACAATAGGAGCCGCTTGGATCATGTTGAATACCCTCAGGTGCTGTTGGTATCTATAGAATGTGTTTATTTCCATGTAGGGTCAGTGTGAAAGTGTTTATATATGCTAACATTTGTGCTTGAAATGGAAGAGAGTAACATTTACAAGGATATTCTGCTGAGTTTTTTTTTTCTCACAATGCACTGTATACATTCATTTTAAAAGACATGTTTAAAGGACATCAGATTTTGGATGCCCAGAAATTTTCTTCTTCTTAACTCAGACAAGACAGAGATTATTGTGCTGGGCCCTCGTCACCTTAGAAAAGCATTTTCTAATGATTTATCTGCCATAGATGGCCTTAGCCCTGCACCAAGCACAACTGTTAGAAATCTTGGGGTTCTATTTGATCAGGATTTATCCTTTAACTCCCACATAACGCAAATTTCAAAAACAGCCTTTTTTTAAATCTTCGTAACATCGCTAAAATCAGGCCTATCCTGTCTCAGAGCGATGCTGAAAAGCTAGTCCATGTTTTGTTACCTCTAGACTGGACTATTGTAATTCTCTTTTTTCAGGCTGTCCCAGCAAGTCGCTTAAGATGCTTCAGCTGGTCCAAAATGCTGCAGCACGTGTACTGACTAGAACTAGGAGAAGAGACCACATTACTCCTGTATTAGCTTCTCTGCATTGGCTTCCCATAAAATATAGAGTAGAATTCAAGATTCTTCATCTCACCTATAAAGCTCTCAGTGGACAGGCACCAGCTTATCTTAAAGAGCTTGTAGTGCCGTACAACCCCTCTAGAACATTACGCTCCCAAAATGCTGGCCTGCTCGTAGTACCATCAATCTCCAGAAGTAGTATGGGAGGTAGAGCCTTCAGTTACCAGGCTCCTTGTCTATGGAACCATTTACCGACCACCGTTAGGGAGGCAGACTCCCTCTCTACCTTTAAGGCTAGACTTAAAACATTCCTCTTTGATAAAGCTTTCAGTTAGGGACCAGCTTATAGTCCATAAATTTGATTCATAGTTAAGATGCAATAGGCTTAGACTGCCCGGGGGGGGGGGCACATTGGGCACTATCTTTCTCACACTATCTCTCTTTCACACTCTGTCTCCACATCTGCCTTTGCCCCTTTTGTTTTCTCCTGTACTCGTCTCTGGCTATTGTCTTGTAGGTGGCCTGGGATTCTCGGTGGATACTTCCTGCTGCTGTGGAGTCACGAAGCCTCCAAAACTACAACTACAAACATGACACATATTTGGCCATTACATTAGGAACATTTCATTCCCATTGTCATTATAGCTGTTAATGTAGATATTAGCATGACGAAGACAAATATGGTAGGGATGCACTTGTGGTCTGGGCACCCATGATTTCTTCACTACCATAAATTCTTATTTTAAGTAGGAATATCATCAATTATACTCCTATGAAATGATCACCACAACCATTCAGACATGAGGACCCTCCTGAAAACGAGATGTACCATCTCAAGAGGCTAACCTCTAAAAAATCTGACGACAGGTCTATGGTCCATGTATCTGTCACTAACTTTAGTTCTTACTTTAGTCCACTTGTCTCCTCCTACCTCCCTTCCTTCGCCCTCACACCAACACAGCACCGTGTGGATTTGCTGTTCATCATGAGACTGGGATCCACATTCAAGATTTCCTGCTGCTTAACAGAAGGTTTTTTCTTGCCGCCATGATGGAAGGATTCTTGATTGGCTATATGGATTCATGTTGGGTGTTGGATGTATATATTTGTATATATATGTATATGTGAATTTTATATGTATATATGTATCTATACATACAATATATGCGTATCCATAAAATAAAGAGCTTTATGCTCTATTGTAAAGTGTCTTGAGATAACACTTGTTATGAATTGGCGCTATACAAATAGATTGATTGATTGATTAAATTTCTCTTTTAAAAGCAAGGCAATCTGAAAATAAATCTGAATTCCAATCAAAAATGTGTTGCTAATAAAACAGAATTTAGCTTACTGCCAATTCACACGTCAATGTACATAATGTGAGATTGACCAACACTGAATTCAAAATTTCAGTGAAAGAATGCTAGCTGGGTCAACTTTGGTCTGTATAATGCAGGTTGACAAATCTAAAGCTGACAGAGTGCAGTATGACATCTGCTGACCACCCCCTGATTAATTGTAGACCAATTTTGAAACATTTGCTAGCTTAGATGTTACACATGGATAGTGCACTCAACTTGGAGGAACATTTGCATGGTGCTGCTGATTGTCGTACAAACATATAACAATACTCAACCAATAAGCAAAAAAAGCAGCCGTACCTGACAGAGATGGTGTTCATTGAAATATGGGTGGGCCAGCCTCAACATTTGCCAACAGAAATTAATGCAGCTATAACTGAGGGCATAGTGAAGTCCAGCAGATGTCAACTCTTACTAGCATTTGTGAGACTGTTGGATCAAACATTTAAAATTTTCCAGCATACAAGAAATTATTCCATATACTTAAACATAAGTGTTGTCCAGCTGATATTAACTTAGTTCTGCTTCACCTGATTTAGCTCAACGCAGCTCAGTTACTCCCTCCACATCAGCAAAGGTTGGTTAAAATGTCACTGTGTGAACATGGCTGAAGATTTCTAATAGAATGATATTGTAGGGTATATTTAGACTGTTCAGAGGAAGTGTATGCTGTCACAACCAGACACAGGGAGAACCCAATTGCAAAGTGGCCAGCAGATGGAGGAATTACCAGTCATTATTTAATACAGGGAAAAATCACATGTACTGAGCGGAATTCAAACCTGGTTCTCCGGCTTGGCAGACGGTGACAATACCTCTGAGCCACACACTGATTCAATAGGCAGACAGTCTTGGTCTTTGAGAGCAGGAATCGGAGACGTTACCTCCAGGCCACGAGGAGGCAACGTGTCTCGCAGTCCAGTTGAACAGAGGGCTGGGAGCAGACAGTTGGAGAGACAAGGAAAGGCGAGGGATCAGATTACCTGCACAGTTAGGATTTTCAGGCAGGAAACTCGGTGTTGGAGAAGGCGAGGTCGGTCGGGGATCAGATAAACAGATAGGCTCAGAGCAGAAACTGGTCGGGATCTTGTGATCAGTTCAAGGGGAAGGCAAGCAGGGCAGGAACAGAGACGAAGCGGGTCGGCAACAGGTGATCAGTCCAAGATTAACCGCTGGAAAGGCTGGCATGAGAAGGAAGACGATCTGCCAACTGGTGTGTGTGAAGCTGGAGCTTAAGGTGGGCTTTACACGAGTACGAAATTTGTAAGACTCCAGTAAAATAAACTATAGATCTGGTGATATTGACACACGGAGACGCGTATTTGTCCATGACTCCGCATCTTCTTTGAAAACGGGTCTGCAAGTGGATATCTGCGTATTCGTCTTCATGCCATAGTTGGTATAAACAGATAAGTCCGAGAAAGAGGGTGACCTCATAGCACCCTTCCTCCCCGCCCCCCAACCCACGCTGTCACACACACCAACAACAACAACAACAATGGCGGCAGCCGGGCTGATTCTGATCTTGTTCCAGCAGCTACAAATATTGCTACGACTTTTATACCAACATTTACTCACATAACACCAACAACACCAGCTACGGCGACAACAGCAACAAGTGCTCATGCAGAGACGCAGCATGTTTCGCGCGCATGAGCACTTGTTGATGTGGAATCTACCTCGGAGCAGAACCAGACGGGCAACCCGACAGGATTGTGCGTTGTCATGTAAATGCACAAGCCTATGTACAATACGATGTGTAAACAGCGATACATGTATTGATGCCAATGCCAAGACAATACGGGGCCGTCCTCGTGTAAGAAGGGCCTAAGTATGTTGAGCTGATGGCAGGAGATGAGCTGCAGGTGTGTTCAGGAGGACAGGGGAGTGGAGTTTTCCTGATGAGACAGGAGGGGCAAGGAGAATACTGGGTCAAAGAGGCTGGAGACTGTGACAGTATACCCCTACACACATAGACACAAACATACACACACCACACAATGCTGTTCGAGTAGTGACTGTTAACAGCAAAAAATGGACTTTAGTGACATTAGCCTTAAATTACAAAAGTGTCATTATGAGGTATATAGTTTCTTTCAAGCCCAGCTCACCAACAAAGTTCAGATTGATGAAATTTTCCATTCACACTTTGTAACAGCCAGCAGCACACGAAAGTGTGGAGACACAGCAAGACATTGTATAATGTTTTGCCTATAATTAGGCAGAATGCCCAGCCTCTAAAACTAAAATTGAAACCGAAGCGTCTGATTCAATGTCAATATTCAGGCATATCCATCTTACCAAACTCCAAACAACAACTTATCCGCATCTTTCAGAGCAAGAAGTGAGACAACAGCAGGGAGACAGCTGACAGAGATTAGCATAGATGCTAACAGCATCAGAAGCAGTTTTATCTGGACTACATTTCTTCATCAAATAAAGAACCCTAAAAACAACACTGAAAGAACTTCTCAATAAAAAATAAATTTAAGCTCCACTTCTGGTATGTCTTGATAATAGTTTGTTCTACATAGTGCCTTACATTTTGGATTATACACAGAGGCAGTAGCGTCTGCCTACTGTGTTATGTGATTGGCCCGTAATTAATGTGACTGACAGAACAATTTTCCGATCATCCGTATTTGCCTCTGAAAGGTTTTCAGTGAGCTGTTACACAAATGGACAGGTGAAATTAATTGAACAATCCACCTGTTGTGTCAGGTTACGGAGGCTGTGGCTTGGAATGGACCCTTTCTAGAAAGCCAAGCTGTATCTGAAGCAATCTAGTTAAAAACCAAGAAAGAGAGATGGGTCACTTGGGCCAGGTGATGACAGAAAAGGAGAGAGAAAGGAGGTAACAGAACTTAATTAAATGTGATGATTCTGTTGTCAGTGACCCATCTTTCTACTCTTTTTTTTTTGATGGAACAACAGGCTGCTTGCTTGGCAGAGTTGGTTGCAATTATACACATGCAATATATGATGGCTTGCCTTGTGTGGACAGCCCAAGTTCTGTTTCAACCTTACGCCCATCTTGCCCCTCTCCAAGTCTGTCCACTGTCAATCCAGTGTCCATAAAAGCCAAAAATGCCTTGTTAAAAAAAGGGATGCCACACTTTAAATTCAAACCTTTGAAAAGTAATTAGATTCTAATTTATTGACTGGGACAAAACTGGTGAAAGTTCATAAAGGTGTGGAAGAAGAAAATAATTTCATTTTACAAGTGTTATCCTTTCATCCATACATCCATCCTCTGTCTCTATCCCTTTCTTTTTCAGAGTTGCATGGGGGCTTGTGCATATCCCATGTGTCATTGGCTAAGAGGTTGGATGCCCTGAGTTGATTGCCAGCTGATCACAGGGCCAACACAGACAACCATTCACAGTCATGCCTGCACCCACGGGAAATTTAGGGTTACCAAGTAACCTAATAAACATGTGGGAAAGCTGTAGTATTAAGAGAAAATCCAGGCATGCACAGGGAATGGCCCTGACCTAGGAAATCAAACCTGCAGTCTTACTGTAAGACTTGAGCATTACCTGCACAGTGCAAAAAGGAGCTATTTTATTAGAAATGAGGACTAAAATTCAATTTACAAATTCTACGCCAGAGCAACCTAGTGTGTTATACTGTATATGTTTAGTGATTGTGTACAAATAGAACATGATGAAGCAAACATGTCAGCCTAAAAAGCTTTCATTCTTTTGATTGTTTTTATTACAAGCCTGACAGTCCACTGTTAGTAATACAGGGATATACAGTATGTGTGTGCGTGTTTGTGTGTCTGTTTCTATGTAGAGGACTAATTAGCCTGTTTGTTCAACATGCTTTATGGGTCCTGGGGGGATAACAGAAGATGGGCAAACATACACCTTGCTCCCTGCTAAGGCCCATCTGCTGTACACACACACACACACACACACACACACACACACACACACACACTCACATACACATACACACTGCCATAGAGATGCGTAGTAAACCTGCTGATGAGGGAACACTGATATTGATGGGATCACTCATCCGAACTGTCTTTGCAGAAACATTGCTCTACTTCTCTGCTTAACCAGCACAGAGAAAAGAAGAATGAAATGAACCAAAGCACAGTACAAGGTATTATTTTAGTCAAATTTAAAATAGTCAACAGATTTTTAATCATTCAATAATTCAGTCAATCTTAATAACATGGCTGTTTTCAGATATTCAGGTTAGACTGAATCGTCTTAACATCCACCAGCCCAACTGCATTTTTAGTATGACATTATTAGTGCATTGCTAATATCAATAATGCGTTTTGATTAAACAATAATCTCCTCAGACTACAGTTTTCTCTGACACATGCAGGTTGTCAATTTTCCCAGGTTCAAATTGAGGATAATCTTATCTCACATGTTTATTAAAACAAAACACATAAATTCAAGGCTTTATGCAGGATGTTTAACCTTGTGCTTAATCTTTTCCAGTCTTACTCAAAAACAACAATGAGAGATAGTTGTTTGAATCTTCATAATTTTTTATTGCTCAGTGTGTACATGAAAAACATATACTAAAATGCTGAAGTTGAAAATTAGATCTTGTATCAACACATGGCTATAGAGCTGCATCGGAAATATGCATTTCATTTTGGAGTTTCAGATTATAAATCAAACCCTTTCTTTCTTTCTTTCTTTCTTTCAGCAACCTTAAGTTGTGTACATCCCAGTTGAACTGTCTTTTTTTATTGATACACCTCTCATATTATATCTTCACTCATACTGAGTGTTATCGCCTTAAACAACAGGGATCCCCACTGCACATTATCAAACTCCTCTAGAAAAACAAAGGGAGTCAGTGGAGTCTATATTCCACCTTTTCAAGAGCCTCATGACTGTGCGGCTGAGCTATAACACATCATGTGATAAGCGCTTTCTCACTTGGCTAACCTTGAATGAAGCCTCAGATGAAAAGCAAATGCCATTTTCACCTGGCTGCAGAGCCAGAGGTGGCCCTGCTCTGAGATATGTGTCAGTGAGGGTGTTGGGCATGTGTGTGTTCCTGTGAAATAGAGTGTGCCTGTTCCATGTGGAGTCATGGTCATTTTTATATGACCAATAGTCTGCCACAAGTTGATGTTTATGTCTTTAAGAGCCTGTTATTTTCTTTAATTAAAATAACCAAAATTAAAAAATGCCAAACTAATAGTAGACTCCAAAGATTTTTTTTTAGATCTGACACCACACCGAAGGGACCTTTTTTTTCTTTTTACATCTTGTTATGAGGCTCAGGTAATACAGTTTTAAATGGGGATCTAATAAAAAAATAGCTTAGATTAAGGAACACATATTTTCTCAAATACAATTTTACATGTTTAATAGAAATGTGTATGATGTGTCCATGGCCTGTCTCCTTCCCCACAGCCTAAACATGAAAGAAAAAATCTAATCCACCCCTCTGGTTATTCTTTATCTTTTATAAAATATAAAAAAAAAGCAGTGGAAAGCCAGACAGTCACATCCACTTCTAGAGAGGAGCATGGTCAGACATCAGTCATTAGGATTAACAACTAGCCTAATGGATTTGTTGCAATATCCAGACCCCTTCTAGTGACTCTTTTTCAAAAAAGTAACAATTCTGGAAACTTTTATGATCTTACTGGAGACTTTTGAAGACTATGATGTGAAAGCACAAACAATTCTTACCCTTCTCAATGAGCAGTGGGTGCTTCCATGGGCTCCTCCCCCGTCCAAAAGTACTCACAGGCAGTGTGATTTACATGCGTGTCATTTATGCATATTATCCATTACAATTACATGCACATGGCCAGTTATGCAAATTAGCTGATGACATTATTAGGTGACTCCTCAAGACTTCTAGGTCAGCCAATGGCTGTTGGCAATAGTGATTTGTTAGAACAGCCTGTTCTCAGCAAGGATAACATTGAGGGATTAATTGGCATGTTGAACTCCAGTACCTGAGAGGGTAATTAGGAAGAATGCTTAAAAAAGAGCAGATGTCATAAGAATATCTTACACCTTTGTAAGCTTGAGAAAAAATGGTCACTTTTTAGCACCAATATAAATACCAATGCTTAACAGCCCTGTTGTTTGTTTGTATTCCACTTACCCAAAAATATAAAATCTACCAGTTCTCTCAGAATCTAGGTTCTTTGTGACAGTGAAAGTAATTTCTACCTCTTGTCTGGAGCCTTAACCCAAATTTCTCCACCCATAGCTGGAAGCACACATCTGTTTTAGTTTTGGCAAAAAATATTTTCTCAGAGGACCACATTTACCTGCAGATAATACTAAATGCATGAGGGCATGGCCTCTATCTAAAACACCAGCATTGGGCTGAAACCTCTTGGCCTTTTGGCTGAAGTGACTGTTTGGCACAAGACTGATATACTGCAGATAATGTGTTAATAAAATATGGACTTAAATATGTATAGAGTCGGTATAGATGGATCAGCTGTGAGTGTTGTTAGTTTAATGGACACTTGGTCAGTAATGGATGAACTGACAGTTTGACCTGATGGTGGCATTAAATTGAAGATCAGAGGTCAACAAAAGTATGCAATCTATTCTGAGAGAGACGTAAATGTCTGTACCAAATATCATGGCAGTCAATCAAAACAAGCTATATGAACTTGCCTGTAGAGCAACAGGATATGACTGCTGGATGTATCAGTCATGAGACAGATTACTGAACCTTCAGCTTGCAAATATGTCAAAGAAAAATCTTGATGAAAACTGGATGAACCCAACAAACCAAATAAATGATAGCAAGCACATGTTTGAAATTGTTCAGTTTCCTTATTTTCTAATTGAACTGATTGCTTATGGCCACATTTACCTGTTGAGCAATCAAATTGTTTCAAAGCAGATTTTATTGTTCATAAAGTGTTAAAGTGATCCGATTTTTTCCACCTTTCGTTTCACTGAATATTCTCCAAATACAAGAAGATTATGCATTGTATACATACTTCCACTTTCATACACAAATGGTTAATGTAAAATATCACACACTAACAAAGGTATCACAACTATACACTGACACACTAACACATCGTCGTCCATACTTAACCCTTTAACTACCAGCTCGACTGTTTGGAAGAGGTCATCATTAAATTTAGGGATATTTATTGTTTTAAGAAACAGAAAAAATCAAATCATTGTTTGTCTCCATTAAAAATTCAGGGAACAAAGAAAACCATAGCTTAGCTTTTTTGAAATCTCAAAAATAAAACATCAGTTCTTTTTTCGTGTTTGCAGTTTTTTCTGTATCATGAAACATTGACAGAAACAAACTATGGCGTAATACAGACCTGATCAAAATCTTAAGACCAGTTGAAAAGTAACTAGAATATGCATTTTGCACATTTGGACCTTAATGAGGTTTTAAATAGAGCTACAATATGCAAAAGCAAGAAGGGGGAGTGTGACAAAAAGCACTTTGAAAAAGTAATTATTGAAAACAAGTAAACTGAAATAGGCTGTTTGTCAGCTGATCAAAAGTTTAAGACCATCACTCAAAAAGTTACAAAAAACTGTCCAAACCAGAACAAAAATGTTTCTCAGTAGGACTCAGTAATGAGTAGCTCCACAGTTCTTGTTAATCACTTCAAAAATTTGTTTGGGCATGTTTGATAAGAGTGTTTCCAGGACACTTTTGGGAACATTGCTCCAAGTGGTGAAGATGGCTTCACGAAGGGCATCAACTGTCTGGAACTGATGGCCATTTTTATAAACTTCCCTTGCCATCCATCCCCAAATGTTCTCTATGGGATGTAAATCAGGGGAACATGTGGGATGGTCCTAAAGAGTGCTGTTATTCTCCCTGAAAAAGTCCTTGGTCAAGCGAGCATTGTGAGCTGCAGCGTTGTCCTGTTGAAAAACCCAGCTGTTACCACACAGACGAGGGCCCTCAGTCATGAGGGATGCCCGCTGCAACATCTGCTTGTAACCAGTCACCGTTTGACGACCCTGCACCACCTGAAGCTCCAGTGTTCCACTGGATGAAAAAGCACCCCAGCCATCTGGACCATCAAGGTTACATTTTTTCTCATCAGAGAATAAAACTTTTTTTCACCTTTCAGTGTCCCATGTTTGATGCTCCCTGGCAAAGTCTAAATGGGCAGTTTTGTGGCGTTGAAGGAGACGAGGTCTTTGAATTGTTTTTTTGTTTTTGAAACCCTTTTCCTGCAGATGCCGTCTGATGGTTATTGCCCTGCAGTCGGCACCAGTAAGGGCCTTAATTTGGGTTGAGGACCGCCCTGAGTCTTGACGGACAGCCAATCAGATCCTCCAGCTAAGCGCAGTTGTAATTTTTTTGGGTCTACCACTTGACTTTTTTGCTCCATAATGCTCAGGATCTTTCAAAAAATGTAGAATGACTGTCTTACTGCGTCCAACCTCAGCAGCAATGGCACGCTGCGAGAGGCCTTGCTTATGCAGCTCGACGATCCAACCACGTTCAAGAAGAGAAAGCTTCTTAGCTTTAGCCATCAGGAGGGCATGACCGTGTGAATGCCTGACAGAAAATGAACATTTTGAGCAGATTTTGGCTTTAATAGCCTGTGGTCTTAAACTTTTAGTCAGGGTGATACACCACCTTTTTAATTTTTTTTTTTTAAATTACAAGTTCCAAATGATTTTTGTCGCAGTCCCCCTTCTTGCTTTTGCATATTGTAGTTCTATTTAAAGGTCCAAATGTGCAAAATGCATAATCTAGCAATTTTTCAACTGGTCTTAAGATTTTAATCAGGTCTGTATGTTTATTTAACACATTTAATATTCCTGAATTTATTGACCCTTGCCAAACAGTTGAGCTGGGAGTTAAAGGGTTAAAGTACACTTAAGGATTTGTAGTGGTGCCCGAAAACACTTTGACCAGATATTAAAGCCACCAGATCTTCAATTTGTGAAGACCCAAATTTATTGAACCAGAGTTTGAGGGAGTATTTCCTCCAGATAACTCTGATTATGATTTCAGGAAAACTTGAAAACTTCAGCTCAAAACCTGGCTCTAAATTTGTTGGATCCTGTTGCCATTAGAGAGATTTCATTCTCATACTGCATTATATGGGGCAAAAACTTCCTGCTTGTCCTGCAGGAGTTTGCCTTTGTTTTAAGCATAATCCAAATGTTTATTGCTGTACTTGTGTAGTGTTAATCTAAACAAATACATCAATTAATCTGATGTGAGTATTCAATGTTTCCCCTCCTTATGTTTTTACATGCAGGCTGTTCACTTCACAGGTAATTCCTCAAACCATGAACACTCAACATTTCTGTTTTTCTGCCATTATATCTTATTCCCTCCCTGTCTTGCTCTTGCTCTCTGTATCTCAGTGGGATTCAAGGGCCTTAACTACTTTCCCTGTGGCCTATGACCTCTCAGGTCATATCCCCCTGGTCCCTAACCTTTAAAGTCACAACAGCCTTGGGAAAGCGTTGGCGGTCTGATTTACTGATACATGGGATACCAGAGTTCCAGGGGGTCAGCAGGGGCTCACATTGCTACACCATCCCATGTTGGAGGCCTGTATTATTTTGGGTTAACTGTGATTTAGGGGAAGAGTGCCCTGGATTTGGAGCACAATGTCGGAGGACATGTGGGAGACATGCAGATATCTGAGAAGTGTGTTACAACAGGGTAATCTCTCTGTTTGCCACTCCATCTTGTTTGACAGGAAGGGAACAGGAGGGCAATGGCTTCTGGTTCAGTTAGTGGACAGTTTTTCTAGAACAAGGATCACGCTTCCCTGTTTCATGGTATCAGACATTATAAATGGGTCTTTTTTGGCAGGCAATCCAAATCCAGCATGGGCGGTGAAGACAGCATCTTTCACAATGATTTAAAAAATCTGATGTCTTTGGTTCAGGGGAGTTTGAAATTCCAGATCATGATATTTCAACACAAAACAATAAAAAAGTAAATACAAATCACTGATCAAGGTCAACTACTCTGCAACAAACTTTGAAAAAACAACTTTCAACTCAAAAACCTTTTCCTTGAAGAGACAAAGATTAAAAATTGTGGATGGAAGTCATAAAGTTAACATGACAGTCAATGGGTCCCCTCAGAGATATGATTTCTCTCTTACCCATTTCTACAGAAAAGTTAAAGGTAAGGGTCAGCTACAAAGAAGCACTGAGAAAGGTGAAAAATGTTCAGGTGATGGTCATGTATATTACAGACATATTTAAATGACAAAGACAGCTGTTAAGGAAGAGCGTATTGCCTGGATGTTTTCATAAGAAAAGCAGTAAAATTGAGCAGAAGGTTAGTTTTCTGAAACCTATCTATGAAGACAGTTAAATATATTTCAGTTTATAATGAGATCAAGTGATGTGCTCACACCTGCACTGTTTGTAGAAGTTGTTCTGGAACAAAAAAGCTTTTCCCCTGTGTCAGTTTTTCTTTGTGTGGCACTATTTTTCTTTTGTACAGTGCACCACTGTGTGCAGCCAATTCGGCAATTTGGTGGCACACCAGAGGGAGATCTCGACAGTTTCAGCTTGGCACAGTGACAATTTCGTGCCAAAACACTGCACGACAGGTGAGCTGAAAGCTCTCTAGCTCCAACTTAATCTATTTGGCAGATAGGCGCCCAGTATGAACACGTCACCAAAACCTCACAAGTAGATATCGAGAGTGTCAGGCACATTTCAGTGTAATAAACAAGTACAGCAACTACCATTTAATGTAAGCGAACCAGCACATTTGTATGTATATTAATTGTCCCGTCACATCTGATGTCAGATCACAGACGTTTGTCATTATTCCTGTTGTGATCTGTCCACACCACCCATCTTTATCATATGGGGTTAATATATAAGATGCTAACTGTGAGTGTCTTCATTAGAAATAATAATAATAATACTAATAATAAACTTTATTTGTATAGCACCTTTAAAAACATTAGTTTACAAAGTGCTTTGACAGCAGTCGGGAACATAAGATAACAAAGCACAAGAGTTTAAACACAAGGAAAAAAGAACAACTGAAAAAGGTTCATTAAAATCAAAGAACAGTTAGGACATACACAAATAGCAAAATGAAGATGAGAAAGTTCTGCAACACATAAATCAGTTAAACCCCAAAAGTAGGCACAATGATCCAGGCCCAGTCACTAAAGACGGACACAGAGGAGGCCCAGACCCCATGGGGCCAGAGTCACAACACACCAGGACACAGCAACACACAAGAGGCTGAAAACTCAAGTGTAGACTGCATCCTGATGGTTCTATCTAACATGCACAAGTGCCATGTCCAGTGACTCCACTCCCATGATTCAAAAGGCCCCCTCCATGTGTCATAGGAACCCAGACAATACAGAAACACTGCTACTAAAATGAGACCATGAGGACCAAACAAAAATCAAGGTAATATAAAAAGGACAATATAAAATAGTAGAAATGAAAAAATAAGAGAACAATAACACAGTGACCTTAAAAGATTTCTATAAAGACATTGAAAGTATGACACAAGATAAAACAATCCGAATTAAAAGTAAATAAAGACACCAGTCTGTTAAAATAACAAATGACATCAATAAAAGATGGAGCTAAAATGATAAGAAAAATACCATCAAATAAAAGGATAAAAAAGACTGAGACACAAATAAAAGGAAAAGAGACTAAAACACAGAGAAAGAAGGAAAATAAAAGACTAAAAAGACTAAAATGACTAAAAAGACTAAAATAACTAAAAAGACGGCATCACATAAAAGCAATTCTGTAAAAGTGAGTTTTTAAAAGTGACTTAAAAGAAGCAACAGACTCCGCATGCCTTGTCTCCTCTGGCAGGTCTTACCAAAGTCGAGGAGCTCTGATGGAGAAAAATACTTTTGCCTTTTCTGTAATCCCAACTTCAATCCTACCAAAACCCTCAATGCTGATCATGGAGAGGGTGGAGGACGAGATGTCCTCTGCTAAGCTCATTGTGAGCTCATTCGCCCCTCCCTCTATGCCACTTGCTCTGGTGGGAGGGACGGAGGCATGGGTGCACCTTGCTGCGCCAGACTGCGCTGTGCACAAAAATTGCAAACTGCCCTGGACACACACCTTGGTGTGGTGCGCTGCGCCTTAGCCTGGTGTATGAAAATAGAGCTTTTGATCTCATCCTATCTCATCTCATCAATAAACAAAAATAAAGCAACCATTTTGTCTGAGCTTTATTTATTTGAGGTCTATTTTGAGTTGTTATCATCTAATTTTAGTCAGTGGAAAAGATCATTGTCCATTTTTTATTGCTTATGAACATAGCACACTAAAATAATTTAACAAAGCATTCGTTTAAACCGAGTAAAACACTGATATTGATTTTTTTCTTTACTTAGGGCTGCTTACGCTTAAGTATTATCAAGTTGTCACATATCCACATATTATGTTTAAGATATGGTTGTTTGGTCTTGTACCAGCTGGTGTTTTGAAAAGTAGCAGCTGGTACAGATAAATATACTGTGGTCTACAAAGAAGTTCTCTGATAGGTTGGACTCATTTCAAGAGACCCTTGTAACATGTGAGAGCAGATAGGAAGTTTTGGATTAAGATAAATGAATCTCTGTGGTGTAGATTGACATTTTGCAAACCTCCTGTTTGTTTTCATAAAACACTCTTAAATTCATGCATGTTTGTTTTCCTGGCAGAAGACTTCAAAAACACATTGTGTGGAGACAAAACTGTGCTCTTTCTCCATCTCTTTTGCTGTTCTTAGATTTTCAAAGGGCCAATTAGCATCATCCATCTGTCATTGAATTTTAAAATAAACAGCACCACAACAAATATGGCACTTTACATATTCTATGCACAAGTGGCTTATTAAGGTGGGAATTAAAAAATAAATGATACTGCATACAAGATGCTGAAAGATAATTATGATCATGTGATGATTTGTGACAAACTTGACTGCATTAGCCTCTCATCAAGTTTTTCACACAAATAACCTGTCACAAAGTTAAATTAGGGGATGACTTAAGTAGGCTGGCCCACAGTCCAGACATGCTGTGAGCAATCCACTTTCTCTTCCGCTTATCCCTTTTGGGGTCATCGTGGAGCTGAAGCCTTTCCCAGTTGACATCCTGAAAGAGGCAGGGTCCACCCTGGTCTGGCCACTATCCAATCGTAGGGCTAGTGCCACCCCTCCCTATGCAAAACACACACTGTGTGTAGGGCCCCATGATTCATGGGGGGACCCCCTTTTTGCGCAAAAGGACACATTCTCTGCTGTCTGATGCAGCACGATCCGCTCTGTGGACTACAAGTCTGATATCTTCCATTTTAAGTATGGCTGATACCGTGTTGCTGCCTGTCTGTTATTTTCAGTGCAGCCAATGCACATGTGAACATTTTGTTTAAATACTGCCTATAACGCACAGCGTCTATGGGCATGTGCTCCTCCGTGTGCCGGTGAGTGTAAAGATGCATATAGATGCACATCTCATGGAAAGTGAGGGATCATCAGTCAGATAACTTTGCAACTGCTTTTGTTAAGTGTAGATGGTATTTGTCTCTTTAGAAATGCTGGCAGTACAGAAGAATACACATTCTGCCAGCTATGTTGAAGAGTTGGCAATAGGCTTTGGACCATTAGAATACAATTCCACCAAGTTAGCATCCACCAGCACCACCAGTGCTAAATCAAGAGTCTGTATAACACTTTGTTCTTATTGAACATGAGTAGAACATGTTGCCCCACATCAAGTAGTTTTGCATGCCTGCTGTCCTCACTGCATCCATTAAACATGTTATTCTTAGCCTTATATTTCCCCTTCTAAAGCTTACATCAAGTGCTTTGATTGTTCAGGAGGGGAAACAAACGGTGTTTTGTATTCATGAGGATTGGACCAATATCAATACACAGCTCTCTGTCAGCCAATCCTCCATGTTGAAAGTGAAAGTTAAACTTGTTACTCATTAAAATTGATAAATACTCCAGTATATCCTCTATGTTAAACATATTTACAAGCTCTGTGGTAAAGTGAGAAATGCCAAAGAAAATTCTCCCCCATGTTGTCACTCTCCTCTTTCCTCCTTTTAGATTGTGACAGGATGCTCAATGTAGTTAGAACACAGTGTACCAATACAATTCCTTTATACTGGTTTAGAGAGCATCCATAGGCATAGAGGAACTGAAATACACGCAATATACAGCATTTTTCCATACATTTACTTAATGGGCTTATTTAGTTTTACTTTGAGTCATCAAGGGAACAGCAGAAATCTCACAGATATGTATTCATTGTTTTGAAAAGTGAGAGAACCATCTTCAAAAATTAATATTAATAATTTCATCTGGTAAGACTTTTGATTACATTGATTTTCTCCAATGTTTTTCATAATCCAAAGAGTCCTTGATTTTCATAGATGTACCATGGCTGCCACTTTGACTGAGCTACAACAGCTGACATGTTTACCATTTCTCATGGAAACACTGGATGTTATGTCACAGACTGCAACATAAGGAAGCACAAACTGCTGAAAGCTGACACTGTTTCTGTATTTCATTCATGTTTCCTCCTGCCTGCTGTTATTGGAATGCCGTTTGATTCTGCTGTTGACCATTCAGCAGTATTGTGTCCTCTATGGTCCTGCCAGTGAGGTTCCCCCCCCCAAAAAAAGACATGTCCATGCCCCTGTCCCCAACCCCTTTAGTGTGGCCTTCATCAGACAGGGCTGTCTACTTTTTTCTTTGTTGGATAATTAAGAACTTTTAGAAACTGTGATGAAAACAGTGATACAGTATGAAAGACCATTGTTTGTTGTAGTTTCACACTACATTCATTTCCTGCAAAAGTCCAAATACACATGCCTTTGAAAACCTTTCAACTCAGTGAGCAACAACATTCATAAGAAGAAAAATATTCATCACATCTGGTCTAAGACTGATCACTTCTTTTGACTGATCTTTTATTTTGCTGTCAACAAACATGACTGAGATTGCCTTATTAAAGTGCTGAATATGTCTCCAAATCTGCCTTTGGCTACTCCACCATGGTGGTCCTTCATTTACTGCCTCCATTAATCACATGGCAGTCATTAATTTCAGTCAGGCTGAGTATTACACGGATTTGTCCCATAACAAACATAAGCTGTTTTTGACGTGTTTAGAAACAATGTCAAATCACCTAATGACAGCACACACTAAACAGAAAGCTGGGTTCATGGTATGTGTGCAATTTTGTTCATGTTTGGAGCTTTATTCAAACAAACATCATCAGTTTTGTTCTTTTTGTTTTTGCATTTTTCCATGGAGGGATAAGCCCATTCAGCACAAAAACTTTAAGAGCAAACAGGTTTCCTTTAGTTTTCTATCACATAGAATGAAACTCACTTGATGAAAATGTTGCTTGAAAATGAAAACAACTTATTTAGTTGTTTGTCAGTATTTGCCAAGTTACACCAAAACTATTTTAGTCTTGTTTATGTGTGTGAGAAAAAATACAAATGCTGAACTCGCAATGTTCCAAGAAGAATGATAGTCTGTATGAGACTCAGAAATATACAATGGTAGAATACTGAAGGGCTAAACCGTCTGAAATCCCTCCATCTGCAATATATATTACATAATACACTAATAGGCCACTTTATTAGGTACACCTTGCTAGTGCTATGTTGGACCCCCATTTACTTTGTGGCATGGACTCAACAAGGTTCTGGGAACAATCCATAAGCATTTTTGCTCCATAATGATAACACACAGGAGCTGGAGATTGGCTGCACATTTATGAAATGAATCTTCAGTATTGCTGTATCCCATGGGTGCTTTGGTGGAATGAGATCTGGTTTCAGTGGAGGCCACTGGAGTTCAGTGAACTCATTGTCATGTTCATGAAACCTTTTTTTTTTTTTTAAATGTATTTTTTGGGCATTTTGTGCATTTATTGATAGGCAGTGGATAGGCTTGTGAAAGGGGGAGAGAGAGTAGGGGAAGACACTCTGCAAACTGGTCACAGGCGGGATTCGAACCTGGACAGGCAGAAACAAATACATGGGGTGCCTGGTTGCTAACCACTCCGCCAAACCAGCACCCCCATGAAACATTTTTTTACTTGGGCATTATCCTGCTGAAGTAGCCGCCAGAAGATGATGAGATGTTAGAGGGATGGACATGCCATAGTTTAGATTCATAGTTAAGATGCAACAGGCTTAGACTACTGGGGGGATCTGGCACACTGGGCCAACAATAATAATAAAATCTTTATTGCAGACACAGGTTCATGTATAAAAAAACAAAACAAAGACAGATATGAAACAGGCAGAAATATATAAAAGAGGCCAAAATACATAAGGTACAGGATACAGATACATATATGTATATATTGCGCTAGGTCTACGAAATTAGAGCCCACAGACCGTCAGTTTTGAAGCTGTGAGTGATGCAGGTCATTCACAAGGTATGGGGGCCCATGTGCTGCAGTGTGTGCACACGATCGCAGTAAATCCTTTATTAAGAGAATATTAACTTGTTTAACAGCTCCAGATTGGTTCAGTCATATCAGTTGTTGGCAAATTATCTTTTTTTTTTTTTTTATAAATAAATAGAATGTACAAATTTTACAGTGCAGTTAGAGGGAAAAACATTGCCCACCAAGAGCTGGTTGTAACCCATGAGTGAGAATTTTATGTGATGAAACACTGAGAAGACAATCAGAGGATTAACTTAGAAAATGAATCATCACAAATATGGATTTAAAATGACTCTTATATCAGGAGTCAAATCAGTCAGTGTGTGTCTGTTAGTGTCTTCATAATCAGACTGTGTGGAGACTCGAGTCACGGGGCACTTTTTACACATTAGATGAGAGGATGCCACAGCCTTGTAATAAATGTTGAATAGTGTTTTTATGTGTTGTACTCAAGTAGTTTAATCAGTGCTTGTCAGAAGTATTTAATATGAATTATAAAAAAGGTACAGGTGGAGATGCTGTTTTAAGGAAATAATCCCTCGCACTGTTCAGTAATTTAACGAAAAGAAACAAGGGTGAGGTTTAGAAGAGTTGGAATGTAAATGACAGGTCTAAACTAAACTTCAATTCATCTCTATCGACAACGTAAGTGTGACTAGAGTTCAAGTCTCTAACTAAATATCCTGCAACTGTATTCAATTATACAGTGAAGCTGGAAATGTGAATTTGGTATAATATGTAGTGTATTCACAATATGTTCAAGCCCCAAAAAGATGTTGATGAAATAGCTTTCTGTTGGCACTGTGGTGGGCTTTGTAGCCCTGGATGTTGCCTCTTAAACATATAAAAGTTAGGACAAGATTCAAATATAAAGCTTGTCTCTTAATATACAGATCTATTATGGTTGTGACTGGAGTAACTGTAATTCAAATGTAACATATTTTGTACTATGGGAGAATGCAAATGAAAAAAATGACACAAACGTTGCACAAAACAAATTTCATATCCAGCACATTTCTTCAACAAGCTCAGATCCCTCTTTTATCCACATGCAAAAAAAAAAAAAGCACACACACTCACACATCTGCTGCCTTAAACATCAATAACAGATCAGCAAATCCCCGAAGAAACTGCAGCAGGCGGCTCTTCACACATCAGAGAAGCAGATATCATGCTTGCCGTATCAAACAGCTCAGTCTTTAACAGTCATACAGCTTACATTCAGAACTACACTATAAACATCTTTACAGCAGTCGAATGAAACAGTTGCTTCAACCAATCTGTAATAAGCATACTCAGCCCTGAGGCACACATTAAACATTAACACTGTAATCCAGCCAGTCATTGGTGTGAGCAAAAAGAGGCTTGTTCTTCAGTCCACAGCCACAGATGTTCTATTTCACTGAAGTTCCTCTGGTCATTTTTAACATTTCTGCCAACTACTTCAACAACAGTATTCCAAGCTGAGAATGGCTATTGTCAAAAGTATAAATAACCTCCAGGGTCAAAGGGTAAACATTCCTCAATGAATTTTTCCTAATGTTGTGCCCTAAAGTTATGAAGTGTTGAGCTTTGTCAGATATTTTTGTATTTGTTGTGCATTTGCAACACAGTGAACATATGGAGGTCGTTTTGCTCCAGGAGCTGTAATCTTTTTGATGTCACTGATGAAACAATAAAACCTGAAAGTAGTTTATTAAATCTCATTTTAATTTCTTGCAGCTGGTGAATAACTCAGGGCAGTTTTCCAGAGATGTAAATATCTTTGTTGGCTTGATGCACATCAAGGAAATATCCTCTTCAGCCCACCAGGTTTTCTATTGAAATAAGCAACCAGATCGATGCAAACAGCCCTCAACAAACAACCTAAAGCTATTTTTCATGCAATATTTGTTTTTCAAGAGAAATCTACATGGAGTGTGTTTTGATTTTCACCTACATTACATTAAATCTAACAGTGACATTTTTTTTATTCTTTGATTATTCATTTACTTAATTTAATGTCATTTTGTTAAGAGGTGGATTCTTTTCTGAGTGCAGAAGTGAAGGGAGTGCTACTGTTATTTATAATTCTATTATGGCTAAATTATTTATTATTATATTTATTATATTTAATAAGTCATTACTTTGACACCATTAACTATACAATACATCTATCCATTCCATCAAATTTGAGATGAAAAGTTTTTCCAATTACGTTGGATCAGAATCTTTAAACTGCCTATTTACATGACACTTTCCACTCTGTTAGAATTACATGGGAATTGTTTCTTGAGATATTTTTCACATAACTTCTACTTCTATTAACTGTCTTGGTGATACACTTGTAAAATGACTGGTTGGCAAGATGCTGTGACACTAATCATGGTGCTGAGAGCTACTGAGATCATAGGATTCATCTGGAAACCACACTCTGCCTTGTGTCATGTATCCTCTGCTGTGAAAACCTCCTGGTGAAGGGTGATGATTAGCTTCTGCTCTGTGCATCGCTGTTTGTGGATGTCTGTGTTGCTGAGTACAACATGTGAGTGTGGTGGTCAACAGTAAGAATTTGACTTTTCCAGTCCTCCTTTCACATTGACATTTTCTTAACTCATGAGGGATAAACAAAAATGGGTACTTTCAATGACCCCTTCCTCAGAAACACACACCAACACAAACACACATGCAAAGCCTGTTCCTGTTTAAAGGAGGTAGGAATTAGGCTGCCAACTGCGTAGTCTGCAGTTCAACTCTGGTATTAATTGGAAATGGGATAATCTACTTCATCTGGAGCAGACTGCCAAGATCGTGTTACAAAAAATGTCTTTATATGCTTCCAGATTGGCCAACAAAATATGTAAAGGAGGTTGTTGTTACAACTTTTGGAGACTGCTACCACCGCAACCTAAAAATTCCAATGACATTTAAACTGTATAAACAACTAGAATAGGGTTGGTTACTCCCAATAATGTTTGGTATTGGAGGTCAAGGGTTGATGATTTGGTCAGGCCTTGGTCAGGTAGTGGTGATGGAGGTATAGATCTCATCATACAGTTTTGTTTTTTTTTTACTTTTTTTTTTTTTTTAGATTTTTAACCATTATTTATATACCTAAACTACTTTTTAAATAGTTATATTAAAATACATTTCTATATAACATTCAAAACAATGTTTTTTGTACAGTTTGTCAGGTCAACTTTATACAGAGTTTTCCTAACCTATTATCTTCTTCTTCCATTGATTTGTCCTCTCTGTTTGAATATAAAGGGGTTAAATGCAACCCCATTCAGTATTGCAATGTATGTGTTTCATTGTCTGAATTCTATCAATATCATAAATTATACTTGTCTCTGCTGAACATAGTTTTATTAGAGGTTAGCTTGTTGAGATGTTGAGATGCATCTTATTTTCAAAAGGATCCTGATGTGTGTATCGTGATATAGGTATTTAAGGAGGAATAATCAATAACAACCATGGATGGAGAGGTCTTATTAATATTAACCTTAACATCAATAATGAGTATAAACTGGAGAGGAATGACATTAATTAGTATAGCCGCATGTTGTTGATCACCCATTAAATTGTGTTTAACTGTTTTAAAAGTCTAAACCTATGTTGAATGATGTTATCTCTGTTGATGGTTGGTGCTGGATAGAGCACATGGAGTAAAGCAGGCCCATAGCAGTACGTCATTCATGATTGTTTGTCAAGGTCCGACTTACTGTTAGCAGAAAAAACATGCATTTAAGTTTGCTGATCACTCTGAAGTTAATATCAGGGATTGTCATGAGAATAGAATGGGGCTAAAGTAAAGGCCAAATATTTGTAACTGAAGCTTTGTAAGTTAATGTCAAAGAGATACAGAGAGAGAAGGAGAAGAGAAAGTTAGATAGGGAGGGAGGAACTCAGTGTGCCAAATCCCCTGGCAGTCTAGGCTTAATTATGAACTATGAGCTGATCCAGGCCTGAGTCAGCCCTAACTGAAAACTTTACCAAAAAGGAATGTATAAGTGGAATCTTATCCCTTTAAGACCCAAGACCACAGATTATAGCCAGAAAATTCTAATTTTTGGAGCTGAAATGTTTGTTTCACTTTCTGCTAAAATCCTAAAAATATCAAAATGTCCATAAAATTCAACATATAGATTTTTTGTATCTCATTTGATACATTAGGTGTTTTTTGGCAAGGACATTTGTATCATTTATATGATTGTATTCAGATGTTTTTTTTGTAATTTGTTGATCATATTGAGTAGATAGAGGTAATATAAAAGTATGTATCAAATATGATACAATTGGCTTTATAGGGTAGAGATTATACCTGCTTCCTGAACTGTAGTTGGTAAATGACTCCAAAAAAGAGAAGCCGGATAACTGAAGGTGCTACATTCAATACTACTTTTAAAGACTGACATAAGGTTGTAGAATTAATCCAATCTAGAGGTGACAAAAGCATGGACTAGCTTTTCAACAACACTCTGAGACAAGTCAAGTCAAGTTTATTTATAGAGCACCTTCAAGAAGACAGCAGTTGATCAAAGTGCTGTACACAAATACATAGAAATAAATAAATATAACAATAAAAACAATAACAAATAGAAAAACATTGTAATAAAACAGTAAAAATTTAAAAACTAAAAACTAAGGTGCCTGTGATTTGCATGAGCTCATTGATGAAATGCCAGGGAGAAAAGTGAGCCTTTAAAGAAGATTTAAAAATCTCTATGGTCTGGAAGGCTCTTATATGGATGGAGAGACTGTTCCACAGTCGAGGGGCAGCCGCTGCAAAGGCCCTGTCACCTCTCGACTTAAGTCTGGTTTTGGGAACCTCCAATAGCAGTTGGTCAGAAGACCTTAGGGCTCTGGTTGGAGAGTAGCGATGTAGGACTTCAGACAGGTACAGAGGGGCAAGACCATTGAGGGCTTTAAAAGCGATTAAAAGTATTTTAAAATCGATGCGAGGGCAGACTGGGAGTCAGTGGAGGGACGCTAGGACTGGTGTAATGTGGTCACGCTTTTTCTTGCCAGAGAGGAGTCGAGCAGCAGCGTTCTGAATGAGCTGAAGGCGGATTATGGATGACTTATTAATGCCAATGTATAAGGAGTTACAATAGTCCAATCAACATGTAATAAAGGCATGGATAGTCTTTTCAAGATCTGCCTGTGAGAAGTAGGCCTTGGTCTTAGCTAAGAGACGGAGTTGGAAGAAGCTTGCTTTCACAACGGCACTTATCAAAGTAAAAATGGTTATCAAAGATGACACCAAGGTTCCTAACATTAGACTGAATGTTTGAAATCAAAGGGCCAAGGTTTTCAGCAAAGCAGGCCGTTGTGGGGGTGTATCCTCCAAAGAAGATGATCTCCGTCTTGGATTCATTCATTTGAGAAAATTCTCCCTCATCCAAGCCTTCACATCACTGAGGCAATTGAGAAATGCCTGCACAGTGTCCTGGCCTAGTGACCTTAAAACTCCTAAAACTGCATTAATCGTCCAAAAACTCATTAGTTTCACCAATATTTCATCATGGTCCGCTCACGCTACTCCTCCACGACAGTCTGTGTCACTCCAGACATGTTGTAGACTGTACTGACCTCTGAACTGAAGAAGAACGCTTGCCTTCGTGCATGCACAGTACGGCTCATTGTTTCAGGGGCTGCACAACGACTTTCTTCTTCCAGTTTTGTGCAAAATGGACGAATATCTATCGGATGAAGATGTTGTCGAGGAGAACTTTGAATATGATGGGTGTCCTTACAGTTTCGAGCTAGAGTATACAGATGAGGAGCTCATTGAAAGGAGAACGTGGAGGCAGCGCTCCAGAGAGTACTGCGCAGGCGGTCAGCACAGTTACAAAAACATGTCTGGGGCAACACAGACTGTCGTGGAGGAGTAGCCCGAACAGACCATGATGGAATATTGGTGAAACTAATGAGTTTTTGGACGATTAATGCAGTTTTAGGAGCGGCGCTGTATGCCTCGTGTGCTACCATTATACGGATGTCCGCCGCTCGATTTTGGATCTGAATATCTCCTGAAGCACTGTTTGGATCAGGAAAGCCTTCTGGGTGAGTATATTGTTCTACTTCATTCTATAAACAATGAGAAAGCTGTAGAAACCAAACTTTTCCTTTAATACAACTACAATTGTCAGTAGGAGAATGAGGAGTATCTGAACATACTGTATGTCACACCAGGCAGAAGAGAGCCGGAGAGGATGAAAAGGCAGAGAAAAAAGCCATACTTACCAGCTAAATACTGGGCAAGGCTAACTACACTAGGAGCAGAGAAGAAACAAACTCAACTACACAACCTTTGAGATGCAAAAGTGCTTTTACATTACCTTATTTGAACGTATGTTGATCTAATATAACAATTATGTTTCATAAATATCAAATAGTAGTAATTAGCATTAGCAGAGTAGGACAACACAGCATTTCACTGTCAAATACAGAAAGTTATGAATATGCCCATAACTGCAACAGCACATACATTTTCAGGGAATGTTCATCATGGCACAAGAAAGGTGTGGTTACATTTTGGTGGTGACCCAATATGTAACTCTAGGTTTGTTTGTTTGTTTGTTTCTTTTTTTGCTGTTGTTGAGGGTTTGTTGACTTTGTGAGTTTTTCACATTTTCCAGGTGACATAGGCTCCTCTAAGGAACTAAGGAACTCCTCTAAGGAAATAATGCTTTTCCCGACTTTATATGTTTTTTTTGTTTTGTCTCTCTGTTGATCAATGAGAAAGATAACTTAAAAAGTTTAAATAGAATTTGGTGGAATCGTCGGGGAATGTTCATCATCACACAACGAAGAAGATTTTGGTGGTGACACAAATCCAGATGTGGCTCCAGGAATGTTTTAAAGAGTTTGTTAACATTGTTAGCTAGCACAGTTTTTCACATTTTCACTTATAATTCAAAAAGTTCCCAACAGATTCAAATGAAATTTTCAGGGAAAGCTGGTCATAGCAGAAAAAAGAGATGGATGCATTTTGTTGATCTGATTTGATTCAGGATTTAGCTCTCTTATAAGGGTCTGTGAGCATTTCAAGATAAGGCTTTTTCTTACCCTACCCCACAATGTCACACCAAAACTTTCTGAGAGAAGACTAATCCTATAAAGACAAATGCGAAAAAAAAAAAATATTTGGGAAATGTCTACTGATTTTGATTTGACTATTTTCTCAGTATAGTCACTTGACACATATATGAAAACATAATTATTAAAAAGACTTATGTAAGAAAAAAAACATAAATTTTCTGTTTAATTCCCAAACAGCCTTCTTTAAAGCACAGACATACTTGCTTAGCACATAGTTTTCAGCAAGACTGAACAAAATGGTAAGCTCATTTTCTAAAGACACAGGCATTTAGAGGATGCAAAATCTCAGTGGAGAATTAGGCATAGAGTGCACAGCATTACACAGCAAGTGCCATAAATACACATGGGTGTTTGTAGCGAATGTACATAAATCAAACCAAGCAGTGTATTTTCATTTCTAACAGCACTATGTTTGTCATTCATGTAACAAATTTCACAGTTTAAGCAGAACTCCAGCTGGATAATGTTCTTCTCTTCTGAGTGCCACTGAACACTCAGAACACAAATAGGACATTGTTTGAATGTGTTGAAGCTCAGGTTAAAGATACAGTATCTCTCATTGGAGTATTCCCATAATATCAGAATTGATCAAAAAGACTTGCTGTACACTACAGCGTGCAGGTTTCAAACTGCATCCTTCTGTAATTTCAAAATTCTCCCAATAAAAAGATAGCTTCATGTTTTTAATGTTAAATGTGTTTAATGAAATATCATAAGTTTGTATACTGTAAGTATATTAATATTATCCACTGAAATCTTTTTCTACATTCACTTAAGTATGGTTAAAACACAATGGGCAGCCTGGATTAATATCTGGGAGCATGATTATTGTTGACAGTTACAACAAAGTAATAATCATAAAATTACAGTAATAATTAGGTCTTAATAAGGTTCCCTGCTGCATTCAAACCCTTGATTACTTACTGGAGATTGCACCATGATGGAACTAAACAGAGGCAGGGCTTTTAGCCAGGGGCGCAATTTGTCATTTGGGAGCCCAAGGCAAACCCAGTTTTAGGGGCCTCTCACATCCACTTAGTACACTGACAATGGTTTTAGTAATATTTTAATCTAGTACCCAGTAACATAATGAAACTAAATGCCTTTCCTCAAATTACGTCCTTCAGTTCAATTTTGACAAAAGGTGAGAATGTTATTCAGGCCACTTCTCCTGTTTTTGAAATCTGTTACAGTCATCTGAAAACTCAAGTTACGAGTTACTCATTCGTGTTTATACGTCTCCTCTTTGAGTGAATAAGATTTACCACCAAAAATCATTTGGAATATAAATGATTATCATTAAGCCACCCCTTAAAGGAGACATATCATGCTGATGCATGATTTAATACTTACATATAATATAATAAATTTGAAAACAAGACCTTACACCCCCTTAATTTTCCAAAAATTAGATATTGTATTTTTTCTGATATCCTAGAACGAGATTTGAAGCCTCTGAAAATAGGTCATTGCGAAATGTCCGCGAGATTTCAAACGTCATGACGTCACGAGGTACCTTTCTTTTTATTGGAGTAATCTGATAAAACACTTCCTCCTCTGTGATGTCCGTCAGCCCCAAATCCTCACCGAGGAACACATCCGTCCAGCAGCAGGGGTATACAGCTCCCTCGCTCACTCTCCCTCATTACCAGCTTTGGCCTGTAGGGGGACTCAATACGCGGTTGCTGCTTTGAGCCTGCTGGAAAATACAGTAGAAGAAGAAGACAGGCTGGCTCTACCCCCGATAGAACTGACCAATCAGAGCACAAAGGGCTGTGACATTGCAAGGTAACTGTAGGTCATCCTTGAGACAAAGCGTTTCAACAAGCGCTTCATAATGGCCTAAAATGGGGATATTGAGAACACTATTGTGGGGCAATGAAGGAACTAAATGACTTGTACTGAGGCCAGAAATGCTTTACAGGCATCCTAGTCTGGCATAGTGAAAAGGAGAAACAAGTATGATATGTCCTCTTTAAGTGACATTGGCAAGAAATAATACAATTTTTAGAATTGTTTAAACTGAATGGGGTTAATTAGTAGGTAGCCTACTGACTATAATAAATGTAATAACTCTACTGTTGTTAACTGAAGCGACACCAAACTTGGCCTGAATATCAAAAATCTTCTCTAGTTTATTCAACAGCTATCACTTAAAAGAAATGTGTGTTTATTTAATTCCTAAAATGTCATATTAATTACATCAATTAATAGGCAATGACTGTTAGAACTATAATAACTGTGCTTTTGTTAACTGTAGTGACACCAAACTTAGCCTGATGATCAAACATCTCCTCTAGTTTATATTACATCTCTTACTTTTAGAAATATATTTTGATTGATAAGATTTTTAACTACATTATGTCATTAATGACCATCATACCTGTAACAACTAATGTTGTTAACTGATATTATTATCTAATAAGTGAATCATCACAATGCTTTTACTGTAATTAATAAGAACATAAATCTGCTTTTAACATAATTTAACGTTTTCAATTGCTTTACTCCTCACATCTTTGTGATGAAAAGTCTAGCGTCTAGCTCTTGCTGTTGTAGAGTTTGGTGTCATCAAAAGTTTACACTCTCAGTAATTTTGATCAAAACTTTCTTCAAAACCCTTATAACCATCTATGCTTACAACCGTGCCAACATGTTTGTTTTGCTACAGTCTTACTGAATCATGTCGGCACATGCGCAGTAACATAGAATAGTTCATTAAATAAGAAGGGAGGGGAGAAGTCAAAACAAGCATGATAGATTAAGCATTTTGATGTATTTTCAAACAAAATTAACTGCATTGCATCGAAGAAAATTTTATTAATAGGCATTTATGAGATGTTTGGGGGCCCCTGGAAATCTCGGGACCCCAAGCAATTGCCTGGTAAATATGCCCATGCTCTTAGCGCTGTATTTCTTTAAAACACATTTCAGTTCATCAACAGATGCACTTATATCACACTGTGGAGTGCATCTATATTTATACGCATCCTATGTGTGTGAAACAAGCTAGGCCGAGTGTTGGATGTGTGTGTTCATCTTTTTAATGCATCCTAAAGACCAGAATATTTCATTTTAAAGTACATAATAACATACATTGTTAGAAACTTACACTGTTCAAATGTTATTAAGATGACTGTGGTGCAAGAGCCAGACCCTTGGCTTGTCTAGGGAGTAGACAAGTTTGACAACCCCCTACCCCCACACCCACATCCAAAATTTTGATTTCGATTATCCTCTTAATGTCTGTCATTTAGATCCTTTCCATAAAGCACAAATCCTAAAATATAGCATTATTGTGAAGGAACTTTTTAACCTCAATGTCTTAATTTTATTCTTTGAGGACTCAAAAGTGTAACTGTTGATCAACATCATAGTGTTTATAACTAAAACAGAGAAATATGTGGTATTAAAATGGAAAATAATGTAGCTTAAAGCATCCTGGCACGAAGCCCTTGTGGTTGCTATATCTTAAGTTCCCATTTGACAAATTATTTAGTCAGTCATTATTATGTCGAAATGCTGAGTCAGCATTTCAACATATTGTTCTTCCTAAAATTTATTCTTCTTTTTCTTTTTCTTTTTCTTCTTCGTCTTATTCCTTCAGATTTTGGCACCTTTCACAGGCTTCAAATTTGCACAGATTTTCACAGAAAAAAATTGACATATGCAGCATGTTCAGGAGAAGTGCGCTTGTATTTTTCACAGCTTTAACAGTTATACTTTTTACTAGGGATGGGAATCGAAAAACCAATTCCAGTTGAGAATCGTTAACAGCTCCATCAAAGAATCGATATCATTAATTTTTTTGCTAATCAATTCCCGTATCAATTCCATCCACTGACAGGGTTCAGAAGCATCGGAATTGTGACTTAATCCTAACTGCGCCTGCTTGACAACCTTAAGTGAGTGGACATACCAGCAATTTGCAGAGGCAGTTATACATGCTGTGACATGTGTTAGACATTGTTGCCAAGAAAATTAGACCAACATTTGGTCACATGGAAAATCTGCAGGAATCGATGAGGGAATCGTTAAAGAATTGGATCGATTAGCAGGATCGTTAACAGCATCGATATTGATAAAATCTTATCAATTCTCATCCCTACTTTTTACAGTAAAAAATAATTTCTTCATTTATTTTTACATTGAAATCAATGGGACATTTACATATCTTCAGCTTTTTTCTGGCTTCTACAGTTTTTTTAAATATGATTTTTTAAGCAACATCAACTTTTGAGGAAATCTGTGTGTGTTCAGCGTGTCACGTGACTTCAGACCGAAGCCCCGGACAGACCAGTGCTGCAGTTTGAAATGCGTTTTTAACTCGCCACTGTGTTAACATTTTGAACAGTACAGATATGAGAATTATTTTACACGTTTTAGCAGGTTATTGGGATGCTCACGGTGAAATCCTTTTCCTGATATCTATTCCGGTTTAGACACAGCGAGTGTTCGTTTACCCGGAAGTACCAAGCGTCATTAGAGTGCTCTATGAGACACACAGGAGAAATACCGTGCTTTCCATGACTTAGAAATTTAGCCCTGTGGTTGAAAGATTAGAGCAGCAGACTTCTGGAGCGAGAGACCCGGGTTCAAATCCAGGGTGAGACAATCGTACTTTTCTTTCCATCTAGTACAGATTCTTCATTACGATAGCGTAATCATGCTTGTCTTCACACTCTCAACCTTACTTTGGACGTATTACACTGACTGGTCACTCTATTAGGTACATCTACAAATATCAACACATTAACCATGTTACAAAACAGTCATTCATTTTCTGCTTTCTTTCACAACTGCAAACAGTTTTTAGTGCACTTTTTACTATCTGCTACAGTTTCTGAGATACGACTGTTGAAGCTCCATCAACTTTTGCACATTTCTTTGAAGTTAGAGCATGGTCATGTGACCTGTGGACCCGAGCTCCATTATCTATAATTTTCTGCAAACATTTTCATTGCACATTTCACACATTTGCAGCCCTGATTCACTGCTTACAACTATTCATGTCACATTTTCAACTTTCTTTGCATTACTTTTGGCAATTTCATTTCACAGTTTCAGCAGCAGTATTTGTCATTTCCTGCATGGAAATGCAAATTCTCTAGTTTATGGATTCCGTCTGGCACAATAAAGCCAAGTAACTGTTGACAGAAAGTGGATAGGTAAAAAAAAAAAAAAAAAACTGAGTGGTCAAACCAGTGAACCAGTCAGCATTTCAAGTCAGGTAAAAATCATCCATGTATTTTAACCAAGGATGTATTTTTAGTTTAGAGAGTCAGGTCTGAACAAACATGGTAGCAACAGAGAAGAGTGACAGCAACAACTTGCATATGATCCTCATGTTAAGCCTACATTATGCATGATATATTGAGAGGCCATATGCTTGATGGCATTGTAATTAGAGACCATATATTTTCCTGAGCCACGAGACGCCAGAATCATTATCGGCTATCACTGTGATGAATGTTTCATGAGACTCAGAGTCTATGAATATGTTTGTTTGCATTTTGTCTGTACATATGTAAATTATGGTGAGCACAGGCAATTTTTGCCCTATTAAAGCCCCTTCTAACTTTTATACCAGTGATGACAAGCAGGGGCGCAGGGTTGTCAACGCTCACACAATGACCATATACCATTGAGAGAACTTTGGGTATACTTTTTATTTACTTGCCTAAAAGTAAACTTTTGAAACACCAATATGTTACTCCTCTGCTGTGCATGAACATCAGCGTCAGTGATTGTGTGTGTGTGGGTATGTGTACAGTGAGCGGGATGTGGGGAATGTGAAGTGGGAAAGTAAGCAGCTGAGTTGCTTATCTTGCTAATTGACCCTTCCTAAGCCTCGTCTTCCTTGGTTACTGTTGCTATGCCTGTAAAACTTTCCTTCCTAGAATGAGACCAATTTCTAGTCACATTCTTCGTTTCAGAAAGAAGTAGACAGAAAGATCTCAGGTATGCTTTTGAGAGATTTATTCACCAAATCAAATGTCGTCGGAGTTCAAATAAAGAGGACATTAGACAATAGAGGGGAAAGCCCACAGATCTCAATTCAAGTGTCAAACACCCCGTGTGTTGACCCTTCACGGTACAAACAATCACATACAAGAACAACAATGTTCTTGTACAGAAGGGTAAGTTGATATATGTTGTTTATTTCTTCATTAAAGTTAGTTAATATTCATTATTGTTCTGTTTGCCCATTTCCAAAATGCTAAAAGATATCAGTTTGTCAGAACTTGTCTCTGCCTGTTACTCCTTTTTCTTTTCCTCAAATACTACACCATGGCTCAAGGTTTTGAGACCTATTTGTGTGCTAGTAACTGTTCTTGTGCTTTGCCTTTTGTGGAAAGGGCTTATTTAAGGGTCGATTTTACAATCTCTTTCGTTTCTGTGCATGTGTGGACTCACTGTGTCTGTTTGTAACTGACTTCAGGCAGTCATTCACATGAGACAGAGGTGAGTGTGTGTCCTTCAAAACCCATAAAAATTAATAAACTTTTAAATAAAAAGTATCTGTTGGACCTAAAAGTCAACACAATCAAAGTCCTGTTCATATCTGTCCGAGCTGCAACATTGCTTTGTGTATCGTCACTCTTGCACGTGAGAGTAAGTACATAGAGAAAGCTTAAAGGTGTAGTCAGCGATCTTCTAATCTTCTAATCTAATGCAGTATTTGTCAAATTCACCGTATTTCTCCTCTCCATACACAAGATGTCACCACTGACAGCATGTTGAAAAAAAGTTTGGTTTCAATACACAGCCTTGACTCTGGATTTCAGCAGGTAAATACTGTGGCTCGGGCCGAGTCACCCAAACAGAGTACACCCCTCCACATCCAGGGGGCGATCATACTCATGCGCAGATCAGACAGAGGGGGGAGGGGGAGTTGTAGGTTGCGTAGCGTGCAAAGTTAGCATAAGAGATATACAATATGTGCAGTAGCAATGGCTGAAAACAGCCCAAAAGAAAAAGGTCAGAGGAGCAGAAAGTGAAAAAGAAGGGCTATGACCATGAAAGAGCGAAGACCCGGGTCAACATTGGTGTTGCTTTCCGACTGTGGAGAGAACTGAATTGAAAGACCTGAAAACGGACGCGGATGTTGCCGTCTTTCTGCTGGATAGGTAAGCAACATTAGCTTTGTGGTGCTTCACATAACAGTAACAGCCGTCAGGCATTCATCTTATTGTCTAATCTGCTAAAATGTGCTGTTGTTGTGATGTTGTCAGTATTGTAAGTCGAGTTGTCTGACGAGTCGGGGTTACCTTAGCTACGTTGGTCAGCTACGCAGTTTCTTGGGCCGTTTCCATGACGATGCACGTCCATCAGCTTTCAGGGGTGGAGCCAGGGGTGAGGTATGAAGGGAGAGGCGGGTCTAAATTCGTTTATAAACAACCTCTCCACTTGTTTTCTCCCACATCGCTGACTACACCTTTAATGTAATTTTTTCAGTCTGCCTATACAGTGTCCTAATCCCTTGATCATAGTGTTCTCCGCATCAAAAAGTACTATTTGTGTTGTAATGCATTAATGTGAATGAATGAATATTGTATTATTGATTACAATTTTTCATGTTGTTTAATTTGGTTAAAGTTTATAAAAATCCACCCACAAACATAAAAAGTGGCTGACAGCACTGTTTTTTTTTTTTTTTTTTTTTTACAGAAAATGGAAATGGGGCTTGTGCCCAACATCAACTGTACATGTGCTTGTTATTCAGTGGTAAGACTGTTGGCTCTTTTTACTTTTTGTCCAAATTGTCCCTACACTTCTGAGTTTTTTTGTTTATTCCTGTTTTTTATGTTAGCTAAAAAGCCTGACAAAATTCGTAGTCCACCATTATATAAACCATTGGAGCCTTTTTTCATGCATGCTAAATAGAGACTGACTAAAAGCACATGAGTACTTATAAATTGTAATTTAAGTTTCAAAAAGTTATTCATACTGAAATGGAGTGAGTGGTGAGTTTTTAGGCAAAAGGAAATGTCTATAAAAGCTGACATTTGACATCTTATTGCTGAAATTGAATAAAACTTGTTTTCTCAGCAAGCTTTTGCAAACAAGTCATGCCATAATCAACTTTTTGAGGTTAGCCTTACTGTCCAGAGAGACATTTTTGAGAGGACCCTGATTTTTTTTTTTTTTTTTTAATTGCAGGAATAAATAAAAAGGTGGAACAAGTTTTCAGCGATTGGCATGATTACTCTAAACATGCCATAGTTTGTATGAGACCTCAATAAATCAAGTTATATCAGTCTCTGGATCAGTGAAAACATTGTGGAAACAAAGAGTTTTGGCCAAGAGGGGGGAAATTGAAAGTACTGTAATCCTCAGGCAACAGATGTAAACTGAGCATAAAGAAATGTAAACACAGTCTACTCAGTGTTTCCGACTATGTAATTTATCCCACATACAAATGTGCCCACACAGCCTTTAACAGTGTCATATGTATGCGTATGTAAGTCTGTCCTCTACCATTAACACACACAAACAGAGGTGCAGGTGCAGCTCTTTTGACTGATGAGCCTGTGAGTGTTTCCAAAGAGTGAGCTGCTTTGTGACAGCTGTCTCTACATTCACTGTTAACATGAAACTCTCCATCTTGGCCTCCTTTCTCTTTGTTCTGTCATTCTGAGCTCTATTCTACTTTTTCCCCTGTCTCTCTTTCCACTGTGCTGGAGTCAATCTTTCATCCTTAGGAGTGAAGCGCCAGCTCTCAAGGTATGGTAACAAGAATAAAACTGAGTCATCCGAAACAACTGCAGTCCTCTCCACAGTCCAGTACAGTGCAGACTGAAAACTAATCTGTAGTGGTTAAAAGTTTCGGACCAAAGAAGGGAAGCAGCTGCATCTGTGCCACTGCCAGGATTGCATTTCTATCTCCACACATTGACAGAAAATTCAACAATTACCCCAGAGCCCTGTCTCAAAATATGATTAGCATGGACCCAGATGATAATGGCTTTTACATGCAATTACGCCAAAAGGGGAATTACTCAATGTATGGGAATACTGTGGCTTGGGAATGGAACAATTGCTTGCTAATGTCTGCTGTTGTTGGCTGACCTACTGGAAATTTATGTATTATGATTTTTTTTAATTCAGAAAAGCTGCATCTGCAGTAAATCACAAGATGGATATTCTTGACAAAAGCAACATCGTGGAAGGGTTTTAGTGTTTTGGGAAGACAAGCTATTACTGAACAGATGATTGACAAACATTCAAAGATTAGAACTGATGATCAGTTGTCAGAAGTCTTCATGCCTGAAGTTAGTTAACCCTGAGGTCTGAAAGTAACATTTCATTTTCTATCTCTCATGTATGAGACATTATAGAAGTGAGGCAAGACATAACACAAAGGTTAAAGAAATGTAGAGATTTTTAAGTGATTCAGTTGTTTATTGGCTGCAGACAATTTTGAAGGAAACAACAGGAAGTTAATACTTTCAGTTGCTGTGGGGAAAAAAATAAAGATGGTCCTCAAGTGTCTTGATGTTCTATCCCATGAGAAAAGGCCAGAAACCATCAATGATGGGTGTTTTATTGGCCTCCTTAAATCAGTTTAGGTTTATCTGTGCTGCAATGGGGAAAATAACCTTCCCGGACATAGTCACAGAGGGGGGCCCAGTGAGGTCAACAAATATAATGGTCGACTATTCAAACAAAAAAAATAAACTGAAACTAAAATCCACAGTGCTGAATCAATAAAATATACTTCCATTTATTGTTTAGAATGGCTAGAAAGCTTTTATCCACTCCTCTCCCCCACTGAAATGGTACACTGTAAAATCCAATTAGTTATCATTACTTAAAAAAAGCATGCAAACTGGTTGCACTTAAAAAAACAAATGCAGAGAACTAGTTAATTTTAGTTGTACTAACTAGCACTTCCTTTGTAGAGTACACATACAAATGCATGTACCTAACTTCTTGCTGTTAGGTACATGCAGTACCTGCTGCACCACCATGCCACCATGCAAACTCAACTCCAAAAATCTGAGTGGTTCAAAAATCACACGAGTGAGCTTAACTATTGCGAGTGAGCCTAACTAAAAAAAAAAAAAGTAATCTTCACTAAAAAAAAGAAGTATTTTGCATTTATTTTGCATTTTTACACATGCAAGTGATTTTTACTCAATAAATACTAGTCATAAAGTCATATTTTTGTAAACATAGTAAAGTTAACTCATGTTTGCAAGTCAAGGCAGCTATTGGATTTTACAGTGTATAAGTATGTTTCTTCTGTCTTTTGAAATGTTAAAGACGTGGGTGATACCACTGAACTTCACTGTTCTGCCAGTTATGTTGGATGGATTTTAACAACACCAGGGCATGAACTTAATTTGGAATGCCAGAAAGGAAAGGAGTAAAAAAGAGGGAACTTGCAGGGGCAACTGAACCAAAGAGGAAACCTTGACCTAAATAACTTTTTCTCAGTCAGCTTCAATGCTGATCTGATGGATGCACATAAGCAAAAAAAAAAGGAAGAAGGAAGAGGGCTACATGTGACAGACAGGAACTTCACTTTGACCCAGGTTAAAGTCAGAATGCCTCTCAAAGAAGTTAACCCCGTGACTGACGCTACCTGTTTGACAAAAGTCTTTTTCACGACTGGATCTACATTTTTTATTAATTCTACAAAAGAAATGAATGTAGAAAAGACAGTCATAATGTCCCTGTTTGTTTAAGCTCTTAAATTAACAGTGCAGTGCACCATTCTCTCTGCTTTTGTCCAGTGATAATTCTTTTCCCACCCAGATATAAATAGAAACAATCAATGAATGAAGAAAAGAAACAACAGTTTAAGTGTAAATTCAGACTGGTTATTCCACGCTATGCTCAAGTGTGACCACCTCCTAAGTCCAACTACTGTGCGTATTTTGAGTGTTCCCTGCCACGTTTAAGCACGGTACACAGTTTTTGCATGCTTGGAGGAGAAGTATGATAGGTTTGTTTAAGTCAACCTTCAGCAAGTGCACTCAACGAGGCTACTGCACATAGTAACAGTTCCTCCCCTGTCGAACTTTATTTTGTAATGACAAGAGGATGATTGGGCTTTTTTATCCTATATACATCATTCATACCTGAAATTTGTTCCTCAATTAAAGGGGAGCAAGAAAACCATGATTTCAGCACATAAAATCCTCTGATAAACGTAGTCCAGTCTCAATAGACATCTTGGTTCTTCAGGGGACACTTTTCTTTTTGTATTTTTTTTCTTGATTGTTTTTTAGTCCATTTTGCTTCCTTTAACTCAGAAAAAAACAAAGTTGCATTTCTTAAGTAAATCTTGCAACAAGAAGTCAAACATGCTTTTTTTTAAAACTGTGTTAAACTGTTGCAAAGAGATAAAATTCTATATTAAAATATTGTTTCAGATAACCACAAGCACTAACGTCTGACAAGACAATTCTGACATTTTCAGGTGAGTTATTGTCAAACTCTTGAAAATATTCCCTGATCCTCATCTGGATTCATATCACCCATGAAATCTAGTCATTTGTCCCTTGCACTGACCAATAGTCTCTGAAAATGTTATCAAACTCCAATGAGGACCTATTGAGTTGGGAAAAAAATGCTGAAAACTGCCCTACTTCACAATGGTACCAAATCCTTAGATAATTCACACATCAGGACCCATCCTGATTTGGATCACCACCAAAATCTTACAACTTTTTTCTTGTGCCATTACCAACAATCTCTGGAAATTTCACTAAAATCAGTTCATACCTTCATGAGTTATCTTACTAACAGGCAAAGGAACAAAAAGACAATGGTGGCAAAATCCTAGCCTCCTAGGTGGAGACAACAAATAAGGATTCATACGGAAAAGTATTCACCATATAAAACATGGAAAATGCTGCTTGGAACAGTTGGATTTTTGGCAGCTGAACACATGAGCTTAACTTTAGTCATAACTATCACTTCCACAGCGTCCACTAGATTTCTGTTGTTTATACAAAGTGTGATGAGAATTCTTATGGAGTGCTGTGGCTGCTGCCTCGCAGTGTCTGCTTTTTCACTGCTACTCAGCTGCCTTGTCTGGCGGTGTTGGGTAACCTTGAGTCAGAGCTCTGTGGCTTGTCTTGGTGTAAACAGATGGTCTCGGCTCTGATGACTAGTTTCTGATCTCACCCAGATAGGGAATTAGGCTGTCAGCTGAGATTCCCCACTCTACAGAGGTGAGACGAGAGAAACAGTTTGAAATATGTGGAGTGTAAACAGAGGCCACGGTCCGATTTCCTGGGAGAAGCTCTGTTTAGATAATCACAATCAAACCGTGTGCAAACAGACAAGCTGAAATGTAGGAGCCCATGGTTTTCAGCATCCATGGGGACCTATTTTGCAATTTAGGGTTTTAACATATTATTGGTTTCTACCAAAAAAATAGGATGGGTGGACATGTATGAATGATAACATTAATCAATGGTTCAATTAAAAAAAAAAAGAATATTTACCTTGGATATGGCATTGATACCGTCATTTTCTGAAGCTTGTTTCTGTGAAACATTACATGGAAAAAAATAGATGACTTATTTAACCAGTAATTGTGAAATATTTAACCTAAAAGCTTAATGTGTAGCTTTGCATTAGTTTAGTTCGTCATTGATTTCATTCCAGGTGAGAAAATTACAGCAACAAAAGTTTGCCTTTTTTCCAATAGCTGCTGTAACAATAACAACCAATACATCTATTGCTGGTGTATTGTTTCTAATTATCATTGGAGGATATTTTATTTGTTTCTACCTCAAAGTTGTTGCTGCTAAGGAGCCTTGGGTGCCTTGTATGCTTGATAGTATAATCATATCACAGTCAAAATTAAGTTTGCATCAATAGAAATACATTCATGTAAAATGTACCAGACTTGAGCTACTCACTTTGATATATTAGAACTTATGCACACAAGAAACTTCCATTTATTTATTGATTTATTTTCTAACATTTATCTGATTAGCATAGATTTTCTAATAGATTAATAGGTATGTTGAGTGGGAGCAGTTTTTTAGATATTAAGAGTGATAATACAAATGGATTCCTGATCAAGACTACACTTAAGATTCAGGAGCATATTTTGATTAACAAATATTCAATTATGGGTATATGGGTACCTTGTAGACTAGAAGTTTGTCATTTGTATCATAAGAATAGACATACCAGTAAGTCGCTACTCGTCTGACTACTAATCAGCCATTATTATAGAAGGAAAGCTCAAAATTAAGATCGTGCAGACTATAAACTGTGGCCATGTAGAATAAAGCACCAATAAGCCTTTTATGATGAAGGAGCAGCACGTTTACCACAAATTAGCCTGCTAATGAGCAGCTAGATAGTTGCAACCTTAAGATTGTTACTAAAAACTTCTACCACATTCATTTCATAGGTGGAAAAAATACAAGAGCAAGGCTAAACAGTCTGTTGGACTTAGGCCCTGTAAAGACAGCATTGTCATAAAAAATGTGAGTCAACATGAAAACAAAGAACTAGCTGTAGGATATATGCCAGGCCTGTAAGTACTGCTGTGATGTTGCTGCAAACATACACCAAAATCAAACTATAGGTATGTGCCAGGCTATGAAACCATTGTTTCTGATAATGTGCGTATTTGTTGTACACACAAACATGCATTGGGAGTCTTTTCAGATTTATTCTCTTTGTGTCTCAGTGTCAAAAATCAGGGTGGACAAACCACTATTAGATAAAAAACTTTTGCAGATACACCCAAACTTGTCTCCATGTGGATGCCCCCCTGAACCTTACTTTACTGTAACAGAGACAGGGGGCCTGTGTGCAAGTCTGCACAGTACAGCCACAATTTTTCAAACTAAACACCTTGCTCTGTTGGTCAAACAAAGGCAATATTGACTTTTTTTCATAGCTGTCCTGTTATCTGAAGCCGACTTCAGTCCATAGCAAGGTGGAAACCCTTCAAAGAAAGAATCTGTTCTTCATCCCTCAAGCCTCAGCGCTCATCCTCATAAAGTGCAAGTTCTGCATTTATTACAGACCATTTGAGTCCTCAGTTTTTGAGAGCTTTTTCATTCAGCTTGTTACAATTCAATGTTAAGAAAGTCGGAAGGATCGTTGTTCCATGCAGAAGGCAGTTTTTCCGATCTTCCAGTCATTATTTGACAAACTCATTAAAACATAGCACAAGAAAGGAAATCAAATATTACTGTATTAGTCACAAACCTTTAAAACATTCAGCTATAAAATATAAATAGACCAAAATGTGTTTTGAGTAAAATTAGGCACTGAGGGGGAGAACAGTATTCCTGCAAAAACAGATTTATTTGACCTTAACCCTATTGCATCTGTCTTTTGAAACCAATGTTTATGAAGCAAAGCCTAATGTAATGAAGGTGAGATCACATACAGTATGTTAGAAAAAATATGTAAAATATGGAGAAGAATCACAGTATGGTAAAACTGTGATTTTTTTAGGTTCCAAAAAATAGTTTGCCATTGCCATTTCTTTGTAGTGTCACTTAGTTACCAGAGAAATACAACACACTTAGTCCTACCTTTCTCTGTGTACCAGAGATAATAATGTCTGTGTTGTATGGAATAGTGCTCTAAACTATCTTGAAATATCTAATCTAAGTAGCTAAAGTGGCAGTTTTGATTGGTCCAGAAACTACATTGTTAGGATCCCAGGTCACTACTATTATAAGCAATTCCTATTCGAAAAGCCATGTCATGAAAATGCCTGAATCATGCACCCCCCCCCTGAAAGCCAGTTAACCAAATGTCCTTGACCTTTACTCACACTGTCCAGCTTCCACCACATTTCTCATAAAGTGACTGTTTTCTTCCATTTCATGATGTCAACCCACAAATAGTCAATATTCTTCAGACAAGAAAGAGGGGAGGAAGGAGTTCATTTCACATGGGATAAAGCGATCATCCCTTTAGGTGCATAACTCCCAAAACTAACAGGCTTGACGAGGACCAGGGTATTTGTGCAAAGCTGCTTGATACAATGAAAATAGTCCACCAGTTCTCTACACCTTACATTTCAGAAGGCAGACGCTTTGAGGAGGAGGATTTGGAGGGTTTTTGTGGATTGAAATTGATTGGGCTTGACCTTTACGAGGATCTCATCACATTTTCCATTCAAAGAGGCTGAAGGGCTAGCAGACCATCACATTATTACAAAGGCTTGATAGCCTTTCCTGTGTTAAAAGAGAAAGTATAGGCATAATGCCCCAAATGTATGCTTACATTTGAGTATAGATGTATGAGTGTGCATGTCACATCTGCAGAAATGTTTAATTTTGAAATTATGTTGTTGAAATTCAACAATTTATATAAAATAAATAAGATTGTTGACTTTTCATGACAAAGTTTTGGGGTTTTGAGACAATGAAGGCCTTGGTAGAAAAACAGTCAATCATCTTAGTTAGGATATTTCATGGTCATCAAATCTTTGGACAGTTGTAAATAAAAATATTACAAATCTAATCCAAAGATTTTCAGTGTATTTATTTTTTTAATCTATTTTAAATCCTTCTTACCCAGTTATGGCAGTTATTAATGCAGCTGAAAAGAGCAGGCATCTCTTGATTACAAAGCTGCAGGGCTAAGAGAGAATCCCCTACATAGTTGCCTGCTTACTTTCATCTCTCTAGCTTGACCCATAGGAGGAGCTGAGTGTTTCAACTGCCTTGAGTTGTAATTGCCCAAATCACCTACACACAGGTGCATTTTGGCTTCTTAATTAAAGAGCACACACTGTAAAGGAAGATAAATGTGGATCCTGTTATAAACCAGCATAGACTTAGACATTTCATAACACTCTCAATGCCCATCTTTCATGCTGTGGTGTGTGCAAACAAATGGTAAATGGACTTGAGCTTATAGCACTTTCCTTGTCTTTGACTACTCAAAGCTGCTTTACACTGCAGGTCACACCTACCCATTCACACCCATTCGCTCTCACATTAACTCACTGGTGGTTCAGAGTTTCTATGTTAGTTATCTAACACATTCACGCCCTTTCATGCCCATTTACACACCACTCATGCAGCAGTGGGAGCAACTCGGGGTTAAGCGTCTTGCTCAAGGACACACCGCCACATATTGCACGGAGTTGGGCTTGAACCTGCAACCTCCCCATCACTGACCAAGTGCGCTGTCCAACTGTGCCACCAACACCCCAGAGATCTAGGCAGCAATGTAGAAATGTGCAACAGGACTGTATTGTATACTTTGTGTGCATACTGTTCATTTGCCTTTTTAATAAACATTCTTGGTTTGTGGCAGCACGCCTCTTGATGTTAGATTTTAATATTTACCTCATCTTTATGATATGAAAAAATAAAAAGTCTGGCCTTCAGTCCCAGTCCTTAATTCAAGTTAAGACTGAGGTCACATCTGCATGTCTGCCATGTGCATTAGCGTGACACACGCAGACACACACTCTCTCTCTAACACACAGCAGCTTTCTGTCTCTCAGCACACCAGTGCTATGAGGTAAAATCCGTCATTGCACTGATTAATTCTCTTGTAGCATGTGTAGCACATATGCCACACTGAAACCCTTCAACAGTCTATGGCTTTTTCCTCGTATCTTGCATTTACAACTACTTAAAAGCTCATCCATATTGGTTCCTTAAAGTAATTCAAAACATAGTCCACAAATGATATGTTGTTTGCTCTATTTTTTTTTATCACACACACACACAAACAATATGAGAAAAAATAGACCTCTAAGTACTTGAAGAAGTAAAGTGACATGTCAAATTATAAAAACAATTATTATCACAACTGTAATCATATTTTAAGGTTTGGATAAGTATTTCTGTAAGTTTTGGCCCTGGAGAGATAACAGTTTGGGAACCCATGGCCAGTGGCGCCTCCAGAAATTTTTCATAGGGGTTACCTGAGAGTCTGACACGTGGATGGAGGACGCTGTAGAAAATGTTACCTGTGAGTAGCTTTGCACCCAGCCAGTTGGGATGGAGGCCCAGAACAGGTTAAAGTTGTCTATGAAGTTGACTCTATGAGCAGCGCAGGCTGATCACAGCCAGGTGTTCAGGGCAAGCAGCCGGCTGAAACGCCCACAGCCGCGGCCACAGGTGGGGATGGGACCGGCCACATGGATGTCCTTCACGGATCTCTAAAGTGTTGTGATGAGGTGGAGAAAGTCGTGCTTCAGGAGCTCGGACTGCTGTCTGCGGATGTCGTTTGTACCTGCGTGGATGTTGACTGTCGTGATTCCTGGTGTGGCTCCGAGGACCTCGGTGGCTTTGGTGGCGATGTCGCAAAAACAGCAGCTTATTGCTGAGCCGAATCGGATATTCGGGATGGTGGAGTCCCCTATCACCAGAGTTGTAGGCTGACGCTGGGGCTCACCTGGCGGCGCGGAGCTCCTTCCCCTGGCGGGCCGTAGCGGCGAGCGGTGTCCAGCCGCTCCTGACCGACGGGCAGGTTCCAGCTGGACCTGATGGCAGGAGCCACGGTGGGGCATGAACAGATTTGGTAAAGGGTGGAAATCCGACCCTCCAGTTCAGCTATCTTCTGGGATAAACGGAAGCATCCGGCGGAGGTGTGTGGAGGCATTTTTATTGAGGATTGTTACCTGTTGCTAAGGTAAACAATCTCTGTCCCTGTGCAGAGCTCCTCTCTGCGTGTAAGATCTGAAATGTTGAGATCGGCACAGATAAAACGTCACGTTTGGTGTAAGGACAGCAGGCCTTTACAAAGCTAGAAAGTAATTTAAACGGTAAAAGAGTCACTTAAAATTTTTTAAAAAGACCACAAATTCCGGAGCGATCTGTCGAGGGCTAGAACGGCGTGTGACGTCATCCTAGCTTGTGCTACCTAGTCACGCGCACTGAGCCGTTGCTGTGGGAGCGCGCAACAGCATGGGGGACTAATGTGAGTGATGGATGGTGAAGAGCAGCAGCTTACCTGGCTGTGCATTTGGGATAAAATAGCCTACATAAACATAACAAATTCTACTATAATCTATACTGGCGAGCGGGGTGGCCAGTGAGGTGGCCAACAAATTTACCCCCTGGTGGCGCCATGGGCCATGGCTGACGGACTGGATCAAACATTTTGTTTTACTTTTAATACTTATAATAAAATTACATTTTTGTTACATTTTAACTCATGCAATCAAGCCATACCACTACAAATTAAAAGTATATTTGCAAAACACAATTTCAAACGTACCATGGCCCTATCATAAACTTCTTTCTATAGGCTACATGCAAGTGAACATTTAGCCAGCCATGTAATCAATAAAGCAAAAAGGCTTTTATAGCCCCTAAATGCTAAATTTGTCCCTCCAGTGGCCTTCTATAATGCTGTATTAACTACATAATGCCTCCATTAGGACAAAGTGTCATCTTACTGAATCAATACCAACATATCTGACAGTCACCGCGAGTCTGTCTGTCTGTTTGTCTGTCCATCCCCTGTTAACTGTTTGTATCATTAGAGCACTACAGCAGGCACTTCCCTGAACTGTTTGGATGACTGTAACTGGAGAGGAAGTCGGAACCAGAGCATGAAAATTCAACCAGGAAGTCAAGGCTTGTTAATGTCATTTTCCCTCCTATGACAATCATCGGAAGTGGAATGGTTTTATCATTTTCATTGTAGCAAATCTGCATTATCCGGTTCCTGGAGGCCCCACTGGGCCAGCAAAATATTCATATGCTATACTACAGGTGCATATGTTGACATGGCCGAAATATAGCATAGAAAAGTTACTAGGGACTCTTAGATCAGTCATCACTGTGCACACTCATGCTAAGTTAAAACTGTACATTTGAGGCACATTTGTGAGTAATGATTTCCTACTCACATACCTCCCACCTCCACACACAAACACAATACAGTCCTCCATGAAAGGCAGGCAGAGATCTAAGGGGACCTAACCAAGTTTGACAGTCAACAGCCCTATTAAAGCAGGGCCCACTGCAACCAAACACAGCAGTAATTGTAAATGTCAGGCAGAATTAACACAAAAATAAATAGTTTCTTGTTCCCTGTGTTGTTCATATCACAGGAGGAATAGAAGAAAGATCACAGCACACCCCCAACTTACACGAGTCAGTCACCATTAAGTTTCATAGCATGTCTGATATGTGATTTTAATCCCACAGGCAATATGATCCATTCTCAAAACCATCATACATACATCATACAAACATACATTCTAACTGTATAAACAGATTACACATATGTGAACCATGTAACATTAAGACTTTGCAGCACAATACATTTACCACTTCATTATACTTGCATTTATTTTTCCAGAATGGATCAAATTGCAAATGACATGACCAGTGATGAAAGCACCAATCTAGAGCTGGACTCTTCTTCTACAGTCCACCAATACTAGTGTTGTATGACTGAACTGGTGTGCTGAAAGACAGGCAGACCGTAATCAAATCTAAACTGGCTTACTTTGGGGAAAGGCCAGACAGAACTGGTCATGTCGTCTTGCCGACATGTAAACACAGAAGGAAAAGAGGAACAAAGGGAGGAGAGGGAGAGAGAGAGAAAGAGGGAGGATGTGAGAAAAATAGAAATCTGTCTTTCTTCACTGTGAGGGAGCGTTCATGCTTGCATGCCGTATGGTCTCAGTGGTGCGTCTGCTTGTGTCATTTGTTGTTTTCACTGTCTCAGGTCCCGGTTGTGCAGTGCATTGTGTGCAAGTACAGATCTGTTGATGCGTTCATTGAGTTTACAGTCTCTGTCCCCTCTAGATGGTAGATTAACCAGCAACAGTTCTGTAGGAATCTACAAACATGCCAACCACACTTATAAAAAAGAATCTTGTCATTCTAAATAATTTTCTGTCTTTGTCCTGTACATATAATAATACTAGGGTTGAGCACAACACCTACAAAAGGTAAGAGAAAGGAGAACATAAACTCTAAATCTTTAACATCTCAAAGTGATATTGTTGTTTAGAAACATAACATTCATGAATGTAATCTTTGACCCCATTCTGCCCCACAGGCAACAATTGTTGCCAGAGTGTATCACTTGTCATTTTCAACTCACAACAAAAAATCTCAACGGTAGTAATGCAATTTTTTCAACTTATGTGTTAGTAGACAACTTAGATAAAGATTTTGGTTTATATAAAATAGTTTCCAAGTTGTTCCTGTCACATGACATCATCTGCTTCCTGCTCCATCCGGTGGAAGACATGGCAGATGCAAATCGTCCTGGACAGAGGACATTTTCATACATTTCTCATGCTTTCCCCCAAAACATATTTATGATTATTTAATCACTGAAGTCTCTCAAGTAACCCACCACCAAAAAATTTTAATGGGACAAATATTTATTTGTTCATGGGCTTCTGTGAGTGGCAACAAAAGTTGCTAGTGGGCACATAGCTTGTCGCTAAAGGAAAATACTGTTTTCTGGATTTCTCATAATATACTTTTTTCAATTTGTAGAATGAGGTACACTGGTGCATTTAAGTTCTCTTAGAGTACTCTTCCAAACTAAATAAATTCACAGGTATTCAAGACCTGTGTCTGTAGGATTTTGATACGTTACCATAAATGATTTTCTTGCTAGTTGCTAAGCTAGATTGATAAAAGCTAGCTTCCTTAGAAAAAGGAATTTAGGGAACTAAAAAAAAAAGATAAATAGTTGTGATTATGAGCTAAAAAGTCATAATTATGAGATAAAAAGTTGAAATTATGAGATACCATTTGCTCATGTGCCCCATACAGCCACACACCTTTCTCTTAATTTTGACTTTATTTCTTATAATTATGGCTTTTTAATCTCGTAATTATGACTTTATCTCCTAATCTTGACTATTTATCCCAAAATTTTGACTAAGTATCTAATTTTTATTTTATTAGTTCCCTAAATTCCTTTTTTTAAGTCGCCAAAATGGGCTTCCGTAGTCTATATTAGCTTGTGTTTCACTGAGGTAAATAAAAATGTTGATGTGCTGTTGGAGGTGCACCTTTCTTGACACACAAGTACTTACCATAGACAATGCCCAATGCCCACACCTACAATGCTACTGCTGGGCTGAGTTTTGCTGAACGCAAGGTGTTTTGTCAGATGCTGGTTTGCAAATTTTGTTTGGCTTATTTTTGACAGCTACAAAAGATACAGTCTCTCTGGATATATGGGGTTAAATGTTCTTCAGGATAAAGAGCTTTACTTTAAAATGAATAAAATTCATCAAAAATGAACTCGAGCAGACTGTTAAAAATTTAAGATTAGACTGATTCATTTTGCTATTTAGATCCTCGTTTGAATTACCAATGAATATTATTTGCTTGGATATTCAGTTATCAAGTTGACAGCACCTCTCGCTCTTAATCAGATTTCTGTTTGTTTACGTCAGCCCTGTGATTGACTGGCTGCCAGACCAGGGTGTGCCCTGTCTTTCACCAAATGACAACTAGAATAAGCTGCAGCCCCTATGGCCCTGACGGGGATAGTCAAAATAAATAATAGATAGATGGATGAATACAGCATCTGCAATGGGGTGTGTTAGTGCCCATGGCATAGGGAACTTGTACATCTGTGAAGACATCCTTAATATAGAAAAGTACATGCAGCTCTTAGAACAACTTATGCTGCCATCCAGACAATGACTTTTTCAGGGATGTTCCTTTATATTTCTACAAGAAATTGCCCAAGCCACATTCTGCGTGCACCACAACAGCGACTTTGAAGTTAAAGTGTGCAGGTACTAGACCAGCGTATCTGCAGTCCTGACTTGTCTTCAGCTGTGTCAGTGGTGCTATCAGTCCCCAAACACTTAAAGAAAAGGTAATGTAACACAGCAGTGAACATACATTTGTCCCAGCATTTCTGGGTATGGTTGTTGGCATCAAATTTAACATAAGTGACTGTTTGCATAAAATCAATCAATTTGAATATTGAAAATCTTGGCTTTGTAGTGTATTTAGATGAATAAGATTGAAAAGGATTAGTAAATCATTGTATTCTGCTGTATTTCCATTTTACACAACATCCCAATTTCATTGGAGTTAGAGCTGGGAAAACACAGAAGATCGAAATCTGCGGAGAGGAGTGCTTTGTGAGGTCCAAAAAGGATGTGTAAGATGCTCTTTAGAGTGGAAATTTTCTTTTGTGTATTGGTGGTTGAGTTTGGAGAGTTGCACGGCTGTCAGAAAAGTTAAGGATTTGACACCAGTTTCAGTGATCACATGCCCGCAAGCCCATTTTTCGGCAAGCCCATTTTGCTCACACTGCTGAATCTGTGTCCTGTAAATGTGTATTCAACATTGTAGGTATGGTAAGCAAATACTGATTGAAAACTAATCATGAAAACTATTATTGTAAGTATGTCAATGTGAGCATGTTTTTTTTTGTAGTCAGTTAGACTAGGAAAGTTTTACAAAAGCCTTACTTAATTTACCATTCAATTGACAGACTACATTTACTTTAATAATATGTAACAACTTACACAGCAACCCAACAGGGGAAAAAAAACCTACCCACCATCCCTAAGTGCTGCAACAGCTGCTCATGCCTGGCTAACACATTTTCTGCAAACTGTTTAAGTCAAAAACAACATTTACATGTGGCCTTGCAATTGACGGAGGGCAAGTCGGGAGAGAGGGCAGAAAGTGCCAGATACAGCGGTAGTCAAAGACAGACCTTGTCAGAAATGTATCCCCGTGTCCCTGGCCCTAGACCTCAATCATAAAACTCACAGACACAGAGGAAACCCTCCAGTAAATCAGCCTGTCGTTGGCTGACAAACTGGGTTTGACGCCAGTGATGTATGGCTTTAATATGTGGCAGGAGAGATGGGCCGATGAAGAGAGGTGAGACAGACAAAGAGAGGGAGAGGATAAATGACACTAGGAGGGACGATTGGGTTTGTACTTAAATATGTGTTCCGGGTCAAGCAAAATCCAAAATGAGCTAAAAATTAACAAAAAGATATATAACGGGAAGATAGATGTATTTATTTTTTGTTCTCAACACATTTTAATGTATTACCATGAAGTGGTAGAGTAGAGGGAACGGTATGAGCTACAAGGTGAGGCAGCAGTAACATTAAAGTCTTAACAGCAAACTTTTTTTTTTTGGTTGAATTCATATTTTGTGTGTGGGTTTTGCATGCCCTCTTTATGTGCCAATGGGATCTCACTGAGTAGTTTAATGTTGTTAGATATGCTCAAGGTCCTTAGCCTTCGAATAGGGTCATAGCACATTATGATTAGAGCTGAAACGATTCCTCGAATAATCTCGATTATTCGATTACAAAATATCTATCTATCTCTCTCTCTCTCTCTCTCTCTCTCTCTCTCTATATATATATATATATATATATATATATATATATATATATTTATATATCTGTATATATACATATATATATATATATATATATACATATATACACATATATATACATATATATACATATTTTTTTTTTTTACAAAACTTTTTTTGGCCAATAAAGCTGATTCTGATTCTGATAAATCATCCTATAACTCAAGAAGTCAGTTAATTGAAGCCTCATAAATCTATATATGTGTATAATCACATAATTTACATTTTAGAGATTTACTTACTCATTGAATTATCACACTTTATATTTGTTTGGAACTTTATCATTCTTTTTAATTTGATCAGTTTCAACTTCTGTTGAGAACATTATTAAATGTTAATGACCCTCACACAAGAATAAAATGTAGAAATCTATTTATACTCTCTGATAAACAGCTGATCACAATTAGAGAAGTCATCAGGGACACATGCAGTCAATCTTTTTGCACACTGGCTTCTTCCCACAGGCCAAAAACTTGCTTGTTAGGCTCATAGGTATTATTTTAATAATTCTACAAGCCTGGATGGACTATGTGTGACATTCATTTTAGGCCTGTCAGAAGATTGTTATTGCTCATGTTTACAGCACAACCAAACACAGTTATTCTTTCTTCGTAAAGAAAGCTTAATGAGCCACCAATTTTCTGACAAAGAGCAAACATTTCAGCTTCAGGCTCTGCAAAATGGATCTTTCTAGTGGCCTTGAAAGGTTATATCAGCTCTGTGACTGGCTGGTTGTGCCCTGACTTTTGCCCCATAGGACAAGTGATATAGCAAAATGGATGGTTGAATAGATGGTCTAACAGTTTTCAGTCATGCCCACATTAAAATGTAATTGTTAAAACAATACATTTAGAATGACTAAAGATATGTTTTCAAGAGAGCTTATTTCCAAAATTATTTACAGATACTGAAGTACACAATATGTGAAGCACCCAAAAAGCAATCATATTCCAAAGCAGAAGCTCTGTCACACTAAACTGAGAATTCCATCCATGTGTGTGATGCAAAGATTGTGGCTGTGGTAGAAATTGGGCTCATTTTTAACATCATGATCTCATCAAGTAATCATCCTGCCGGCTGCTAAATACGCAGGCAGAGAGAAGGAAGGCGAGGTAGAGCAAGTGTTGCATTCTTATTTCAAATGAGTTAATCATAACAAGCTTTTAATGTCTGTAAGCTGGGTCAAATGGACATGATGTAAATTGTTGTGTAATCCTCATTAAGTAAGGATGATCAAATCAAAGAGAGAGAGGAGTAGCACAGAATTGCTGAAAGGTAAAGACAGAGAGTGGACAGATTAAGGATGAAAATAATAAAGAATCTGATGAAACAAAGAGAGGAAAGGTTAGAGGAAGGGGGCTGTGGGGAGAGAGAGAGATGACGTAGTGAAATAAATAGAGAAAAGGTTACAGCAAAGGATGACAGAGTGCTGACATCAGAGGGCCAGCAGTCTCACCACATCACTCAGCCTTCATGGAAAATCAATTCTCCCTGGTATGGACAACAGTGTCGACTGCAGTACCAGCAGCTTTATAATCTCACCTTAACATTAACACACAAACTCCTCAAGTGTTAACACAATTGCTTCATGTGGTGATTTAGGCTGTAAACCAGGTATTATTTTTCTTAATTAGAGCTTTAAATGTAGTGATAAGGGGTGCATTGTAGTGGCATTAATTTATTTATTTATTTATTTTATTTATTTATCTCAAACTTAAAAAAAACAATAATATTAATATTAATAATAATATTTGATCAGTTGTTAGTACAATCCCTCAGTGTAATTAAACTTATCATAGGGTTGCACTGGTATGTGGATTTTGGCTGTACTATCATAACAGCAGTTTGCTGAACCCGGTCATACAGTTAATGAGTCTTGGTAAAGAAAGTCAATTTCTGATGGCAGTATCCTTTAGCATGAAGCTAACCCTTTGTTTAACTCTCTGATTGGACCCTGATATATCAATCAGAATATCCTCTCTCGTTTTAAAGGTTACAGGACTAATATTGAGTTAACTACTTCCAGGAAAAAGAAAAACACAGTTACCACAGTTGCCAGATGAACAGCAAACAAATATATATATCACAAATGTACAAAAGTGAGGTCCTGTCAGTGTTCCTGGAGATTATACTAATTAATGTGGTGACGTCTTTACACTCTTACTGAAGTGCCTGACTTATTCTTTTGATTGTTTATTATGCTCTGAGATGCTCTCATGTAAAAAAAAGGAAAATCTCACATCTGAGTATTAACCAGCCAGATTCCGACCAAACAATGGAGTCCACTGTGTAAATATGGGCTGCCATGATTGAATTTTGCATGCACCAAAAAACTATCACAATCCTATCCCAATATTTATAGAAAACTGAAAAAACATACATTGACTTAATCTGAAGCCTTATTTTTACTTTCCTTTAGCAAAATACCCTTAAAAGATGCACAAGGAGCCGAAGAAATGGATTGTTGCCATAACTGTTCCAAAAAAACATACTGAAGACAAAAAATTATGATGACAATAAAAACAACTAAGTTCTTTTGAAAAAACAATAAAAAAAGAAAGTGCAAAATGATCTGTCCTACATATTGTGTTACGGAACAATGTAATTTATTCAGAAAATAATTTACTTTGCTTTTAAGGCCCTAGATCAAGACAATCCACACCAATATACTTTATTTCAACACATGGTTTATGTCAGAGTTATAGACAGATGCCAACACTCTGCAAAGCTTGATGCCAAGCAGAGAAATTCCAAACTTGTGCTGCTGTTTTAGGTCTGTCTCTGTGGCTGAAGAGTTTAGCTCTCCACCAGCTATGCCCCAAACAGTCACAAGGCACTACCATATGGCTATTTAAGTCCAATTTAATTATGATCCATTTAAAAAAAGGACAGTTATCATCCGTATCAATATTTTGCTACAACCCAAGAGTGAATTGTACCAAAAACTGACATGAGCACTGAGATTTTGATTAGTTTGACTGATGTTACACCCAAAACAAATGAATGTACTGCATAATAAAAGTACATGATCAATCCTCATTGCCCCCCGCTTTGCACCAAGAATTTGCCTTGAAAATATAACATAAACTGACACAGCCCAAACTGCTGTGTGTCATGCACTTAGGCAATGTTAGGCAACATGCTTCATGTCACTAAAATACAGTCCTATGTGTTTCACTAAGTCTGTGTGCGAACAGACAGTGGGACACACAAGCCACTCTCAGACATTAACAGATTTTTTAAAAGAGAAATCAAAAGGTGAACAAGGCCCTTCTCATGTGATGTTGACACATTAAACTCTGTGTTGGAATTTCTAAACTTGAAGCAACAGTTCGCTGCAGAAGTTAATTTCAATCCAGGTGCTCCGGTAACAGAAGTATCACCTCAGGTCTAACTTACTAAAAACAACACACAGACTTTCTGTTTTAGAGGCAGAGTATGCCATGGATGTCTCTCCACTGTGATCACTGAGGAGGCTGTGATGATAGAACCACATTCTGTCATAATAGCAACATTTGTTAAAGTGACAGAATAAGTGTGAGCGCTACGGTCTTGGGATCTACCTGTGCATGAGTGTGTCTACCTTATGCTATGTTAGCTCCACTGTACGTGTGTGTGCTCATGTCCTACAGAGAGCACAGGTTTGCAGAACAGCCACCCAGCATGCATCCATCTTAGAGTGTGTACAGAGCAGTGTTGTGACAGCTTAGTGCTCCCTGCAGTCTGAATGTGTACATATAAGATCCTCATTGTTTCAGCAATGTCTCACATGTATTGTATGTTTTCTTGCTAATTCTGCACAATGCTGGCAGAGAAAAATCCTCTATTTTTCCCATTTCTATTTCTGCAGACAGATAAAATTTGCAACAAAAATAATCAACATATGACATCCTGGTCCTTTTTCAGTTGACCTCAAACCCAGGAAGTGAGCTTACCGGGAGGACATAATCCCAGCATGTCACACGAGCAGATGAACTAGAAGTATGAGTTTTCAACATGGTCACAGGCTCTGCAAAGCAGCTGCACACAGCTGGAGGCCAGTATTTACTGGGAAACATGAAAAAAGAGAAGGAGGGTGTGGAGGGATAAGGCCATCCATCAGATATGAGTCTTTTTCTTCTGCAGTTTCCATTGGTCCTATAAAATCCTATATTTTTTCTTATGCCCAATGTAAGTGATGCCTAGTTGATTAAAACATCTTTACAACACACTATAATTTTACACCTCAGACCGCATCATTTCACTTATAGATTTAATTGACACTACAGGCTCAATCTCAGCATAGTTCAATGGGATAATATATACCTCCAGTAAATATGTCATGGAGGTGTTGAGAAGGGACTGATACACACTGTGCTGGCTTCTTAAAGGGATAGTTTAATTTTTTTAAGCGCATGAGCTCCATGTGGCCGCTAAATACATAGATGCAGTAGAAAGTTCTCTCCTCTCTCAGTAAGCCACAATTTCTAAAAGTTTGTGATGCAGAACCAGCCACAAACAGGGGAGTATTGTACCAAATACAAAGGATATTTTCTCCGCCTACAAGACCTCCCATCAAAAAGTAATACCACAGCTTAAGAGTGTGCTACCTAGAATTTTTTTTTGTTTTTTTTTATTGCATTTAGTTTTTGGAAAAACTTAAGTTTTTGGGATATCCTACATTTTGGCAATTTCTTTTGGTAATTTAGAGAGTTTGAAATTAAGTAATATACAGCTTTATGGGAGAAACATGGCAGACAGTTCTGAATTTAATAGAGATGCACTGAAATGAACATTTGTGGCCGAAGCCGAATAATATATAAATGCTGGGCCGAATACCGAATACCGAATATCCAATGCGGAGGCAAAGTAGTTCACTATATTTTTTGATTGTGCATTAATAGTTTAGAGTACATTTTTAGACATGTTTTTAAAAGAAAGTAATTGTTTATTAAATATTATGACATTTTTTAATATTCCAGTAGCCTTTGCTTTTCAAAAAAGTTTTTCATTCATATTAAGCCTTCAAACAAAACAAAACATGCATTAAAAAATATTAATGTACACTGATGGATATATACCAATAGACCAATAATACCAACAATACTGCTTTAAGGCTGTCACTTTATATTCAATATTTGAATAACCGATCAAATATGGGAATAAATATCCGTAAACGAATTGTAAATAAATATTTGAATGTAAAATATTGAGTGTGGCGACACATCAGGCCTGGAGCAGTGGACCGTTCTGTCCAACAGAGGGCGCTGTGATTGCAGCTTGTCCCTCAGACACATCCGCTGCTCTCTCGACCCAAAGAGTTTCCCCTCCAAGTGGAGACATAAACAGCTCTAACTGTTCTGAGGAGAGCTGTGTGGAAGTAGTTTTGGTTCTACACCGTTGATGGCAAACTTAAAATCAAAGACCAGGCTGTGTTCTGTGAAATATAGTTTAGTCACTCGTTCTCCACTTATTTACGGGCTCAGCCGTCGGCTTTTCATTCAAGTTATACGGCTGAGTGCAGCGGAGCTTTGTCAAGAGTTTAACCTCGTGTGACGGTGTTTTTTTCGGCAGGGCTGGATCAGAGAGTGTCTGACCCTTACTGAGGGGGGATACTATTCGGCCTTGTTATTAGCTCACTCCACCGAAGGCCGAATATGGCTTTTTTTGCACTATTCGGCCGAATATATTCGGCCACCGAATATTCGGTGCACCCTTATAATTTAATTTAGGGAACAACTGATGTTAATGCTGAACTTCATCATTGCTATCTTGTCACATGCATATGCCTTCACACACACATTCATATGCCATTGACATAGTTACAATTCAAAATTCAGGTTTAAAAGTTAGCCTAAAGACACATCTACACATAACAGACAAATCTGGGGTCTCATTTATTTAACAGTATGTATAACCCATACCAAAAGTGTGCTTACGCAAAGAACTTGCAATTGGAGTGTGGCCCAAAAGTACTTAACATTTAAAGTTCAGTATAGTCATTTGCACTCTTGGTGAATAAATGTTAAGAACTGCTACAACGAGCTACAAGTTTATTAATTTAGCAATAAATTAAACAGTTATATTTCTGTAGTCAGTATAGTGGATTGTATGCTGTCGATGCGTGTGTGTTAGTAAGAATCAGTAAGAAAACAGGTGTAGTGAAATGTAAAGTGTTGAAGAGCATGTAGGTGCATCAAAGCAAAGTGGCTGCTGCTCGGCCAGCTGAAGGATGGAGTGTGAAATCAAGAGAAAGAGAGACCATGACAAAAGTCAGCCTCTTATAGTCCGGGAACTCACAGGGCTCTAGTGATCCCCATAACCTCCGATGCTGCACCTAAAATAGAAAGTCATATATATATTACCCAGTGAGGGGCCGTAACACCGTAAACATGAATGTTTACATATTTCAGTTTTAATAAGTACAACAGGGCCCACTTTCCAATCTGGTTTCAGTGTACCACTTCTACATCTGTGTTTTTGTCAGTCCAAAAACATTGCCTTTCTTTGTTGCTCATACCTACACACTTGGGTTGTTAACCCCTGACAACAGGCATTTATTCACTTTAACATAATGTGTGTAAAAATTATTGAAGCAAAACTTACAGATCAATGACAAGTAAGCGCACACATCAGCAAGGCTTCATGTTATAAATCTAGAGAATTGTATCTTTGGATGATTGCATATTATTCCCGTTCAACCAGGGAAATGAATTTTACACATCATGACTTTGTTTTCCCATTATCATTACTCCTCAAGTGGAACCACACGTTGGGCTGTTCACATCAGTTTGACTGCTTTTTGACAGCATGTAGCCAAACTAGATGAATGTCTCAGGTTAATCCTCTCCTTTGTTATAGCCTTATCTGATGCAGTTGTTTAATATGCTCTAATCTGGCTGAACAGGACTGCTAAAGGCAACATCCTCCTGGCAAAAAAGCTTCCCATCCAACTCTCAATGGTTTCATCTCCACCCAACTTTAACTCACTCCACCTCCTCCACTTCCGCTCCTCTTTGGGCTTCCTTATCACCCTGATGGTTTTAATACTACCGAGGCTCTCCGGATAAAAAGACAGATTGGTGGCTTTATTAAGCATACTGTGTTCATTGTTTCCTGAAAAAGGGAGGGAAGTATCCTGTCTTCTCTCTTTGCACATCTGCCCGGGAACATCTGGATAGTGTCAGCCTTTCAACATAAAGCAGAGCGGCCATCATTCTTACCCGTCTGACACAACTCTTCTCCTCCCAGTCAGAAAATAGGAAAAAACACAGGTCCTCCAAGCTTAAATCACATGACAAATCAACTTGGAAACAAAACGCTTTATTGGAAGTGGCTGCAGGAAGAGGGAGGTGGAAGGGATTAAAGAACAGATACTGGTATGGTTTTGTTGGAGGCTGGTTAACAGATGTGGTTGGCTGTGCTGCCAAAATGAAGCATATTCAACTGTTCAGGGAATAATTAGTGCAGAATATTGATTGCTCAATTTTAAGAATAGATTGAAGACTGGAATTGTTCCACATAATCAATGAAAGTGACTTTAAAAAACAGTAATGACATTACCAAAGGTATGAATAGTTTTAACCCTTATGTTTTGTTCCGGCCAAATTTGACCATCTTAAAAGTTTTATTTCTGAAACTTGTAGTTTGTTCAGATTGCCCCGAGACCCCATTAATTTGTCCAAAAGAGGGTTATAAGTGACACTGAGCTTGATTTTTGAAGAGTTGCTATTATATATGTTAATATTGTCTGTTGTCAGTTAGCTATTTTAGGGCTTGTTTCAAAAGTGCAGTTACTCATTTGGGCTTGTGCTTCCAAACCCAGGAGGGATCTGATGCGTGCTCAACTATTAATATAAACTCAATTCAGAAGTTTTACAAATGGTTTTCTCCCACTAAATGCTAATGTAGTCTTGACTATCAAAAGAGGGGCAAAAGATACATTTCCACTTACAAAAAATATGTTGAATAAGTAAATTAAGACCCAAATAAGGGGAAAAAAATGTCAGTGGGATAAGAAAAAATAATTTGGATGAAAATTAAAACACACTTTTGTATCCTTCTCTTAAAAAATGTTATATATCACATCTGAAAAAAAATAGCTGGGGTTGCTTGTTTTGGGCTTGTTTTTGTTTGCCTGGCTGTTTATTTTAGTAGAAAAAAAATCTCAGCAGAACACAGGAATGTTTAGAGAGACATGGCTTGTCACTGACACAGCTATGAGCAAAAACTTACCCGGAATTGTATAAAGTCATTTACAAAAAGAACATCTTCCTCTAGTCTAATGAACTCCACACACAGTGACCAATAGTAGCATCTTCCTCTACTTCATTGCACACAATAGTGATATTTTACTGAAAGCAAGTATGATGGGCATTTCATGATGGGCTAATGAAAAACCTAAACATACATCTAAGTAACAGACTAATTGTCTGTGATGACTCTACTCTTAATTTAATATAATTTTAAAGCAATTCATTGGAAAACATGGCCATCTTTGACATGAACACATTATCAGATGTTGAGCTTACACTGCTCCTCTACCTCAACACCTGCTCTGTTCTCCTCTGGTTCACGTCACGTCCATCTCTCCTCTTCAGCAGTCAGTTTAAGGTTTTAAAGGTTTATTGGCTACTTTGTACACAGAGACCCCCCCCCCCCACACACACACACACACATATGTAAAAGATCTGTTTTCTTTTATATATTAATCATTGTTGGATGTCAAATCAAATGTATGAAAATGACACCAGAGCTCAACGTAATTGCTTAGACTCCAAAACCGAGGACATGAGTCTAGAAGGTATCGACCCATCTGCACCTACCTGCCTGCCTGATCCCCGGTTGCTGACCTTGCCTTCTGTTCTAGTACCCCTTCATGAATCTTGATCTGTGGTAGCAGCCTGATCTCTGGCAATCAGAACCGTTTCCTGCTCTGAAAGACGAAGTGAGTCCTAACCTGCTGCACGATAAAGACTCTGATTTGAAGCATGAGTGCGTGGCTGAGTGGACTACATCACTACCTCGTGTTCCAAGGATCGCAGGTTCGATCCCTGCTTTCCACAATCGTTCCTGTGCTTGTTCATTAAAGCTGGTTATTGTGAACTACAAAATCTGTATTGCTTCTGGGTTGTAACTGCCTCTGTGTCAAACTACTAGGAGCCCTAAATTGTGCAACCCAATAGTTGGGTTAGGAACAAACCAACATTGTAGTCAGCATAACCCAACTTTTGTGTTAAATAATACAACCCAAAAATTGGGTCGAAAAAATTAGCCCGACCTGTTGGGTTAAAATAACTCAAAAAAGGGGTTTGTCGTTTTCTGAACCAGCAGTTGGGTTAAAATTGGGTTATTTTTTAACCCAATGTTTTTACTGTGTGCAAAGTCTTGCTGCCAGGGGATCAGTAGGTCTGAAAAAAAGGGGACCCAAGTTATCTGTTTGTGCAGGGGCGTAAATCATGAACTCATGCCTTTTGACTGGATGCAGAAAGAATGTGTCTCAAAAAATTCACTTCAGGATGTTTCAGGATCAGAGAAGCGTGGTGGCTTTTATCATTTCTGCTGCAGTCTGACATGTCATGAATTTGTCATGCAGAGCCTTTAATGCTGTTAACTTTTATACTTCTATGGAACAGTTTTACTGTTGCAAAAACTCAAAGGAAAAAAAACAGAAGAGGCAAATTAAAATGTATCTTCAAAATGGGTAATAGTTTTACTGTTTGATTTGATTAATAGTTTCAATGAAATTTTAGATTGATAAAATCACACTATGTGCTTGTTACTGAGGAGGTTAACTAAAAACAACACACATTATCAAAATCACCATGCTTGGTCAGTATGGTGTTCTTTAGACATTTGTAAATAAAGCTATTTCTCCGGGATACAATGGTACTTGTACACTAAGCGACAGCAAAGTTAAACCATATTTTTTTATGTAGAGCCGTTTACCCAACTAATACCAAAACCAAGCTGCTTGCAGGTGGAGAAATAAGTCACTGTCAACATTTGAATATAGGGTGTGATCACATTACACTGCTTCTGTGACTTGCTGTTGTCGGAAATTTTTAAAATTACATGGAGTCAGTGGCACTATCAGCGATAACGTATAGCCCTATGGACTGTTTCTGAACAGATTCAGAGCTGATATGTGTCCCTGTGGAAAATGTTCAGACTTATGCCATGTGCTAGAAACAACCCTTGTTAAAAATCCCAAATTGTCCTCTTTAAATTCAAAAACTACATTTTTTTTATTTTTTAACCATAGCATTTTTTTAAAAATCTTTGATAAACAGAAAATTACTTTCAGTCAAAAGACGACAATGTGTTAAATAGTAAGTATTTGGAATGCTGAGCAGAAAATATCACCCACACTTTTTGTCTTTCCCTTTAAACAACAAGTAACAGTTGTAAAAGTTATTTTCAAATAAATACACTGGAAACCAACTCTCATCCATTTTCTGGAAAATATTTTGCCAATATTTATTATAAAAATATAAATGTTTCCACTACAAATCATTTTACATTAGTAGACAAGGCCATCTACATTTGCACACATAAACTTTCACACAGACACACGGGTCAGTTTTGAGACAGAAAAAGGGTGCATAAACAGTATTGCTCTCTCAGATGTCCCAGGTTTAAAAAGTAAGTCCAAAATAAAACACAGAAAGCACTGACATATAATTTACTGTATGCTACAAAAAAACATCATCATTGCGCTGTATAATGTTAACAAATAAATAATAATGTCAAAGTTGCCTTTTTATTGTAGAAAAGAAAAAAACAAACAAGGCAGACACATATAATTCAAAATAAGATAAAATATGATACAGATGATTTTTCTCTTTTTAATTAAAAATGTTGCACATTTTTTATTTATTCTTTTTATACATACAAACATTTGTACAAAGAAGGATGGCCATGTACATATAGTGGGATCTGTCGTGCTAGTTGCTATTATTATGATGGTTTACAGTATGTACATGCTAATCAGAACATAAAGCAGCAACAGCAGCATCCACAGGTAGACCAAGTAACAGAGGACTGACACACTAAAAAGGATGGGGTTTCCCAAAAGCACCAGCTTCAGCTATGGCCTTAAGAGAATATGTATCACTGACCAAAGCATAAAACAAAATCAATTCAAAGTGCTCAAATATCTTGTACCACATAAGTGCTTGGAAGGACCTTGAGGACACCACCTTCTGGGTTAAAATGACCTGACAAGCAGCATTGAAGTACCAAAGTGCCAGTTTAGAAATACTGGATACATGCTGCACTGAAGAACTTATTGGGTTAAATCAAAACATGATTAAAAAAAAGTTAAAGTCGTTATGGTACAAAGATCATCTTCGGGGCCATTGGGAAATCCCACCCTGCTGTAGTATGTGATATGAAAGGATAACATAATCAATCATGAATTGGAAGTGTTGCATCGCTCTCAGGGCACGTTTACACCTAGTTAGTTATAGGGCAGTGACGAAAACCCCAAAGCTCCTTTGAGAACACATGAAGGAGAGCATGACTAGACTTTAGAAAGAGAAAAAAACAATAAAATAAAAGTGGACCTTTTTGCTTGAGGATCTTGCTTTTATCCAACCCAACTATTTGAGGCACTCTGCTTTTAGCATGAAACACACCAGGATTAAAAACGAAACATGAACTCTACACTTAAACATAGATCTGTTTTTCTTTGAAATGTATGCATTTGTTAATAAGTTACTCAAGAAAGCAAATTGACTTAGACATCCTTTTGATGATCTCAACCCTCATAAACCAGAGATGAACTTTATGTTTGTCCTTGGATTCACAGATTTAACTGTACTGCTAATAAGTGACTTGTGTTACAGACCACTAGAGGGTGCACAAGAGAGCTCAGGCTGTATACAACAACCCTGATGTGTAAGATGTAAACATGGTGACACTTGAGGGACACATTATTACACTAATTAGGATATGCACAAAAAATGCATGAACTTTTTAATAATCATGTCTATATTAACCTCTGATTATGTTTTGTTCATGTATAGTGTATATTATGTACAATACATAGTAAATTGTATTTCAGTAGTCAGTCACTACACTAGCCAGGGAGCTAAGAGGCACTCTAACCGTTTAAAATGTTTACATTTGAAGTGTTTTGTATAAATGTTTCAATACTTTATTTAAGCCAAATAATAGTTAACCCATTTATGCCCAATTTTTTTTCTGTGTTGTAAGGCATATAATTTTATCAGTAGAGTCCCTCTGAATCATGTTATGTATTTCTTTTTTCCATTTTATACTTTGTGTTCAAGAAAATAGCATTTTTATGACTGGCAACAATTGTTGCCGGTAGTCACATAGCTTGTACCTAGGTCACAATGTTAAAGTCCTGCAGCAAGGCCAGGACCTCTGTTACAGAGTACTCAAGGAAAGAACAACATACATAATAAATTTGTATTTTGGCCTATTATTTTATGAAAATTGTGTGTGTGGGTGTGTGTGGGGCGTGTGTGTGTGGGTTGGGGGGGAGGGGGGGGGGCGTATGAATGGCCATTGGCTATGATGAGTGTGTGTCAAGAAAGGTGCACTTCCAACTGCACATTAACATTTTTGACTTTTTATCACATTATTATGACTTAGTATGTATTTATTTATTTTTAGTTCTCTGATTTCCTTTTTTTAAAGTTGCGGAAACGGTTTTTAATACTGATGTTAGTTGACAGAGAAGGACTGCTTAGCAAATAGCAAGAAAATTTATGGTAACGTATCAAAACCCTACAGACACAGGTCTTGAATGCCTGTGAATTTATTTAGTTTGGAAGAGTACTCTAAGAGGACTTAAATGCACCAGTGTTCATCATTCTACCATGTGAAATAGGGAAATTATGAGAAATCCTGCAGACAGTGTTTTCCTTTAGCTAGTTACAAGCTATGTGCCCACCGGCAACTTTTGTTGCCACTCACAGAAATAAGCCCATGAACAAATAAATATTTATCCCAGGTTAAAAAATTTGGTAGAGGGTTACTCTAGAGACTTGAATGATTAAATAATCATAAATATGTTTTGGGGGAAAGCATTAGAAATTTATGAAAATGACCTCTTTCCAGGACAATTTGCATCCTCCATGTCTTCCACCGAAAGGAGCAGGAAGTAGATGATGTCATGTGACAGGGACTACTTGAAAACTATATTTTATGAACCAAAATCTTTATCCAAGTTGTCTACTAGCACATAAGTGCAAAAAGTTGCATTACTAGTGCTGACATTTTTTGTTGTGAGTAGAAAATGACAGTGATACACTTCGGCAAAATTGTTGCCGGTGGGGCAAAATGGGTTAAGACTAAGAGGCATTGTCATAATATAGTTTTCTTAAAAGCAAAATAAAGGGAGTCTTTTGGAAAGTCAAACTTCTTGTTTTTTTTAATGCAAAACACGAACCGTGATCCCAAAACCGAGATACAAACCGAACTGTGGGCTAACTGAACCGTTGCACCCCTAGTGTATATATATATATATATATATATATATATATATATATATATATATATGATGTAAATTTTACAAAAAAAGTAAGTTTGTCCCTGTTTTATTGCTGGCTATCACATCCCCTATCTCTGCACTACCCTGTCCACTCATGTGCACCCTGCATCTTGCATCATTGAGTGAATTCTTGTGGTTGTACACAGCCAGTGCCCTGAAATAACACAACTGAGGTGTAGAAGCCATCATGTGTTTGCCTGTGTGTAATTAATGACAGCATCTTCAACCTTACATTAAACTATTTCTTTGCAAAGACAGAGATTCAGTACCTGATGTGTATTAATTTACTTGTCCTGCGTAAAGAGGAACCTCTAGAACAAACTCTAAAACACTTCAGCAGCGCAGCAAGATCACCTTTAAAAAAACGAGGTCTGTATGACAACACACAAGCTCATTCGAATTCTAGTTTCCCTTTCATGAATTTCCAGTCCTGATTTCTATCCTCTTGTTTTTCTTGAATCCTGGCTCAGCTGTATTGTTCTCTATTTCCTCTTAAAAAAGTATACATCCTGAGATTTCACACATAGGGGCATTGGGTTGAGGAAACAGCAACAAAATTGTACAACATCAGACCGAAGCAGACAGAACAAAGATGTCAACATAAGGACAATTCTGTAGGATGTGTTATGGCCCCTGCACCTTCGGAGCACAATGTTTAATACAAAGTAAATGTGACAGTCTCATGGTTTTCACACAATGAGACAATTAAACTGATTATCTTCATTATTGCTTTTCTGTGACATGTCTACTGAATGCAAATGCTATAGGTTAGAGCTACAGAGTTAAATGGCTCGGTTGTCATCTTGGTGTGTCCATAGAGACGGAAAATGTTGGTAGTTACATCAAAATCTCACGCCTCAGACCTTATAAGTCCAGGAAGTGTCCACACCCAAGTGAGGTACTGCTATGTGCCAATGCTCCACCAGCTTTCCGACCTCTGTTCCACAGGCTGCTTATCATGCCTGTTAAGTAGCAACTGTGAGCATGTCTGCCCCTCTGTAAGCTATGCTTTCCTGCTAAGCTAGTTTTGGAGAGCTCCAGCTGTTGGTTAGTCCAGTCCTTGCCTTTTATCCAGAGGGCATTCCTGGACAGGTTCCTTTGACCTTGACTTTCACTGCTCTTTGTACCCTCCTTTTTGTCTGTAAGGCATTTCAACTTGGGCATGGAGGAGGGGAGGGTGGAAGAGTCTGCCGCTTCACTAAGCAGGCTGAACTCTCCCCATTTCTCTCTCATGACTTCATAATGTCTCTCAACAAAATGTTGATAGCCCTCTTCTGAGCATTTCATGTCTTTTCCTCCATTCTGATCAGTTCAGTTTTAACAAAAAGCCACCCTGTTGGACTGTGAACAGCAGCCACAGCAACAGTCAGGCCTCCGGCATTTTTATTCATTAGGTTCCTTTTTCTAAACAGGTACTGGGCCATTCTTGGGGTGAGAATCAAGGGCTTTGAGGCTGCTCACGATCTTCTTCTGCGGTGCAACAATAGTCACTCCAACCTTTTTCAGATCCCTGCATGGTGGGGAAGAGGGAAAGATGGGGAGAGGTAGAAAGAAAACAAAGAGCGGAAATGTGTATTAGAAAAGGAGGATATGACACCCAGATGGCACTTAACAACATGCTCCTAGTACTGCTCCCTTCACTTTTCCATGCATCTGTCACTCACAAGGGACTTCATTTCACAGAAGGCCAATGGGCTGCCACAACTTTGAAGATCTAGGGGGTTTGTTACCTTGACTTGCCATCACTAAATAACGGGGAGGCGGGCCTTTAGAGCAGCACTGACAGCTGCTATTATGACCCTGTCAGTTGGGGAAACAACACGAGGGCCACAGCGGCATAAAAGACCTACTTTCTTGAATCCAATTAAACTGGATTCATGTGACAGAGCAGGTTTGAGTTTGTTGTGAGGAGCAGCACTGGCACATAGATATACTGTACAATTCTGAGATGATCATTCAGTGATCCTCATGATATGATTAGGAGCTGTTGAAAGGTTAGTTCCATGCATTCAGGTGTAGGAGAAGCCACTTTGTGTAGGAAAACTAGATTAAAACATTAAGTGTTACAGCAGCGATCTGCACGTTATGCATCATACACATCAGATACACATAGAGATTAGTCAGTTCTCTTTTAGCATGAAGCCCATTTGAAACAATCATTCCAAACAAGTATACAATTATTTGTACAGACATAACAAAATCATCTCTTGTTACATTTGTCATAAAAAGGTGTGTTGTATTAGTGGAAAAGCAGTGGAGGGTTCAACATTGTGGCATAACTACACACATATATATATATAAACTGTTTCAGCCATTGAAATATTAAAATGTTATGTCAAATGATATTATAAAGATGCATAGCAGCCAGAAAAGTCAATATACATAACATCTTTAGGACTCAGAAAGTGGCACCATGTAGCTTCCCTTTGTACTACAATGTAAAGGGATAGTCAGTTTGGTAAGATATTCTGTCCTTCCATGAAAGGAAGAGGAATAACATATATCTATATATATCTATATCTATCTATCTATCTATCTATCTATCTATCTATCTATCTATCTATCTATCTATCTATCTATCTATCTATCTATCTATCTATCTATCTATATATATATATATATATATGTATATATATGTATATATATATATATATATATATATATATATGTATATATATATATATATATATATATGAATTACTGTATCAAACAGCACAAATAAAGACAAAGAGAGAATAGCTTGGGTTCCATCTGTACACTTACAGTGTGAACTATCGTGTAAGTGTCCACAATGTAGTGGCAGCACATGACAATCAATTGAATCAAAAGATACTATTATTGCAAAAGTGATGCTCTAAAATGTTGGTTTCATTTTATCCACATACACAATCAACTTTATATTTTAAATAGTATCTTTGGTTGTATAAATTGAATTTGCTTGGTTTTGTTGTGGTATTAGCCTGTAAGAGCTTTGGGTTTATGTTCACATAGTTTAAAAAGTCTACCACTGGGTGTAGTGCTAACTGCTTGATGGAAACAAAGCTTTTTAGATATTGCTCAGCTTTACACACTATCCCTTTAAATGTTAGACAAATGAAAGCTAATCAATGGTTCAGGAATTCAGGTACTGATTTCAGGCATGGTTTGGTCCTCCAACCCACCATCCAGAGCCTGAGGAAGATGAGCTGGGTGTTAGAGAGTGGTGATTCCCATGGATGGCTCCCATTCTGGGCATGTGGCCGGTGTGACGTGGACCTCCGTCAGAACCACTCTACTGAGAGACAGCCAGGCCCAGCAACATTAACACTTTTATCTTGATGAAAAAGAATGTAACTTCTAAATGGTACTTCAGCTTTGTACAACGAAAAGTGCCTCTGTATTTGTGTTCTTATACTTAGACCATAACTTCATACTGTGAAAAAAACAGCTTTACTATCACTAAATGAAATACACAAGTACCAAATGTATGTATAGCTTTTAATCAGGAAACAGTATATTTGTAAAACATCAATCAACCACTTTGAAAACCCTATCACAAAATAAAATAAAATAAAATAAAATAAAGTACGAGAAAGAAAATTTGCATCCGGCACAAGAAAGGATCATCTCTACTGTGTCAGGCTTCAAGGTGCTAAGGGCTGCAGCCCAGACAGTCTCTGATATTAAAAAGCTCTCTCAGCCTTTACCATCAAAGATTTGTTTGGTCTGATCTAAATGACAAGTGAACTCACTTCAGAGCATTACCGACATGATTGTGCAAGATAATGTCAGCCTTCACTTCCATAGCTCTCCTTTTGATTAGTTGTCGAGGTCAAGTTCATTGCCACCTTAATCAAAATGTACAATGAACTTTTCATGCACTTCTTTCAGATGAGGAAAATAAACCAAACCAAACTGCATTTCCTGGTCAATCTATTCTATCCTGGCTTGAAAAAGGACTTCAATTACTCCAGCAGATGAGTCAGCACGCAGCAGCCAAGTATGATTACTGTTCCTCAGAGGTCAGAGCACTGCCAAGCCTTGTGCTGAATATCAAGGACTAGATTAAGACTGTATGGATCAATACAGAAATCTATATTGAGCACTGCATGGTCTTAGCCAAGGCTGCTTGCAGTGTAGCTGAGTTAGCCTTGGATGCCTTAGCCTATAAGGCTTTAGTGGATTAAAACTGCAGTGATTCAATTTAGTATCAACCTACAAAAAAGAATCATGGACCAATATGATATTTTAGTGTGGGTTTTACTCAGTACTGTCCATCTGTTTTGTCAATATCCATTGTGGCTTCCTGCCAACTGCAATGTAAGACTGTGATGACCGTATACACTAAATAGAACATTTAATTGATTGCCCATCAGCTGAAATAAATACAGATATATGATTTTGGGTTGTATAAATAAGATAAGGTGGCCACATTTCTCTCAGACATGTAAGTAAATCTAAAAACACCATGATAAATACTGATTGTTCCTCAGCAGTGGTAGAGTTTTCCAGAGAGGTCATTCCAACTCAGGTTCATTAATGTCTTATATTAAAAGCCTACATTGCAGTTTCCTGATCAGAGCCTTACCGCATGCCCCAAAGATGTTGCTTTGGAAAAAGGCACTTTCAAAAACCCTAAAGGACTCTTATTCGCTAATTCATCTCCAATATTCATCAGTGAATAAAAGAACATTAGGTTAAGCTTTTTTTCCTGACATTATAAGCCAAATACTTCAAAGGCTGTAATTTTTCTGAGTTATTGACAAAGTTGAAGCTGGCAGCAGCACTGACCACCACTTCCAAACTAGCCCCCGAGCTTCCATCACTACAGTGAATGCTTTCTTTGATCACCATGATTAGAAATGTCCAATTATTTACCCGGGCACATTCCACATCAATTAAATAAGAGGCAGGCCAACAAAGTCAATGAGAAAGGCAGGAGAAGGGAAAGAAAAGGCAGAAAATCTTTTGGAAACTGACGACAAACACAGACTGTAAAGGCGGCAGGTGTGATTACTCCATAGCAGGTACTCACTATAATGCCAAAGAGAGGCAGATTCCTTTTTTAAACACTGATTGTAAGTTTATATTTGAGGTTGACAGAACAGAACATTAAAATTACCAGATTTTAAATAACAAAAAAAAAGATAAATAGTTTGGAAATAGGGCTTTTTTGTTAAAAAAAAAAAAAAGTTCTTATTTTTTGGTATATGATCTCCAAAACCATAAGCTGTGACAAATCCTATTTTTTTACTCTTCAGTACAGTTTCAGAATGCATAATTGAAATACAGTTGTTGCCCATATTTTCAAAACGCATATTCGTCACACTTTTTGGAAAACCTCTGCCAGAGTCTTGTGTTTACATAAAAAATGACATTTTTGCTCGAATGTGACTTTGTGCTCTGGCATTTGTTTGATGTCACTGTGCCGCATGAGTTAAGTTGTAGCAGATGTTGTTAAAGTTGCTGGTTTCTACTTTGCTCACCAGACTTCCACATGCTTACTCTTACAAACAGTTTCTCTCCTATGATGCTGGTAAACAGAGACTCTTGAACAGATTTGATGGATATCTATAACACCCATATGACTCCCACCTTGCAGTGGGTGTTGGCAGTTTTGAAGAAAATCTGATGATATGGTGCAAAGAGTGAACATGTACACTGGTAGCTTTAGTCACCTGTTTCTGTGATTGTAGTTGTTTAAACATACATTGTAAAAGGTAACAGTGCTAAAAAAAACGTCTTTATCTTCCCACTGCAGTATCAGTACAAGCTCATCAGTTATGTCTTTTGTCCTGACCCCTATTTTGGATACTTTCACATCAAGTATATATATATCTACAACATTTTTTTTTGTTATTAATCTGCTTGATGTTGTTGTGTTTGACTCAAGTAAAACTGGTTTGCATGAGTCATGTCTGCGTCTGTTTCAGTAAATTTGATATGCATTGTATACATTGTCAGTGTACTTTGAGGTACTTCTTTCATAAAAATTCTGCTTGGCCAGTTTGAGCTTTATACGGGCTCAGGGGCTTTCTAAATGAAATTTAACCAGACACATTTGTAACAAGATAGCATGGTGAGGAAAACCATGAACCCAGTCAAACTTCAGGTTGGTGGGACACCTTTGTAAATCATAAAGTCACTGCGGAGAAAATGAAAAAAGAAAAAAAAAGATGTAATATGAGGGACATAGTTGCATGCTAACTACAATTTACAACAGTACATTTCTACATTTTTTTGAATACCTCTCTTGTGTGGACTGGGGTATTTTAAGTTCTCTTCTATGGTTTTCAACCTACCTTTGGAAAAGACCTGATTTTCTATTTATTATTTATGTTATTTTCTAAACTCTATTAATTTTCTTTCAAAATTAGACCAAAACCATTGATTTATTATTATTATTATTATTATTATTATTATTATTATTATTATTATTATTATTATTATTATCAATATTAGAAGTAGTAGTAGTATTAAAAGTAGTAGAAGTATTAGAAGTAGTAAAAGTAACAGTATTCTTAACTATATAACTATATAGCTTTACAGAACTATTAACTTTAATTTTATTGTAACTATTGTTAAATTTCAAAAACTTTCACTGCTCACATACTGAAGGAATCATAAAGCACTTTGTCAGTGTTTGTTCAGTGCTCCAAACCACAACTTAGGGAGAACACCATGAGTCCAGCAGCGTGTGCACTTATAACGGGATTCATCTGGAACTGGGTCCCAAATAAAAATCAGACAATCTTTGCTTGATCTTTGCTTTTCATTTTAATGCTCTGCAGTAAAAGGAGAGGGTCATGCATACCTATTTGACAGCTATGCCTTTATTTGCTCCTTCTAAGGCCCCTCTCTTTTCCCTTTTATCTTGTCAAATCTCCCCTCTCATACCCTCCTCTGTCCTTCCTTTTTTCTCTCTCATGCTCTCTCCATTACAAACCTCACATCTCAGCCCCACTCCTCTTCCTAACCTCTCCCTCTCTCTATTTATCTCTTTCTTTAATGTCCTCACCTTCTCTCTCTGTACTCACTTTGAGAGCATGGCTAAAGCCCTGTCATTTTGAATTATCATGACTCTCATCTGGACACCTTTAGTTAGGACTCTATAGCTTCCTTTACTAACTAAGAAGAAGAGTATGTGCATGTGTGTGTGTGTTCTTCATCAAAAGCCTCTTCAAATTCCAGAGCTTGCCACAGGTTCTGGGGCCCTGTAAACACTACTGACATGAATAGGCGGAGTAGCCAAATGTGAGTCTGTGTGCGATTGTGTGTCTTACTCTGTGGAGGTCTTGGCCAGGGTGTCACAGGAGCTGTAGCTGACCCCCGAAAAGGCCTCTTTACAGGGCAAGGTCCTCATACCATCCATCCAGTCACCCATTGTCCCTACAGAGGGAGCCTCTGAGCTGCTCCTGTCTAACAATAAGTTTGCCGGCCTAAAAGAGAGAAATATACACACATATAAATACACAAAATGAGCGAATGATGAATACTCAAATTCCCAAGGGCAAAGATGACCTGTGAAATGTTGTAATAGATGAAGTCAAGGTCATGGTTGATGCAAAAAGTATACTCTAGTTTGTCTTTGTTTAAAACATCTTAATTGAGAAAAGCTCTAAGACCCATCTGCAGCTATAGCATTGCATCATTGTAGATTTAAGGTCTTCGCCAGTGAGAGAAACCTAAAATAATCTTACATATATACTTATAATGACGTATCCCTTAAGTAAACTGGATTTTTACAGATTTACAAATTTAACCTTTAGTCAAGCAGGGAGGACCCACTGAGACCACTGCTGCAGCGCTAATAAAAACATGACATATTGAAATACTGCAATTGACAGCCACCTCATTCATTTACAAATGCACTCAAATATCAGGCAGTTGCATTGCTCCTCTTTGAGTATTTCTGACTCTATGCTTCATGAAATAAGGGAGCGGAGAGTAGCAATTACTTGAAAAGCTGTCTTCCCCAATTAGGTCTAGACCTCTGTATTGATAAGCAGCATAGTTTAAACCCTGGTGTGACTTAAAATGTTTACTGATAGGAGTGTAGCCAGGTAAGAAGACAATTTACCCATCAGTGCTTTGTAAATTAAGAGGTGCTGCTTCCTTCACTGATCCAATGACCACCAGACAACAGAGCAATAGAATCACAATGATGAGTTTTAAATTTGTTACCTATGGTAAGATAAAGAGCACTGCAATGAATGGTACCCAGTGTCTTAAAGACAGAGGAGGCTGCATGAGTATGGAGCGTATCTTCATAGTCTAAATTTTCAGAAGGAAAGTGTCAGTTATTTTTAGGTAGTTCTTTAGAATTTCCTGATAAAACTGACAATTCAAAATAAAAAAAACAACAACTTGACAACAAGCAGTTCAAAATTAGTTGTTTCTCTTGCTCTCTCTATAAAATGTGACTTACTAGGGAGCTCACTGCTAAAGACCCCCACATTTGCAACAAGGTGGAAGCTAATCCTTCCAGGTCCAAAAGTGTGTGTCTATCAGTGGGTTATACATGATCAACAAACAGGTTGTTGTGCTTGACTTGACTGCCTCAGTGTGAGATTTTGCTGTGATTGGGAGTCTGCTATAATCAGCTGAGGATATAGGGCCCTATCTGTTAAAGGTTTGTGTGTATTGAAACACCTGCAAACTTAATAGCGCAACCAAATCTGATCCACTAACAGGGTGCACTAAGGATTGTGTCTGTCAGATGAGCAAAATAGCTTGCGCAGCCCATTTAGTGTGTTTGCCCTCATCACTATGCAGAATATATGCAGAATGCCCAAAATACTGGGAGGCGGACACAAATGTGATCATTTAGTACCCACAATGTGATTTATCAAGCCCACAAGTGATTGCGCTTGGTGTTTATGAATCTGAATTTAGTATGTTTGGAAAGCAGGTGCAAAAAGGGCACAGTGCTATGAATAGGAGGCTGTGATCATGGTGGCGAAGAGAAGTCACATTAACTGAATTTTCTTCATCACTGACTGAATTTTTGGATGAAAAACAGAAAGACTTGGAGGATGTCAGTCATTCTGAAGGGTTGGAAAAAGAGGGACAATCCAGTGTGTCATGAAGATGCATGTGTAACCCTCTCTGCTTTGCGCTCTACATTGCGGAGGAGGTTAATCTACTGTATGTAAAAACAAACAAAAAAAACCTTCATTGCTATAATCACTCCATTTGTCACTCAGAGCTGACTGCATCACACTCGCACAGACCATGAGTTTAGAGGCTGTCAGTGCACGGAGAGTGACACAGTCAGTGTGTAAAAGGCAACAGTTACTCGCGTGGTCTGTGTGTGTCACTGTGTGACTGCTCTTCACACGAGAGGTTATTGATGATGAAGCTGTGATGTTAAGGCTGCCATTTAGATTATGTTTCAATGCAATCAGAAAAGGAAAATTAAAAATGATGGATAGAAATATGGCATGAGGGAAAAGTGTTTGCACTTGCAACTTAGCACCCGTTATTTTGGATCCTAGAAGATCAGGCCCATAATGTGTGTATACGCATGTTTTAACTCTATTGCTTAACACATGTAAACTAATTTACAATCAGTCTAATTTACTGTTTATTATACTTTGTTTTTCTCTGGAAAAAGTGTTGTAATAAAATCAACTCCATATAGGTTTCATTTATTTAAAATACATAGTACATACTTTTCATTTCAGGCTAGCTGCAGAATTACATACAAACCGAGCCACAAACATATCTTCACACTCACAGATTAGTCTTATGAGTCAGTTGTACACTGTTGATATGGAAAATGCCTTTGGACTTTGATTACAGAGGGGAAATCAAACTGTCCTACAAAATGTGCCCTTTATGTATATTTAACACATTCAGAACACGATGACTAACAAAAGCACAATCAGTTTCTGTCTAATGTCATTACACTCCCCTGCCGTACACAAACCATGAGGCGGATTTCGACACTGACTTTGATTAGACCTGATGGCTTCAATTGGATCAAATCAAATTAAAGGCAAAGAGTTGGGTTTTAGCGCGTCTCGAGAGTAAGAGAGAGACTGCAGGGAGAGCTCTGACTCACTCTGACTGATGCTTTAGGAGCAGACAGGATAAAGGGAGGACAAGTGAGGCAGACAGAAATTCAACCCCCCCCCAAAAAGGACAACGAACAGGAAGCTGACAAAGAAAGCTATTTCCCTTTTCTGTATCTAATCCCTGATGCCATTACCAGTACTGTCATGTACAAAAGTGTTCCAATTTGATGCTGTGAAATCTAATCACGTCAATACAATAAACAGGAAACCAGGTCAAACCGCCTCAGGTCAAACTGGAACCTAAAACAAACTGACCAATAAAACAACAGCCAAATAATGGATTAGTGAGGGCTGTCTGCATGTTTACTGCTGCATTTTAGAGAGGCGTTTCAAGCTGTATATAAAAGACAGTCCTTAATGAGGACACGCTGCATCTGTTTTATAGAGCAGACAAAGACACCTGCAACACAACTCACACAAAAACCATAAACAGAGAATTACACTTAGATGCACTCGTGCACGCAAGGGATAAGGCATTGCAAACAAGGCGGGACAAACTGAAAAAAGGTGGTTCTCCCTTAGGGAAACTATTCATAGCCTTGTAAATAAACTCATTAGAATACCAGGAAGTCCACCTCCGCCTGGCTGATTTAGATTGGCAGGGGGAGGTTCGGAGCTGCTCTGTGTGTTCTAGTGTGTTAGAATGTGGGAAGCATTGTTCCCACCTTCAGGGAATAAGGGAGGTGTGGGCTCAGTACACTTAACAGTTTAGCATATCCTTTTTGTATTTAATTTTCATCATCATAAATTAATTAATCCATATGTTGGAGTGAAACTTTGGTGTGGAAATACCTACCACAACTTAACACAATAATCAATATTATCATCAAAAAGAGTAAATCAAACACTGATACCTTTACCCTGATTTCCTTCATTCCCCTCTGTCTCCTTTTTGAAAGAGGATCAGGAAGCGTACTTTACTAACTATACCGACAGTGATTTCCAGACCATTGCAGAGTTCTGTATGATGCTGAGAGAGGTGAAAGGTTTTATAAAAGGGGAGGTTGGGTACACCTTGAACCAGTCGCCAGCCAATCTCAGGGCCACATAGAGATACTGACAACCATTAATACTTAGACTTATACCTAAGAGCCATTTGTAGTCACCTATTGACCGAATGAGCATGTTTTTGGTCTGTGACACTTTGATACGCTGGTCCCTCTTAAAAATGAGATACCACATCTCAAGGGGCTTACCTTTAATAAATTTAATAGAATTCAACAAAGACAAATATGGTATCTATACTCATCAGAGACAATTGTGTTGAGTAGATTTATGATCTGGGCGTTCATGGGTTTGTTGCTATAATACATTTATAGTTTTAGTCCCTTTGTCTCTGCATGGATGGGTACACCTCTGGATGTATGTGTATTTACAAATATACATACCTGCATAAGTGTGTATCTATAAACTAAAAGAGTATGGCTTAAGTCTGCTCTATTGTAAGGTGCTAAGACTTTTTTATGAGCTGGCAATGTACACATAAAGATTAACTGATTGATTGACTATCAGGCCACTATAGAATAAGTGACAGGTAAACTTGAATATTGTAGCCTTTTATTATTGGGCTTTAACCACTTAAACCAAAAGAATTATCTCAATATCTTTAAATGATGTATTTGTAGTTTAGAGATTTTGCATCTTTTCAAATGCCCAGAATACATACAGAGCACTGTAGGTCTGTTATTGACAGACTCCTGATTTGAAAATGTCAAGCTCGAGATTACATACTGGTAGATTTATTCTGAATTAAACTTTTCAACCCTGATCTGGGATTGAAAAAGATACCTATGATGCTTTATTCTATATCCAGACTTTCTGAGTCCATCCACTGTCCTCCACTACAATAAAGGTAGGAAAAGCTGCCCCAACCCCAATAAACAAACAATCAGACAAACAAACAAACCAAAAAATGTTAAAAAGCCAGACTCGCCACAATTTTTTGCTCTGTGGCAAAGTTGTCTTGTTGCCCACTATGAAGTGATCATGCTACTATCTTGTTCACCAGTGCAGATGTAGCACGCTTCCTACAACAGGAGACTCGCTGTTGTTGCTCTGATGGTGTGGCTATGGCTAAGGCTCCTGCTGATGACTGAAAGGCAGAAACGTTCATATTGAAGTGTAGATAAAATGCTGCCAATTAGATTAACATTATGTTTTGTACATTTATTGCCCTGATTTCCTCCTTGGTCCTTGATATGAGACATAGATTTGATCTAAACTGAAAATACTAAACAACAGGACATAAGAGTCTTAAACCCTACATTAGAGATAAAATATCAGCCTCAACACCAAGTCTGGATAATGCATTCAAAATTCTATTCAAACCATATTTGCATACTTTGTATATGAGCACCGTGTTTTCAAGTACAGAGAAAGACAATACAACCATATTCCGAATGGAAATTATCAAGTTTTTAGTAAGCTACTTCTAAAAATATTAACCTGAAAAAGCTATCAGAGGGACTGAAAAGGGAGATGACATTTTAGGTTGAGGCAGGAAAACGGAAGAAAAAAGATGAGTTTGAGGGAGTGGAGTGGGTGTTGTTTCAATGATTGAGTCTTTTCCTGCCAGATCAGAGGCCTGTCAAAATGCTGGGGCCCCCAGGACCCCCTGGAGAGACTGGTTTGTAGGAGAGAGAGTGGTTTATGGGGCTATGCAGTGATGGTGGTTCACATAAGAAAAAATAAATATCCAAAAATCTCCTTGAGAGGAACGTTGAAAACTTTCAATGTGGAAAGAATGTTAATATGATGGTTACTGGTACATTTTATTTCTTTAATACACCGTAAAGAAATAATTGGAATGGCAAAGGCTTGCTTTAATAGTTTTTACCATTATTTTCAGAATTCTTTTGTGTGCAGAATTATTGATCCTCTCCGTGCCTGTATCCTCTTTTCCTTTTTCCCGCTCTGATCTCATCTCCCCTTCATCCTGTGCGTTCTCTACCCCTCTGCTGTCTCCTGTGAGAGGTAAACTGCAAATGAACTTGTTTCGTACCTTATAACCATTTTTATATTTCTTTTTTTGTTATATTTTCAGCAACATCTCACCATAGCACAAGACACAAGACGATTTGAGAGGAAACAGAGAAGCAGAGGCATGTGATGACGGGGAGAATAAAGTGAAAAGAGAGTATCTGTGTGATGGCAGAGGAGGGCTGAAAACCCCCTCATGGCCTAAACAGGATATAAGAATGCAGAAAACCCCCGCTCAAACAGAAGGCAATATAAATCGACCACAGAGAGGACATAAAGTCTTCCCTGCTCCATATATTCATTTCCCTTCCTGGTTTTGCTGCTCACTCTTTCATTCCTCTGACCTCTAAATAACCAGGGCTGTGTAGTGTCTTGTTTTTAAAGCTCTCATGGGAGGACAGAGGTGGACTGGGAAGAGCCTGAACAGATACATGTGGGCAGGACCAAGTGCATAGACAGCACTGAGAAGTTCAAACCCATGTTTATGCTCAGTCTTCTGAGTTTTTGATATGTGTCCATTAGGTATCCTCTGCCTCTGTTGGGTGTGACACATTCAATGCAGTTTTAATCAGGACCAATCAGGACCACTTAGTTTTTCTTTGTTTTCCAGTCTGAAGTGTACCAATCTGACAGTGCAGAGCCTCTTATGTCTTAATGCAAAATGCCATTCAACTAAATTTTCCACCAAGCCTACGTTTGAATATAATAAAAAGACAATACAACCTGCAGTATCCTACAGAAATCTTGAATCCCTAATCCTAATACTCTGATACTGATACACAAAGGTTTAACTAGAATTGTGCCGTGTTAATTCCCTATTTTGTTTAAAATATCCTTGTGTGGCAAATATACAGTAATGCTGGATTATGCTCCGTGATGACAACAAAGACCATACAAAGATCATAGAAAGTACACAATAACTGTCATGGCTCCACCTGCAGTCAGTCTATCTCTAATTTCAATCTAACAAGAATATTACATGATTTATAAATATATTTCTTGCCCAGGTGCACAAGTTTCAGATCATTTGTTTAACCTTGGAGAATGATAATGGAGAGTGTTAGCGTCTGACTGTGTTGTTTTTGTTTGACAACACCAGCTTCATACACACTGATAGTTGGACTCACTTACTTACATATTACTGCTCAGCTGTGCTGCCACCATTTCAGAAAGTTTTGCTGTTTTTGCCTTTGTTACATGTGAATTTGTGATTCAGATGCCATCTCAGGGAGGGAAGGACTTAGTCCCAAAATAACGTTTCTGTGATGGGCAATGGTACTTGCTTACAGGTTTGGGCTCTGAACTATGTAAGTCGTTCATCAGTATTTACTAACACATCCACGCCTTTGGGTAAATGTCTAAACCAAGAAGACATCAAAATTACACAGCTTCAGGTGGGATAAAACCCTTAGCCTTCCAATTGTTCGGAGAGCAAACTATCAGATTAAGCCACCAATGCCACTGCCACGGTTACCTGATGTTGGTTGTATCCATTAGTTTTGCTATTCAACACTTTTCAAGGAAACCTTTTCATAAAAGTAATATTCAACAAGAAAAAATACAAAATTAAATAAAATTCCCCAAAGCATCTTAACAGTTTTGGTTCATCTTCTGCATGTTTGCACATTGGAATACTATGTATACCAGAAAGTAAACACAGCTGTGTCAGTGCCATGCAGATCCAGCTAATCCAGCTACAGAGATGCTAGCAGGAAGAATTTATCTGTGAATGACCCCTGTCCTGTTAAGCTTTTAAATGAAAGAAATGCTTGTATTTTTAATGTTCTAAGCACTCTTCAAGCCAACCAGAGAAGCACTGGTCTAAAACTCTGACTGGGCTTTTTCCATAATTAGTCTCTAACAGAACAACTCGGCACGCTGACACTGTTTCCTTTCCATCCCAAGGCAGGGACAGTAAATTCTGACCAGCTCCCCCCTCTGAAGTCTCCAGATGCTCAACTTTGGTCCCAAGCTTTGGTCGGTGCTTTGTGGAGGAGGGAGAGCTCCATTAGCCAGCCAGGGCAGCCACAAGACAAACGAGGTGTGTAGAGCCAAGTGCAGCTGCTCCCGCTGTGCAACTGCCACCAACACTGCACACACAAAGGTGCAAAACACACACATACGCACACTGTTCTCATAAATCACCACAGCCGCCTCTGTTGGCCAGCCTGTGCTCACCCAGTGTTAAAAGCCAATCAGGGAAATTACATGCAAACTCCAAGGGACCTATTTTCACTTTCTTAAGAAATCATTAGTCAATGTTATGAGCACTGACGTCTCCATAATACCACAGCCGTCTGCTGCACACCGGACGCCTGCCCCCCACCCTGCTTTGAATTGACAACTGTACAGGGGCTGCCCTGGTTCCCTGCAGTCCCCTGGGAGGGATGGTGGTCCCAACAAAGAAGCAAGACATAAAAGGAGAGGGAAAGGAAAAAAGATCAAGGGACAAATTAGAGAAAATGACACAAGACTTTCATGGGAAAGAACATGAAAATACAGATGTAAACTGTTTTAGGGTACATGTAGGGCAGGTGTGATAGGCTGTGCATGATTTTATGCAACACCATGTAAACACAGGAAGCAGGATGGCAATATTTATCACAAAGTCTTGTACTAAGAGGCTTGAAAAGGTACCCACCCAGAAAAAAAGGAAAATAAATTTGACTTGTGAGTAAAACCTCCCACTCTTCCTAACTGTGTTTCATTGTTTTTTTTAAACTATTTAGTTGCCTTATGATCTCTGCAAACCTTTCCACTTAAAATAAGGCTTAAATGTCATGTACACAGATCAGAATAACCGGCAGGGTTGGAAAGTTTGGAGCCAGGTGGAGTTTTTGAAGCACACCAAAAGCATACTTGAAGGAAAAAGCAACTAAGACGATATTAACATTCAGGGCAGGGGCTCAGATGGAAATTTTTAAACTGGCTGTCAGCAAATGATTTCAACTCACTAAGTAATTTTTGTGTACTTTGGGCCTTAACAAGCACTCAAGCAGTTACTTTTGTAATAGCCTATGGGCTAATGATTTGCACTTTACAGCCATTGGAGAACTCCTATTTGAAATCACAGAAAAACAACAATGAACATTATTAAACAAAAGTGTACCTCAACACTAGCCATACATGATGAAACTTCTATCTGTCTGGAATGCCAATCACCCACCAAAACTTCATGCCTTCTACAAAATATTTTTTATGAAAACATTTGTGTATGAACTCAGGAGAACAATAGCATATTCACATAAATAAAGATAACGTACAGTATTTATACATTAAATCAAATTCACATTTTAAATGAGAAAAGTGGCACTATTAGATATCCTCTAATGCAGCCAAACACATTTACTATAGGAGCAGACTGAGTGCAGCACAGGCACAGCTACCAGTTCCTCTTTAGGTCCCTGGAAATGAGAGTTTGGCTTATTTTGTGTTCAACCAGAAGTCATAACTTGGAGCTCTCATCAACATATCTCCAAAGTTAAGTTCGTCCAGTGCTCCTAGCCTTACAGACATACAACAAAGCGTGTGATTACTGTTTACGTAAGTAGCAAGTAGCATGAATTGTAGGTGGGGTTGATGAGATTAATCTGATTTTCCAAGTTGGACATCTGACTTCACTGGGGTTTCTGATTCAAATTCCAACTTGGAGCTTGGAAATTCTGACATTCATGTACAACTGGAAGGTACAATTGATAGGTCCTTGGGCAAAACACTTAACCCCCTGAGGATGAAATTCGGAGCCTATCCCAGCTGTCATTGGGCGAGAGACGGGGTACACCCTGAACCGATCGCCAGACGATTGCAGGGCCACATAGAAAGACAGACTACCATTCACGCTCACACTTATACCTAAGGGCAATTTATGTAGAGTCACTAATTAACCTAGAGAGCATATTTTTGGTCTGTGGGAGGAAGCCAGAGTGCCCGGAGAGAACCCATGCATGCACCCCTGTCTGACCTGGGAACCTTCTTGCTGTGAGGCATGTGCACTACCTGCTGCGCCGCACCAATTGTGAAATTCTGTCAATATTTTATTTTGTTATTTATTCCTTCTTTTGTGCCACAAAAACATCCAATTTTCTCAGCTCTTTATCACACTATCCTTGAATGAGCACAAATCCATTCAGACCAATTTATGAACAAAAACAATGTTTAATGTCTGGTCGACATTTAAGATAACCTTAGGTCAAATGACAAGTTCTTTTCTGAAAAATAAGTTTTAAAAACCCTCTTGGACTACTAACTAACCTCAGGTTCACCCAACAAAATTATTTGAGTGGTTTTAGCCTGATAAACAAAAACTTACTCAATGAGAAGATTTTTTTCAGGGCCCTCAGAAATTTTTTTAAAAATAAATACACCAAGTATAAATGCAAAAACAAGTGGAAAATAAATAAATAAATAATTTTAATCATAAATACAAACATAAATAGGGCTATCTTTCACCTTTTGTATTTCTCATACAGAATTAAACACAAAATTTTTTTTTCAATGCCCAATAAAAATATATTTAAAAAAAAAATGAAAATATACCAAGTGTAAATGTAAAAAAAAACAGTGGAAAATAAATTGTTGTTCATAAAGACCTATAGATAGGGCTATTTTTCACCTTGTGTATTTCTCATACAGATTAAACAAAAACTCACTCAATGAGAATAGTTTTTTCATGGCCCAATAAAAAAATATCCTTGTCAAAAAATGAAAATACACCAAGTTCAAATGTAAAAAAAAGTTGAAAATAAATAAACTGCACACAAACATGACGTAGGCAGCTGATGTTTCTTATGAGCTTACTTCCCTTGTCAATTGTTCAAACGGGAGAGGAGTGTAACAAAGTTTTCAATTAACTGCCACTGGTGCGCACTGGGAGTAGCTGGGAGGTCGTAGTCTGCGGCATATGTAGCGAGTGCGCATGTGTTCCAGCAAGCTCTTCATCATAAAAAATGTGCTATTCCAATGAGTGGAAACATCTTGCTGTAGCCTTTCTGGTTTCATCCCCAACTGGACCTGCACAGCCTGAAGACGCGAATAGGCGAGGGTTGAGTGTTTAAAGTGGCAGACGATTTTTCTGCAAATAGCCACAACATCTGTGAGGCTGTGGTGGCTAAAAACACTGTCATGGATTGCCAGTTGCAGTGTGTGTGCCATGCAGCCAAAACTAGCCAGACCACTGTCCATCATAGCTTTCGTCATATTCCTAGCATTATCCCTATGATGACAGCATGCACTCTGGTTTTGTCTATTTTTCCATGTCCCAAACATTTTTCAAGTGTCACTGAGATGGCAGATGCTGAGTATGTACTTGTGATCCTGTGAGTGTAACACTGCTTTGTAGGGCTGCCACGATTAGTCGACTAGTCGTGACTAAGTCGACAATCAAAATAGTCGACAACTAATTTAATAGTCGACTAGTCGTTTTGTTTTTTAGGTGTGTTTTCTCACAAAACTGCCGCTGTACCTCAGCTGTCTTGTCTGCCTATCTGTCCTGTTTTCTGGTTATCACACCTGCAGGAATCAAACCAACACACCCCGAAACACACTCATGCATGTGGCGCATGCACAACTGCGCAGGCACCAAAGTTGCCAGGTCTGCCCATAATAAGCGATTTGGGCCACCAGCTGCATGCTGGTGCAGTACGCTGCAGTTCATGCAAGAAGTGACTAGTCGACTAATCGCAAAAGTAGTCGTTGACTAGTCGACTATCAAAATAGTCATTTGTGGAAGCCCTACTGCTTTGACTTGGTTAAAGTCCTGAACAATCTACTGTGCAGTGAGGCTAAGCTGCTTTGACTTGGTTAAAGTCCTGAACAATCTACTGTGCAGTGAGGCTAAGCTGCTTTCACTTGGTTAAAGTCCTGAACAATCTACTGTGCAGTGAGGCTAAGCTGCTTTCACTTGGTTAAAGTCCTGAACAATCTACTTGGCAGTGAGGCTAAGCATGCCCACAGCGCTTACATCCAAACTCCATATATCTGTGGTAAAGGTGATTGCAGTGATGTCACAAGCCAGTAGCTCATGAATGTGTGTGGCCACAATATTGTGGATTTCAGGGAGGCAGACCTTGGCAAAGTGACGCTAGCTCGGTAGCGTGTAGTGTGGCTACATAAACTTCATGAGACTTTGAAAACCCACGTCCTCCACCACAGAGAAGGGCTGTTCATCTAAAACAATGAACTCCATCACCTTGTTTGTTATTTGTTTCGCTTTGACGCTGTCTGGAGGCAGCTGTTTGGCTTTCTCAAACAACATGTCAATTGAAGTCTGAATCTTACCGGGGGTGGTCGCTTTTTTTGGTGGCTTCATTTTTCCTTTTTTGATCATCTTGCAGGTAATACCTGTACACTGCCTCATGCCTGCTTTTCAAATGATCTATAAGATTTGATGCGTTAAATGTCTTTCTGGCAGTCCCCTCTCTTGAAATCTCAATAGAACACATATTGCAAACTGCACAACGCTGACCTTTCTCCAAGACTGTAAAGTACTGCCACATGACCGCCATCTTCTTAGTCTACTCTACTGAGAAAATTGCGCGGGTGCCCTCTTCCATTCCAGAGAATTACATCTCCATATAAAAAGTTTCTCCCAAGCTCAGCGTTCATGTCACTTGTAAATCAATATATAATCATCAGCCACTGCCATTGGCGAATGGAATTTTTATTTGCTGATGGTTGATGGCAGTTGACGAGGCAAACATTGGCCAATACCGATGTTCAGCCAATGCAGCAGTGCATCCCTAGGACATGTATATATATATATATATATATATATATATATATATATATATATATATATGTATATGTATGTATATATACTTGATTGTATATATATATATATATGTATATATATATATATATATATATATATATATATGTACATATGCAAGACAAAAGACTTCAGCTGCATGAGTTACCTGGATGTTGTGTTGGCTGTGATTTTGAGGCTACCAGGGTTGCGAATGAGTTTGTCTAGGATGCTGACGATTTGTTCAAACTTAGGTCGATTGTTCCTCTCTTTCTGCCAGCAGTCCAACATCAGCTGGTAGAGAGTGGCAGGGCAGTCCATAGGTGGGGGGAGACGGTACCCCTCATCCACAGCTTTTATTACCTAGAGAGAAGAAAAAGAAGAGTTTTTCAAATATCTTACTATTTGTGTCACAGCGGATGATTTTTTTTTTAATTAGTAACTTTAGAAAGTTTTGAGAATGTTCAATTCATAATTATATCCTACAGTAATTTGCGGACAAGTGATTTATTTTGAAACTTGATTGTTGGCATGAGGCTGCACCTTTGTGTTGTTTTGTTAAGAAGCTTTTGGTCTTCACCACTGTTTGTAAAAACTTGCTGAAACAGAAACCGTTTCTAATTGACTGAATATTTTTCCTAATTTTCTAAATCAAATTACACTGCAGGGAATCATTCTGGAGAGAAAAATGAACAAAGCCTTTCAAGAGTGAATCCAGAAAAAGCAACCTCAGGATCTGGTTTGTGGGCAACAGCAAAAGATTTCAGTTTTGGTTTTGATATTCTCATATTTTGATTGCAGCTAGCATTACAGTCTAACCCCAAATGACATTATAATGCAAATAAGACTCTTTGAAAAATTCCCAGCTGCTATTTTCTTTTCTAATGTTTTCATATTCATATAAAAAGGCTAAACTAGTGGTAGCTGCTGGCATTTACACTTAGTAGTCATTAATGAGACTTGGCAAATATGTAAAAGCTGACAGCACAGAGAGAAGATAAGTGTGCCACACAGACAAACTTTTACAGAAAATGAACTTGATCAAAAGGTAACACTTACATCCTGATTAGACATCTCCCAGTATGGCCGTTCCCCATATGACATCACTTCCCAGAGTACAATGCCATAACTCCAGGCGTCACTGGCTGATGTAAACTTCCTGTAGGCAATGGCCTCTGGTGCTGTCCATCGGATGGGGATCTTACCTCCCTGAAAGAAACAAGCCAGTCAGTTAACCACTTTAAATCTGTCAATCAATTTTCAAAATTAATCTGAAGTTTGCTTTATCTGAGGAACTAATTTACATGCCCTAACAGATTGTGCTGATTGATTTCTAGATCTGTTCTTGGTGGAAGTATCCCTCACTTATGGCTCAGCCCCCTAAAACATTTGTGTATGTGTGTCTGTGTGCAGGGGCTCTTGAAGTATGACAGAAACTTTTCAAATCTCGGCCATGATCTTGAAAAGTGTGTAGCAATAAAAAACAAATTGGGCAAAAATTAAAGAAATGTCATTATCTGTCACTTTAGAGATTTGTGATTCACTTTAGTGAAAGCAGTGATCATATACAAAGATGCATTACTGCATGTCGCAGACAATAGTGTATCTGCACTAATTATGACTGAATGATACAAATTTTCTTTCTGAATTGGTTTAAAGAAAATGTACAATTAAACATTACATAATAATGCCATCTGCCATTGAACACTTTTAAGGTGGTCCAGATACCATTGTTTCTTCAGGGGCTGATGAGCCGAGCATCCCTCCTGCTTTAAAATTTGGTGTATTCAGTTCATACAAAAGCAAAAAACCAACAAAATGCAACCTAAAGACCAGATGAGGTGACCAAAAACAACTGTTACTGGCAGTTTTGTGCTGAAGATGCTTTTCTTCTCTGAAGCATATTCTACATCATGCTGTTATAAAACCCATAAGAAAATTGAGTTTTGTGGTTAAGTAGTAGGATCCCAGCATTAAGTTCTGATCTAAATCTGTCCTCTTATGTTTCAATGCTACCAGGGGAGAGGTTTACCGATTGCTCATTGGCATAGCTTTTTGCAGTGGCAAGAACAAACTCTTTGACATAGGTACAGGTTTTTAAAACAGAAATACAACAACAATTATTAAAGTAATTCTTGGTTACTAACATACTTTCTGTCCTCAGACTGTTATCTAAATGAGTCACAATCTCAAGTATAGAGGATTGGGCCAAAAGAAAGCAACTCAATTTCTTATATTTACTTTAAGGTTGTATCGAGGAAAAACGCAAAGAGCTTTGAGGTCCATTATAAACTGTTTAAATCTGTTGTAGATCTTTTTTTCTTATTTTTGCAAAGAGAATGGTCAAAGAAAAACAAATAAATAAGCTACCATTCTCTTGATACTGAGTGATATGGTAATTGTTTTGCTTTAAATGAAATATTTGGTTAAAGTTTTTTTTTTTATAACTTACCTAACATTGCTTTAGTATGAGGTTTAAGATAAGCTGATGGTAGTGTCACAGAAAATATCTTAGTGATCTTCTAAATTGAAAACAAAGTATGAACTATATTGAAAAATGTTATTTGTGCTTAAAAGGTTGGAAAAATCCATAGTCACATTTTTAGCATCAGTAATGGCGGCTAACTGTGCTTCTGGCTTGGTTTTGAAACACCATTAAAGACAGGAATAAAACACCAGAATCAATCCATTATTTGGTCTTTTCTGCCAACCCCTTCTTTGTCTGCCTCATTTGTCATTCTAGCTGAAGAACAGACAAATGAGAGACATGGAGCTGTGGAAAGAAGACCTGAACAGCAGCCAAAGCTAACAGACACTTGCCAAGTCTCTTAACTCAAAAAGGGTGCTGTTCAGACTCAAAATACACACACCACCCTCTAAACAACACGCTTTTATACTGCCTGACCTGCAAAGACACCGGAGGAGGCACAAGACAAAAAACACACGGCAACTTCAATCAGAACACAACAAACACAAACACCACAACACTCACAAAGTGCTCACATGTTCATATTGTACCCACCTTCTCCCCCAAATGGTATAAGGGCAAAGTGAGTGAACACCACTGGACTCACATGCACAGGAAACACACACAAAAAGAAAAAAAAGTACAAATTTAACCAAAATGTAAAGAAGAGCACAAAAGAGGAAGTTCTGTTGTGGCTCGCAGGAAAATTTGGTCACATGTGCGGAACACTGTCAGTAACTGTAACATGTCACAGTTTATTATTCTGTCTTAATATTTTAGATTATGTATTTCTGGGAGGCAGGCAAAAGGCACACTGACTGTTTATTTGACAAGCAATTCTCAGCCAGAAAATTACACAGTGTTTAAAGGCACTGCACGCATGGTCTGGACCACAGGATACTGGGCTGAAAATGACCACACACATACACACACACACACACACACACACACACACACACACAAGGTACTGATGCACTTCAAGACGTATCAACGTTGGTTACAATTAGTTTGATGTTTCTTGTACAAATATTGTCAAAACATAATCCAGGTTCTTTCAAAATATGGACACTTGACTTGCAAGACAAATAAGACCCATTTTACACCTCTTCTTTAAATACTGTGCACTTTATCTTAAATATTTTGGTAAAGATGAAACTAAAAATTAATGGTTCTAGTAAGTTTACAAAATTGTGCTGAGTTTCAGATTGAACATGTGTTTTGTTTTAAAGGAAACACATAGGCTCAGCAAAACCTGAAACTGATTTTTCTTATTTAATGGAATATTAGATTGTTATTAATATGCACAATAGCAGGAACTGATAAACTGGAAAGTACAGCAAGACGGAACACTTGAAAACTGAAAAAGGAACAGAAGAAAATTGTTTTATCTTTTGTGGATAAAAGCCACTGGCTCCATTTTAAGACATTGAATCCAAGGTTTTAAATATTTATTAATCAATCAGGGATTGGCATGACTTTCTATTATCAGAGTATTTGTTTAGTTGCATGGATTTTTCTGCAACTATATCACATTTTAGCATCATACTATTTTAAATAAGTTTTGCCAGTACTCCGCGGAATTGGGGACCTTCTGTAGACAGAGGCTGTTGCATTTCTGAATGCACTTTTCCGTACTGCCATTATAGAACAAAACAAAGAGAGAGATGAAAAGAAGTTAATGTACAAAACAGATTTTGTAAAACTGGGATCAGTTTAGTGTGTTTAATGTAGGTGGAAGTATCTTTAGTAGAGAGAATGTTGTGCCTATGGGGTAGAATGTTGATTATTGATTTATATATTGCTACTGTAGCTGTAACCAGTATAGCACATAGTTCTACAGAGCTGCTAAATGTGTAAATGTCTTGCAAGTACTTTTACAAAATCTTGCTAAAATGCAAGTCCAATTAGCACAGAAGGTACTCAAGTAAATGTAAAGAAGCACCTTATTATAAATGTACCCAAAGTGCCAAGTAACCAGATTAGAAATTACTAGAAAAAATGATTTTGTAAACTCTTATTCATAGTTTTGCATAAAATCACTCTTTTGGACCAAATGCCAAATAAACCCACACCTTTACTCTTTTAACTTCAACATCCTAATTCAACTGTAAAATATTTTTCATACTCAGTGTTGTTTGTAATGTAAATTTACTAAAATGTGACCAACTGTCTAGGGCATTCTAAACTACTAGATATTGAGGATCAAACCAGTGAGATATCAATAGCAAGAATGGTTTCATAATTGAGTTTCATCATACAAATCCTGGATTTGTAATAAAAGCTAAAATTTTGGTACTGTGACAAAACCAGTTGATGGAAAACTTTTCTTCAGTGAAATCCATTTTTTAACAAGTACACATTTGAGGATTTTCCTCTTTCTACATGCTTCCTCCCAGAGATTGTGTGTGTGTGTATGTGTGTGTATATATATGTTTCTTGCATTGGGGAGGAAGTTATTCTAGGGGCATGCAATTGTTTGCCAGCAACTAACAAATCATCATTTTATTGTCTGTTAAGAGTCTGTCAGCTCACCCTTGTGGTGTATGCAGCCTCTGGGTCATCCTCCAGGACTCTTGACAACCCAAAGTCTGACACTTTACACACCAGGTTACTGTTGACCAGGATGTTCCGAGCAGCCAAGTCGCGGTGAACGTAGCCCATGTCTGACAGATACTTCATGCCTGATGCGATGCCACGCAGCATACCGACCAACTGGATGCCTGTAAACTGGGCATCGTGTTTCTAAAAAAAGAAAAAAAAAATGAAGAGAAGAGCAATAATGTCATACTTTTAATGCACATCTTCAAAAAACATGAGGGGAGTGTAACCTTTCTGACTATTTACAGCAAATGAAACCTTTCTACGCAAGCATCCACGGCATTTTCATTAACCTTTAAAAAGCACCTCTGACATTCTATACTTCATCTTCAGTTCAACTGTGAAATATCAAACCAGAAAGACAGTAAGTGGCATGGAAATAAAGATGAGAGCAATAGTTTGATAAAAACAGACTTAATTGTTCTATAGGCATAAATGTATTGACCTCAGGCTCGTTGGATTCACATGGCCAAAGGTGCCCTCAGTACAAGCTTGCATTGAAGAATAACTGCAGTCACTCTGAATCAAATAATACATGATGCCCATTTTAGGATTTATTTGACACTTTTTTTGTGTATTGCGCAAAGTTCAAAAGCTTCAGTGTGATGACTCAAATAGTTATTTCTAGTTTTTAGCAAAAAAATGAAAAGCATCAGAACATTTCAACAAAACATAAAAAATATCCACAGAGCTCCATTTATCTGACATGCACTAATAGGTCAATTTATTAGCTACACTTTTCTGGAATGATGGGATGATATACATATATATGTATATGTATATATATATATATATATATATATATATATATATATATATATATATATATATATGTATATATATATATATATATATATATATATATATATATATATATATATATATATATATATATATATATATATATATATATATATATATATATATATATATATATATCTATATATATATATATATATATATATATATATACATACATACATATATCTTGAGGTCAAAACCACCAGGTCTCATTCTAATAGATTACTTTTGCCATATGATGGAACACAAGATAAATACATTTGTTATAAAAAGGCACTTTACATATAAAGACTGATTAACTAATTGACTGATTAACTGACTGATTGATTAATTGATTGCTATGCCTCAAGATTTGATTTATTATCTGTTCCTAAATGTTCGTCTGTATTCCTTTGCTGTAACTTGAGTTTTAAAGTTATTTTTTCCACTTTTGCCATTTCTTCTACAGCACCCTGGGCCATTTTTGAGAAAAACCTTTCTATCCTGGATATTTTCTATTTTTTGGACCATTGAATGTTAACCCTTTCATTGTGTGTTCAAACAATTATCAGATTATATTGATAATGGTCGATATGGCATTTTCAAGACCTTTTCCATGTGATTATAACATTTTTCAGCTGTAATTAAAAGAAAAATACACAAAATCTTTCAAATGTTTGCTTAAATTTGAGTAAAATTCTTCTAAAGAAAAAAATGTTTATTTACAATAATACAAGTAAATGTGATTATAGTTAGTTTTCACCTCCGCACCTATCATGTGACTGAGCTCAGTTAGTCTGTCTCTATATTTCCACCCATTTGTCTTCTCGTGCTTTCATTTGCTCTGTTTGTCCAGGAACATGTCATCTGTGCATGGGTGCAGGATGAGTGTATTTTCCTTTGAAAACCAACTGAGCCCACCTCAACTTTTATTTTGTCTGGAGCAATTTGTGGCCAGAACCACCTGGCCGAGTCCCTTCAAAGCTCTCCAGAGTCAAGACATGGACATAAGCTGTAATACACACACCAGGAATTTACATGCATGTGTATTTGCAGATACAACACATATTCACTGATGAAGTGCAGGCCTCTGGGAGAACGTCAGGAAACAACAGCGTCTCCTCCTGCATGTGTCTGGATAGTGTGCAGACACATGTGGGTAAGGCCTGAAGCGGGCAAAAGTACATTTGCTTCCATGCCAGTGCTGTGGTTTGGCTGTTGATTTGGCTAATTTCGGTGAGGCAGGTTCATTTCTCTTTAAGAAATGGAGCAATGGCAACAGCCAAACACACTTCCTGCCAGACAGTCGGGATTACAGTTCACAAAGTGGTCATTTGATAAGTGCTGTGTGGTGAATTAAACTGTAAAAGCTAGCACACTGAAAATCAAGCGTTCTCTGGTTAACATACATTTACTGGAATATCTATTGACGTACATCTTTCTGCTAACCTGAGTGCAATTTTTCACCTGTTTTTTTCCAAACCTTTATTTAGCATCTACAGTTATAATTATTATAGCCACTACTGACAATATTTCTTACTGTGATGAATACTAATGGTGGAAAACAACAAAGGCTGAAAGAGAAAGAAGCTTTAACAAAACAGAATCAAATTAACACTGAAACCTCTGCAGACCAACAAAGAAAACAAAGCCATCAGTAAGTTGGCCTTATTCTACTGATAAATCCCAAGATTGATTTGTGGGCACAGCCATTTTGTGGTGGTCACCATAAATGTGCTGTAAATGCTGAGTCTGCAGACTGCTAATTGTGACTGGAGCAGAAATTACAAATTTGTTAAAACAGTGAACCACTACTAATAAAGGTATCCTGATCAACATGACTTCACGTTTTACATTTTAAGCTACGTCTAACATATCTAGGCCCTATATTTAGGAGTTAAAATGGGATAACAAAACTATTCTCTAATGTACATGGGATTTCATTGATGTGATTAACAATTTCACTTCTGAATATTTCTGTTGTTATTTCATGCTGAATGTAGTTTACAGGCAAAGGCATAAGCAATACTACATTTTGCTGTTGTAGGTCTGTTCAAAAGCAGTGGGAGGAGTTGTTTAAATTGTTAAACTGTCCGAAGACAATACAGCTTGAAAGGGAGAAATGTTAAAGCACTGCACTCAAATACCGTTTTTATCATATGAGGTCAAAGCATCATTTTTGTCTATATAACTTGAATATCTGAGGACACTCTCAATGGTTCAGACAGTTTTAATCTCTTTGATGAATCTAAACAAAGACTACACTGTATGTTGAAGTTTTACAAGCTTCATTGTTAGGATTGGTCTGCACTTTACTTAAGGACTGAACTCGAAAATTGGGCACATACCTGATGCAACAGGCAGCTGGTCTGATATGAAAATGATTTTGTTACAAGGGTCCCACAACATGAAAGTAAAATACACTATCAAAATAATTTTGCTGTGTACCATCAACAACTTATATAATGTTGTTGTTGGGCACAAACCTGTTGTTCGAACTTTTAAGGATTTCTTATGTTTTCATCTAACAGTGCTTTAACTCACCGTCCATGTTAGAGTAATGGGTTTTATGACATTTTCATTCAAGTTAATTAATATTTTTTTATCAGGACAATACCATATTCATTGATTTAGTAGTTTAGAGTTTGTTGTACATCACCTGAAGTATAGCAATTTTGGAGGAAGTAGGTTTGTGCCAAAAAGAGACAAATAATGTATTTTGTTATCATTATGTTAGTCAAGTTTTCTTCGGAGGGCAGTAGGACCACTTAACTTTACTCTGGAAATCTAGAACTACCTGCATGCTTTCGTATTCATTCAAATCTGATGGTGTTGCCTTTTTACCAACAGAAGAAAGACCAAATCTCTAATGAGCAACTGGGACAAATTTTCTTTTCCTCGTCATGGATGGCAGGTTTATATATAGATGTAATTTTTTTTCAGCAAACAGGAAAATCAAATGTTCTGTTTGAAACAGTAACTCAGTGATTATATGTGATTTACAGAATAAATGATCTTTAAACCATGATGAACATGTTCCCCAGTGTGTGCTCCTTTATCCTTACAGCAAACAACCTTCCCACACAGCAGTTATGATCATCTCTTGACTCTGACCCTGTGTTTTATTCTTTGGTATGTGTGGATCTAATGTTGTCAACTTACCCTTAAGAAACTGTCCAGTGATCCATTCTCCATGTATTCTGTGACGATCATGACAGGTTTACCTATAACAGAAAGGAAGGTGCCAATTTTTGGGATTATCTTATTGGGTTTAACTTATATTCCCTGTAAATACAACAACAGGCCAATCAAAAGTGACCAAACATCGGACTTCATATTGATTTCAGATTATTTCCAAACACTGGAAAAGTCACAGTGAGTCAATGCTGGGGCTGTTACTCGACTTAAAACAGACATACATGAGCCATGATAGGGACCAGGCTGAACTCTTTTCCATCTCTCTCACATACACTTTCACATACACACTCTCAGGGGTATGAAATGATCCCAGTCATAGGTTTAGGGTTCCAACAGGTCAGCTGTCAAAGTGTGACATCTTTATTTCAGTGAGAGATTTGGCTGTAAATCCAAGCTGCCTGCTATCATCTGCACCTGATCAGACCTTGGCCAACACAAGGTTTATTACAAAGGAAAAAGAAGAAAAAAATCCTGAGAAACCTTTAAATCAGTGATTGTTGAGTGGACAGGATTGGTGTGAGGACATTCTTGTGCACCAGATGTTTTTTCTTCTCCCTGTATTTCCTGGTATAGCTGATATCAACTAAATTATTTTCCATTTCAGTCTGATTAATGTGACCTCCCACTATTTTGCTTTGCCCTTTTTCTTTTGGGCTACTTGTGCTCTACTATCCTGCCTCGGTAGACCCATCAACCCAACCTTCTCTCAAGTTATTTCTTTGACAAAAACACTCTTAACCCACTGACCCATCAATTCTAAAACATTTTTGATCTGTCTTCTTACCTTTACCCTCACTTCTATGCCAACCAACCCATCATTCTGTGAAATATTTACACCTAGTACTACCCCAGCCTTCCCTCATGCTTTTACCAGCTGCCACCCAACAATCCCCTTTACACTATAAACTCACCACCCAATCTCTCTCTCTCTTTTTTTACCCGTTAACTAATCTTTACTTTTAATTTCAAAGTCCAAGCCAAGCTCGCCTCAGCTACTTTCAGCCTAACTTAAACTTCTTTATTACACATGACCATCTTCCCCCCTCAAGTATTATTTCCCCATCACCCAGCCCTGCCATTAAAGAGATTGCTCTGGATTTTTGAAGTAGGATACATGGTAGGTATATACCATGAACCTGAACATTAGCCACAGTGAAAGAGATTAGCTCTGTATTTGTACAGAAAGATCCAGCACAGATGCTAGGGCTATATAGTGCTGCAGATGGTACCATTAATGCCCCATAGCTAAAACAATTTTAGGTGACGACTAGTACCAAAACAGAGCTGGATAATTGCATGCCATATTGAAACGTTCACAATGTCTTACTTTTCTACTGCAAAACCACTACTAGGCACTACTTCTGTACATGGTACAGCCAATGTATCCTTCCACTATTAGCAACAACCAGTTGAATCAAAAGAGTCAAAAGAGGAAAAAAACACAGCCATACTTGATAATTGGAAGGTTTTTGCAGTAAATATGACATTTGCATTGGATATTTGGGAATACTTGTATGCACTTCAATACATACAGTAAAAACATCTACAGATGGAGAGTCAACAGTTCTGAATTACAAATCAAGGAAACTGTAATCAGAATTGAAGGACCTGAGAAACCCACATTACCTGTTGATATAGGTGTGTAGACCTTGAGCCCATGTCATCAAATTGGATGAAATAAGAGCGTGACCATGAGTAATCACTTTTGGATGCTCCACAATCAAAGGATACCGCTGACTTTTATGTGTGCCTCTGCAGTCTGACTCATCATGCAGCATATGGAACATTCATGTTTGTAGGGACTTGATTCAGTTTCATAAACTCAAAGGACAAAAAAAACAGTGGAGCTGATTGTAATTTCATCTTCAAACTAAATATTCAGCTTATGCCATTTTTTTTGTTGTAAAGCCAGAAGCCATAGTTTCAATAATGACTTTACTAGATGAAAACACACTGTTTGCTTGTTGTTGATTAGAAAAGCAGAGAATAACTCTTCATCAAAATTACTTGTCTTGGTCAGCAGAATAATCTCTAAATGTGTTAATTCATCTTATTTTTGTAGCCAATACTTGGGAGATACTTATGTACTCTGCAAAATAAAAGTCATACTGTATTTTGATAGTGCTTGTGGAAGGACATATTGGCTGTGCTGTGTACAGGGAAGTAGTTCCTAAACAAAGTGACTTGGAAGTGAAAGTCGTTGTTAATGTTTAAATACAAATCCCTGTTTTAGTGGCTAGTTTTGATCCAAAATCATTAACATTTAGTTGAGTCAGTGACTTCATCTGCAGCAATGTATAGCCCTAGCTTCAATGCCAACTGCTTCTGCTGGTGCAGAGCTGATCTCTATCACTCTGCCTTATGTCCAGGCTTATGCCAAGTACCTCCTAAAACCCCACTTCAAAAATCCTGAAAAATTCCTTTATCTCTTCTGGCCTAAAGTTCCATTCTTCCTTTTATCCTACTTATGAAACCAAATAGAAACACCTGTTTTCTTTAATGAATAAATGAATGAATAATTTTTTTTTTCATTGCAGTTGCAATAAAACAAAAAATCAAAGCAAAAATGTAAAGTTTTTAAGCAGACTAGAAGAGTGTAGACAGAAGCGAAAGCTTATTTAAACCCACCCCTTCTACAGAAACATAACCATCATAGAAAAAAATTGACAGCAAGAACAATGATGATGCATTGTTGTTGCTTCTTAATTCATATTAAAGAGCACCCCACTGATCTCACCTTTCTTACATTTACTACTTTCTACAATCAGCTCATCCTTCCATGAATTTCCTTTACCCATCACTCCATTTCACTCTTTGACCCCATCACCCGATTCATATCTCCTTCTGTCGCTTGTAAACATTGTTTCCCCATGCACATCATGTTTCCCTTAACATTTTGGAAACATCAACTCATCCCTTTATTTTACCTAACTCTTCCACCTGTCCCTCAACACTTGAATGTAAAAACATGGGCCTTTTCTACATCTGGCACTGATAACATTTTTAAGCCACTGACAGAAACTGAGTGGAGAGAATGAAGAAATTAGCCACAGCGGGAAACAAACATTCAATGAAGAAAATAAACTATCCCAAAATAATGATGGAGGCTGGCTGACCCAGTAACTTTAATTAAATCGGAGCAGCTCTGAAAAGGCGGATCTGGTATGAGTTACCGATAAAAAATGCTCTGATGAGTCGTTTAGACTTGAAAAAGTTGTTTTTGGCACAACAAACTGCCTCAAGTAAATGGGCCAAGACAAAAGGTGTGCTTAATTTAAACTATGATTGTAGATTAAAAAGTCAGCCATGGCATCCAGTTTCTGATTATCATGAACTACTCCTTGAAACTTAAACAAACACTTTCCTCATCTTGATTAGACTTTCTTGCAGTTTTACACAGAGCTGTTTTTTCTCATCAAACGTATGGATTGTCTCAAACCAATGCAGCACTTTATCTTACTGTAAAACTACAGTAAATAAATACAGATAAGATTAGACACCCGAACCACTCCCCAATCTGTTAAACTCTATGACGGATCATTTAGTTAAGCAGGAACACACACACGCGCCCATTCCTCCCTCTTGTCTTCCACCCTCTTCCCATCGTTCTATTTCTCTTTTCTCAACACTGACAACAAAGATAAAGACCCCCAAATCTCCCTTTCTTCTGGGAACACAAGTTTAAGTGTGTGCATCTGTGCAAGTGCATCACATTAAGAAGCTCATGCATCCTTGTGCGTTTGTGTGTCTGCAAACACAGTCTATGGATTCGCCAAAAGCAGCAGCAAGGTAAATGAGGTGTGAAAGTCTCAGGATTATTAAGAATTAACGGGAGCAGCTTAATAAATCACCCTGCAGCCGCATGTATGTCTGAGAGTGTGTCTTTGTGTGAGCATGCGACTGTGTGCAGGTGTGTGAAAGGGAGCATATCAAATGGACCCTCTAAAACTATGCCCTGCTCTCTAGCTGCTCTGGCCCACGCACATGTGTTCAGGGTATCCCTTCAAATGTCATGTGTGCTTTCAAAAACATGATCAGACTCACACAAATACACAAGAACGCACACCAACACAAATAAAGCTTGTGCGTCTCCTAACTGCTATAAGTTGCAAATCTAACATATTGTAACATAAAAGGCCCTGTGACCACGAGCTTTTCCGGCTTTCAGCAACAATATTAACTAAATTCCAAAGAATGTCTCACCAGTTAAACATTAAAATCAAATATTTGGGGGCAATTTTCAACTTCAGATTCTCCCATTTTTAAGATTTTTCTTACATAAAAAATGTACACATCCTTTTTTGATTTGTTATTTATTATTGGGAGTGGAACTTATTCAAAGTCCTACTGAACAGTGCACAGTTCAATGAATAAAAGCTCATGAATCTATGTACACATTAAAAAATCCCTAAAAATATTGTGTCCTCATCACCTGACAAAAAAGTAAAAATAGTTTTTTTTTTTTGTTGTTGTTGTTTTTTTGGGGTCTGATCAAAACTCATCCTGATGGCTCTTTTCTTGCTGAAAGTCTTCTCACTGACTGAACAATAAACACATCCTAAAGTATCATTAAATAGACCCATATAGGATGTTAACTAGCTATTATTATGTTGATTTCAGCAACGTTTCAACATGGTGTAAACATAAATCATTAAAGGGAAGTGTTACAAAGTGAAAACAAGAGAACAAAAAAAAACAAGTCATTGGTCTACTCTTTTGTAAAACATCTTGAATTACTTGATTGTTCCTTGGAAGCCAAATTCACAGTGTGTCTGTTTGCCTCCCTCTCTCCAGTTTCACACCTCTGTTACTACCTCTGAAGGTAGAACAAAGAGGGAATCAACTTGTTCCCCTTATGCACATTGGAGATGAAGCATCACAGGGGCATCAATGTTGCACCTTGACAGCATTGTGATTTGGGCTACAGATGATAACAAAAGTTCCACTTTTGATGGGAAAAGCTAAATCCTTATTAAAATGAAAGAGCTTTGACTAAGACAAAAAATAACTTAATATAATCCAAATGAAAAAAAAGATGTGTTTGTGTTGATAAAGTGCATATTGACAGATTAACATTCAAATGCCAACCTGTCTTAGAGTGATCACACAGACCATTACTAATGCACCGCTCTTACGTTTTTTGTGATGGCTCGCACACAAGACTTGCCTGACTTGTTGATGTGCATTGTAGTGAGATACAGGTTCTGTTTTCAATGCCTTTTTTCTAGCCAGCTCTTTTATGTAAGCAACAAGAACTGGATCCCATTTTACAGAACTTTCCTTGCTTTGATTTTTATAGCTGCCTGATAAACTTTGACAATCCAAAGTGAAGAGTCTTTTAAAAGCTAGAGAACCAGCTCCTGTTATTTATTCGATGAATATGACACTGGAAGTAGCTGAAATTCTCATCTTCAAGAGTTAGGCTGGGCGGGTGTCAATAGACCGCTTCTTTTGTTTGCAGCTTGCTATACTGAAGACTTCCACAGATTTCGTTTGTTGACCAGGTTGTATTTCATACCGATGAGTCTGTGTTAGGTCAACAGGACAGGCATCAGACGAGGGTATCCCGGATCACATCTGTATGTTGTCATAGGTTATGGATATGCAGCTGTTTCCCCACACATCAAAAGGTGAGATAAGGATTGCCATTTGGTATGTATATGCCAAAAAGGATGTGAAGCTGTGTTTTTAGCATTGTATAAACAAGGAAAAAATGTTTAAGCAGTCAGCGCAAGACACACTGTCCTGTAACAAGAGCCCCAAACATGACTTCAGGTGTAATCTAAAATGCAAAGTTTAAGGGTCTCAGGCACTCCAAAAGAGACACACAGAAAAATAACAAATAAAATAAGCATTAAAAATGTTCCCTCTAAGGTTGTAACTTTTTACGTGTTGGACATCCACAAGAGGAAGAATTAATTTATTTTCTTATATAAATATGTAATATTATTAACATAAATAATTCCCAATAACTTTTTAAAAAATTAGTCATTTATAAAATCCTCGGGCTTTTGGTGATTTTTTGTTACATTATTTATGTTTCCCACTTCAGTTGAATTTCATATCAGTTAATGAAAAGTCTAAAAGCACTTCAAATTCTTGAATTTCTCTGATAATAAAAGAAAACCAAACTCATTATTACTGTTATTAATGACTCAAACAGTTGGTCATTAGCTGGTCTGAAAAATCATTTTGTTGTTTTTTCTACCCTTGTAATTCAACCAATACACTGATTATTGCTTCTGTTTGCACACTCTGTTTTGAGTCCATTTTAGGCAGTACTGTTTCAGATTACAGAAAGTCATGCTGCTAAGTCATGAATTCAGTTGTTGGAAATGTAGGAGACATGAAACAATTAGGGCATTAAAATTACACCAGGAAAAGCAGAGATGAAAAAAGGAAAAACAAATAAGACAAAGAATTAGGCACAAAAAATGAGGACAGAGAAGTGTGGTTACTTATGTTGTATGTATTCTGCTCTTTAGAATAAACGTACTGGCAGCACTGCTTACTAAGCCTGATGCCACAGGGAGAGATTGAGGCTGAGCCCGTTTCTCAGCGACAAAGTTCAGACTCATTATTTCCCATTTTCTGCAGTCATTCCTTTTTAAAGAGGCCCTCTGTGTGCTAATGATAGTCTTATAAAGAGGCCCAGAGGGGAGTGAGTAAGAGATATGGATTTATGGATTTATGCCTGCTTTGGACACAGGCTTTGATCAGAGCACATTGATCTGCAGAGATTTACACCAGGGCTGCTCAATAAAACTCCTGCACTCCTTCACAGAAGTGTTGGGCACTTTAGGGCTATTTGTAAAAGACAATTTTAAATCAGGAATCGGTAAAGAGACTCAGGTGGGGATCTGTGATGTAAATGCAGATTCTGCCTCTGTCTATTTCATTCCATTGCCAATTTCATTCTCTTTTATTTGTTAGACCTAAATGTATTTTTCCACTTGTTTCTTTTTCTTTGTTCAGCCAAAAAGATCAGCTATACAGTATATGCACTTACTGCGTGTCACGACCCCTTCCAGCCTGATGATGTTAGGGTGATCAAACTGCCCCATTATTGATGCCTCAGCCAGGAAGTCCCGTCTCTGTTTGTCTGTGTATCCTCCTTTGAGAGTCTTGATAGCCACACAGATCTCCTTCTTGCTGGGCAGCTTCAGTCGACCACTGCACACCTCACCAAACTCTCCTACAGATAAAAACAATGAAAAATTACAGTCTTACAAAACTATTGATAAAACAGTGAAAGGTAGATGGTGATATAAACAGTAAACATGAATTCAGTTTATTTTCTTTATGTTGGCAGCATCAGCCCAGTCTGAGTAGATTTGGGTTGGGAAGGTAATTGTCACAGATTGAATTGTAGTATGGATATTGGACTGGCTGCTGGGGAGGTACAAGTCAGCCTATCAGTTACTGCAATTGTACCAATGGGCAAGGCAGACATTGAACCCCCAGCTGCTCAGGTGCCCTCTACTGTGCAGTCCCTTTTTATTTATGTGAGTTTGTTTATGTATTCCTGACCTTGATGATTGTTAAATTAGAGTAAAAATGATTTTTTTAAATTTATTTAAACAGCCTATTTAAACCATATAAACAATTTAACTGCACAAATTTGTGTCCATGTCATTGACATGTAATTTGTAATAGCTTTTGTGAGTGGTTTGATTCTGGAAAGGATCATTCCCATCATTATTGACTAAAAAGTCATTGCTCATTGCTCTTATAAACTTTTTAAAAATCAAGTAAAGGTGCCATTATCTGAAAAAAATACACTGCTGATAGCTTTCATACCAAAAAACAGGAGTCTGTGATCTTTTTGCAAAGTCCCACAATTAAGAAAAAGAATCCTTAACTTCCTGTTCCTTAAGCATCCTTTAGGAAAACAGGTGCTTAAGCAATCCATTTGAATATTTTTTCCTCAGAATGTCATCAGGGGATGCTATCTTTCCAAGTGGGAGACACCACATGAGACAGTTTTTTCCACCGACAAGCTGTGTGGAATGTGTGCATGTAAGTGCAACCACAGAAAATATTAAAGCACAGAACTGGAAAGCTAAATGAGAGGGCTGTGTACAGACACAGCTAATGAGGATTCACACTAAAACAGCTGAGCAGTTATAAGCAGGGCTGAAACAGAGTGGTTTTTACAGGCACACCCAAATCCAAAATCTGTGTAGATTCTTTTCACCAAGAAACTTCAAAACCATGGCCTTGGAGCATGTGAACTTGTTGAAATGGAGTAGGAGGTATTATTAAGCTATAAACAGTTACAAATCTGATACCCTTTTGTACAATAGAGAAAAATAACAGAAACATAGGTATAGCAATATTGAAATAATCAGAAATATAACAAATGTACAAAGCACTTTTTGGTACGTGGAACCAGAGCTATTTTTTTCTGATTAATGCAGTTTCTTTGAAACTAGGGGGAAAAAATGAAATAAAAATGATGAACTGAGTCTTATACCTTAAGTATGTACTCTAGTAATTATTGCTAACACCCCAAACTAAAAAGATGTAATATTTTTTCTAGCATACTTTGCAATAACATGCATTTTAAACACCCTGCAAACTTACACTTGAATAAAATAATGACCTAATGAGAGCTGAAAACCTTACGGCACATTAATGCCAAACAAAAAAATAGCATAACAATAGATTCTGATGGATTAAAGTATCTTAGCTGAAGTGCAATCAAAAAATGAAGATCCCTTTAACTAATAATTAAAAAATAAAATGATTTTTCAGACTTCGCATCAGCTAAACTTCAAAAAAATCAAATTCAACTTTTCTTCAGACTGTTCACGCATCACTGACAATAACATAACACTGTGTGTTGTGAATCATTTGGTCCTGTTTAATTAAGCTTTTTTTATGTACACTATATAATGGGACATATTGTGACACTTAACCCTCTTTTCCACATTGTTAAAGGTACAATATTTTTGACCCAGCAAAAGGTAACAACTTTTCATTTTGAATTTTATCTGCTTCATAGAAAATTAAAGTTCATTAGATAAGTAGTTGATGCATCAGTCCTTCTAAATTCCCATCTGAAAAATTTCTTCAAATAACAAGTCCACAGAAAAAAAGGGGAGTTTGCTAAACTATGATGTGGCCAACTGGCCAGGCACATGCATTCATTGAGAAAAGAATTTCTGTGTTTAGTATGGAGCAAAGACACAGAACATTTCATGCTTGAGCAGCGGATAAAGACATCAGGTCTTTGTTTATTAGTGCGACATATGTAGTCATTGTTGTGCTTATGATGAGGCCACATATCAAAGAGGTTCTTGATTATTAAGGACATGTTTTATTACAATCTATAAATGCATGTTTATTAATTTTAGAGGAAATTTAGTTGATGTTATAAGACCTTGCAGTGTTATGCAAATTCTTGAGGTAAAAAGCTTTGGAATAGATCCACCTGAATTCACAGTCCACATGATACCTCTTCACTGAACACAGATCTTACAACCCTCAATGCTGCACTATAAGGTATGTCGTCTCCACGTCCACCATAAGAGAGGGCAATTATTATTCCTTGGCAGTGAGAGGATGTTTGTGTATCCTTAGTATACAGTGTGTGAATGTGTGTGTTCAGCAGGTTTAAGTGGGTAGTACGTGCTCTGCGGGCAAGCTGACCACTTCAAGTGCTGCTAGCCAATTCTCCAGCTGGTGCCATGGTTTGAATGGCCAGTAGAAGATAAGTATGATGAGCTTTGTACTCCTTACTGTACATTCACATTGTGAGGTGATGTCAGAGCCAAGACATGTGTGGATCTCTCTCAGGCCCGTGCGATCATTTCCCACAGCAGCTCTGGATCAGAGAGCACAGATTGAACCCTGGACTTGAAGAAACAGGGTCTGGAATAACTTAAGCTGGAATAATTACAACCTGTCTAAATACCCAATGCATGCCTTTCCTTTTCTCCTCGGCTCTGTTCTTTGGCAGTGGACAGACGAGCCAGGCACCTTTTTATGTGGTCACCTTAAGAAAAGAGATCTGAGTCCAGTAAGGCTTGATTAGGGACATTGATTTCTATCCTCTCTCTGCTTGCAGCAAGGTATCTCCCTTTGATGTCAATGTCTGACCCATGTAAGCAGAGCAGAGTATGTGTTCTGTCTTTTAACACACAATCACCAATTGGCAAGGAGATCAAAGTCAAGTTAACATGTTTAATGAAGACAGATGAGGTCCAAGGAAAGTTTGGATAAAGAAGAACTATGTTGTGTATTGTTCCGAGTGCATATATGGGTTCATAAAAATCACATGGATGGGTGCTATGTCATATTCCAGCTGATGGATAAAATGTTTACATCATGGCTTATGCTATTAAGTTCACCTCTGGTTTTTCACTTCTCATTAACTTTCTTTTGCTGCAGATATGGGATGAGGACCTAAAGTCTACATTTGTTTCCTCACTTACGTCTGCTCAAGTAGCAACAAACACTGGACATGGTTTTTCCAGAGATAGCAGGGATGACATTAATGCATGAGCAGCAAGAGCCATGCTTGAGGAACAGCTATGCAGTGTTGTCCATGAACATGATAGATGAATGGTTATTGAACTTGGAAAATGAGAATGCACCTTTATGTTTCCAGAGGCAGAGGGAGCTCTGCTTACTATCAACTGAGTAAATGCACAGACTGTTTATGATTACATTTGATAAACTGCTGAATGGGTCTAGCTACACTCTGCAAAAATGGAAGGACACCCTGTTCTCTTTTTGAAATAAAACATTGGTCTTCTTTTATTCTTTTTTTACAATAATCAGTTTCATCACAATACAATATTCATTTTCTGGATGACGATACCATATTTTTTGATTTTACAAAGGCTGCAAGATATCATTGATACAATCTAGAAGCCTGTGATCATTATTGGGCAACATTATGAGCAAATTTAATTTATAATGTGAAACAAAGTAATTTTGACTCTTCTATTTCTTAGGATTGTCTTTTTAAAAGCATATCAATTTTAATTTAAATATAATGGCAAAAAAATGTTTAGTTGCTTATAATTTCAGTTTGACTATAATCAATAATTTTCAGAACACACTAAAGAATCAGTGATCCTGAAATTTGCATCACATAATTGTCAGTGTTTGTATTTAGACAGGTATCAGACACATAAACAGACAGCTGACATAGTGCATGATAAGAAAGACAGATACCCATTTCCCACTGGACGAAAAACCTGTTTAAACATGCTTACAATCAGCTCTTGTCTGCAGTGGGAAAGGCTCTTATAGGCATTCAGACCTGCGTTGACTGACCCCGCAAGGGATACAAGTTTTTTTTTTGTTTTTTTTGTTTTTTTCAATGTATATTTTTGGGCATTTTGTGCCTTTATTGATAGGAGAGAGACAGTGGATAGGCTTGTGAAAGGGGGTGAGAGAGTAGGGGAAGACACTCTGCAAACTGGTCACAGGCGGGATTTGAACCTGGACCGGCAGAAGCAAGTATATGGGGTGCTAACCACTAGGCCAAACCAGCACCCCAAGAGATACAAGTTTATATCAGCTCGCTTCTGATCAGCTCCAAGAGGGAAAGGCACACCTGGGTGAACGCATTAATTTACGCCAGGGCTATTCACTTAGAAATTCAGTTGGGCCAGATTTTCAGACTTAGGACATGAGCTGGGCCGGACATTTTAAGCAGACAGTGAGGAAAGTTAACCACTTAAGAGAAACAAAAATAGATTAAAAAAAACACGCTGGATGTTTATTAATTTATTGCCACATCCAAAAGGCCATAAACTTAATGAAGAGCATTCTTAAACTAAACTTCTATTGTTTCTTTAAATTTTACACTTCTAACAGATAACTTCAACACACTCTGACAGGTAAATACAAGCAAATATTAAGGTGCATATGAACATAAAAAAAGTGCAGATTAAAAACACCATCTTTTGGTCACAGCCACCTTTCAGAGCGTGTTGGATTCAATGTCTGTTATAATGTTGAAATTTTTGTAAGGCCTTGTTAGTGCTTCTACAAGTTTTTCTCTTCAGACTTAAGTCCCAATCACGTTGATTTTGGGCCACTCGAGGGTTGCTTTTGGGCCACATTTGGCCCACGGGCCGCTAATTGAATAGGGCTGATTTATGAGATTATGTTGGCCTACAGCATAATATCATGGCTGTCTTCTCCGTCTCCGTCTCTTCTGCGTTTTTTTGCCATCTCAGCAACAAATTCTATCCATCTTTGTATCATCAGCGCTTGAATGTTGTTCAGTCAGTGCCGAGTTTGTACATTTTGAAAGAGGACCAAAAGTTCAAAGTACAGAAAATATCTGACCACCATGTCCATGGCTCGAACCTGCAACCTTCTAAATACAGTGACAGACTGTGCCACTGACACCCCTGGTAATGAAGTTTGTAAAAAAGGGTGTGACTGTACAAAAATACTTTGGTTTACCTAGGCCACCAAAAACTGTCATGCTGGCCCTAGAAGACTGAGTCGAGATTTAATTGAAACATATTGGCCATAGAGTTTTCAGTCCATCCCTTAACTTGAGCAGGTTACTTTAAATAGAATGCAATGTAAAGCACTTATTTTCAATCACATCTAACTGCAGCATTACATCCCAGAAGTCTCATTCAGAGGTAAAGCATGGAGGGAGCTGCTGTTGTCGAGGTGAAGAGGATAACCATCATTTTGTCAATGTTTATATATAAACATGGCCAAATATAATATTATATTTTATAGAATATAATATTAGTTTAAAAATTAGCAAGTACGGACAATATCAATCAAATCTCTCAACCTTAAATTATCTTACATGGTAATTTTGCCGTTGAAGAGCCGAAAGCTTGTATTTAATGTTTACATCCTTACAATGATTTCAAAGTTGCCTTCTAGTGTGGATAAGAATAGACATTTTGCAGAGTCAGATGTTCAGCTTCATGTTAGAATGGAAAAGCACTTAAATAAATATACTTTTCCTCAGCCAGGCACTGTTGGCATTAAAAATGTATAGCATACTGTAGTGTAATCTTCTTCAGAGTGAATTCAACTGTGTGAGGGGGCATCGGGGTCAAATGTTGATTTAGAAGTCTGAAACAGATTTATCTTTAACTCTACACCCTACACTATATGGGCTGAAAATATATATTTATGACTCAATAATGGCAGGTGATACTCAACAGGAGTTATTTTTCTGTATTCTTAAAAAAACTGTTGAACAAAAACATTTATCATGAAAAGGGGACCGTGCCCATTTGTTACTGCAGCCCTATAGAGATTAATGTAATGTCTTTATAATGAACTATGAAACATGTGTTGTAGAGTCAATTGTACACCCGTTTAGAGTCAGGAGTTACACACTCAGGCCACCCTGACAGCTTTACAGTGTGCAGAAGTGGTGAGACTCTGGAGAGCAGCCTGCTGTTATGTGCTGTGTTCTCCACTCTCCATCTTTTCTGCACTCTAACATGAATCACAGGGCATTACCCTCCCGTCTGCACTCCTGCTCAAGTTATCAGGGAGGACATGTGGAGAGGAAAGGAAGCTTGTTTTACTGCTGCGATCATTAGGCTGAGTTCAGAATTAAAGCATCAGGCTGTTACCTGTGGGAGGTGATGAGGGACTGAAGAGAAATGAAGAAAGGAGAGAGGGAGGAGGTGAGCAGAACAGCTTCTAATTTTACCTTCTACCCCTCTTTCATGGAGGAGGGCTGGAAAGAAGGGACCTCAAGCTGAGGTTTTAAATGCTTCTCATTTCCAGCTGTGCTGTATATGGCACAAAGTTAAACTAACCTGCTGGTATGAAAATGTGGATATATTGGAGCTCTACATGCACCTCATTTTATCTGCAGTGGCTGTGCACTTTAATGTGTCTTTGACATTTAAGGGGTGCATGAAGGAGTAAGAAAGTGGTAATGTGACTTTAGAGATTGGAAGTGGAAGTCAGGGAGAGAAGAAACCATTTACCTCTCTTAAACCACTTTATATTTTTAGTCTTCAGCATCTTCCTCTGATTACCAAAGCAACAAGGTATTTAATCTCCATCTGAAATAATTCAAAACCCTGTATGACCCCACTGAGTTCAAAGATACAATTGGTCATAATCTGAGAAGAGTCATAAAAAGAACAATTAAGGAGTAGACTAGCATGAACAGAGGTAAGAGAGGAACCTTTAGAACAACTGAGGGCCCATGACTGATGGGTGCCCCGGATTTATTTGGACTTTTGTGATATATATTATTTTCATTATTGATCTGTTAACATCGATCCATCCTTCCATTATCTATATCACTTATCTTTGAAGGGTCACAGAGAGCTGCAGCCTATATCAGCTAACTGAGTGAGAGGTGGTGGGGGCATCCTGGACCTGGTCAACAGCCAAACACAGGGCCATATATAGAGACAGGCAACCATTCAAAAACTCACCAACACTTAACACCACATTAGTCACCAAAATACCTCAGAAGCATGTTTTTGGTTGGAACCAGAAACCATCTTGAAGTGAGGCATGGGCACGACCTGTTGTGATCATGTCGCCCCTACTAACATAAGATACAGTTCTTTTTCATCTGATTAAAACTGAAAGTTAATGATTTGTTTGTTCTGATTTTATTTAAAAAATTAGTGGCATTTTTCCCCTTTAACACAAAATTTCAAAGAGCTTTCTGGACTATCTTCAATACTGTTCAGCAATAGCTTCTTAGCCAGTTCCCTCATCACAGGGGCAGAACTTACAGACATGTATTTGCTATTGATTAGGGCTGTCACAAAAATTATATCGCCAATCCAGATTAATCTATTTTCTGGATAGATACCTCAAGATTAATCAATTAAATTGCTCTTTAAGGGGTACTGGTTTGGCGGAGTGGTTAGCGACCAGGTGTCCCATGCACTTGCTTCTGCTGGTCCAGGTTCGAGTCTCACCTGTGACCAGTTTGCAGAGTGTCTTCCCCTACTCTCTTACCCCCTTTCACAGGCCTATCCACTGTCTCTCTTCTGTCAATAAAGGCACAAAATGCCCAAAAAATACATTTAAAAAATTGCTCTTTAAAATGCAATTATTTTGTTTTTGTGTGTTTGTTTTGTTAGATATCAACAAAGAAGACTAGTTCTTACAACTGTATCGATTAATATATGAGATGAATGCATAGACAAGGATTTTATCTTATCCATTTCCAATATTTCTTTAAGTTGGTGCTTCACTGCAACTCAGTGCCGCCTGAAATAAAGTTTTCTGATTCAGAAGTGTGCAAAAGTGTGTGCCCATCGTGACTCACTGGTGTCCAGTTATCTAGATTTCCTCTTCAGTCTTCTCTACTCTACTCAACAGGTGTTCAATTTTCAGTAATTTCTCTTTGAAAGTAAACCAGTAAAGTTAAATTATTTAGTCCTTGTGTAGATAAACATGTTTATTAGTTTGAAGGGAAAAATGTGGATTGTAAGAGAATTGCAACAATAGCTTAAGTGAGGACGTCAAGTGGTCATAGCAGGGAAGAAACAGCTTAGAGTACCAGAAAAGGTGAAATGATTGAGTTTGCAGAATGCAGATTACATCTAATTCACCCATTCAGCTGTCTGAGAGTTTTAAACCAAACAACAGAGTAACAGTGTCCTTACTTCACACTCATATGGGAGCAACATGCATTGGTGAGGAGCTGCAGGCTGCTGCTTTTGGGTTAGGGGAGGACCTCTCTGCTCAGCCAGTTAACAGTATGGGGGAATCAGCAAACTCATAGCTCAAGTCCCACGAGAAAACTTTGGTCTTGTTGAGAAAGCCATCTGGCAGAGCTTTGAGGCTAATCCTGCAATACCTACCTCCCCTTTTCTTTATCCATTTCTACATGCCATTCTTAATGTTACTGCTGTATCCCTTAATGATTTTCTAAAGTACAGACTGGGCCAGTGGTCCCAATTATTTAAAGTATCTGCATTAGACATAAAATAAACACATAAACAAATGAGTGTGTATAGTACTCTAAATATAGGATATTTTAATGTGTTGACATTGTCAGCTTAACAGTTGATATGCGCCCTATACAACTTTACTTTGAAAAACTTTGAACCATCCCTTAAAACAAACCTGCAGTTTGTATGTTTTCTCCATATATATTTGATCTTTTTTGTTGTAAAAACAGAAGGGGGGCGGGGGGTTATGGTAAGGGAGACAATAAAGTGTTCAGGTAATTTTGAATGAAAAACAGACTGGCTGTATAAAGTGGTCTGCTGATTTAAAAAAGAAATGGAGAAGTCATCACAATGGTTGTGTCAGGCATAGGTTTGAGTTGTGGTTGAATTTTGAGCAAAAATATTTTCAAGGGCCAATCACCGATAGCATAACCCCTGAACATCACTGTATTTTTAGACCAGACTAGACAAATCAATTTATTTTCCAAACATGTATATATTTTTCTATTTTTAAGTTTAATTGTAGAGTATTGTGCCTATTCTTCAGGAAGATAGGACAACAGCCTCTGAGCACGTTGTACGCTAACAGTATACCACATTTTTTCCATATATTATTGAAAAATTACATATGCAGCAACTCTAACGCTGGAATTCAGACTTTAAGATTGTAAACTTCTTGACAATGGAGTAAAAAAGAAAAAACAGAGTGAAACAACTTGTATAAATTGTATTTGTCTTTTCTCACCTGCTCCCACCACTTTATCAATAGCGATGCAGGAGGCATCCAGTTCCTTGGCAAACTCATGCACAGCCTGGCTGGGGTCTTCATAGGTGTGAGGGTCCACATAGGTCCTGATACCTGGCAGACGCACTGCGACATAATACAAAATGTAGTATTTATTAAAATTAATTTTTCACTGCAGCTCTAGGGCCACATCAGCTACACGCCCAGTCCCTTATCAAATTCACAAATTGTGAAGAGGAAAAATGTTAAAAGTATACTCTTCCATATCATATAATCCAAAGTAACACTGGTATGCAATTTTATTTGATGAAATGGGTGAAGATATCTATGATTTTCAGAAAAGGGCTTCTTAGTTTGCAGCTTTGCTCAAAAGCAGACAAAAAAGTTGACAAAATATAAATATTCAGGACAGATAATATCAAAATGAATCAACTTGAGGCTTCTCTCCTCTTGTTTGCTGCAGCTATAGATGTACACAAAGCAAACTCACACATGCAGCTAAAATTTTCATTGGTGATAGCATTTGTTGTTTTAGAATCACATTGATTTTGTGATAACCACAACAACAAAAACACGTTTGAGGCCTGAAGTGGCATTTGCATGCATATATGTACCCCTAAGGTGTGATTACTTTTTTTTTATAATCACAACTAAGGGTCTAAGACTTCATTACTTCTAGAAAACGTAAATTTAAATTGAAATTAAAATGAGAGATACTTCTAGTGTGAGAAAAGTACCCAGCCAGATTATTTCTAAACCCAGGTTGGGACCAATTTCCTCCTCTCAATGGTAAGGATCATGCTTATCACAACTAATTATTTGTCTCAATGCTCTTGTGGTTGGTGGTACACCATTATCCAGCTACCTTCTACAACTGAGTAGTGGCCTCCCTATATAAAATTGTAAATTTCAAATGTGTTTGATATTAGCTATTCCAGTTGTGGTCACCTCTGTCTGAGCACCTTCAGATGTTGCATGCTTCTACAGCTTAATAACATGAACACAGCTTTTCAGCAACGTTATTTTTTATTCATTTTTGTTCCTGTAAAACAGAAACAAAATGGGGGACACTGACTGACAGCTTTGAATGCCCCTAATGTATGTTTGCTGTCTGGAGTCATGTTTAATCACCAAAGTACAAAATAAAATCTCCATTTTACTTCAAAGAGCAAGGTCTGACTCAAGCATCTGTGTGCATTAAGAGGCTCATTACATTAAAAATCTGTTTACACTCCCTCTATGTCTTTGCTCTGCAGCACTGTCAAATTTAGTTACAATTTGGAAATTGTATTGTGTATTGTCAGCCCTCATGAAACTGCACTTCCACTTGAATCCTTGATTTGTAATCACAGTTTGCAAGGACAAGTCAGACATTGCACAGCAGGACAAAAAACAATGAGGTAATTTATGTCTTTGCTGTATAACCAATCCAAAACCTAGAAGAACATGCAGACCTCATCATGTGTGGTCGGAGACATACTTCCAGCAACAGGTCAGACCCACAAATCTATGTTAGAATAACAGTAGTTTAAAGATGCTGCTGATTTAATAACATTTTACAACATGGTCTGTCTGAAGCAGAACATCTTTATGTGCTGAGGCTGTCCATGTCTGTCCAAGCGCACTCAAAAGACTGGACTAAACTTCGTCTTAACACTTTTTACAACCCCTTGGTAAATTGGAATTAAATGCAGAGAGGAAATTTTAACATATCTGTACATGAAAAATTGTCAGGGTCAGACCGTATAACCCACCAGTTTTAACAATGTAAGAATCAAAGTAATCAAAAGCTGTTTAAGTATGCATTTGTTCCAGTGTGTATTTGTTTAAGGCATACTTAAAATATAAATAAGTAAGTAAACCTATCCTTTGAGTAATAAAGCTGTACTTTATTAGTCCCTGAAGGGAAGTAACTGTTGTGCCTCTAACCCAGCCGAACGATTCATGGAGCTGCAGACAGGCGCACTTCAGTGTTTAGGGAGTTAGGGGGGCAATACTTGGGTCAAGGTGAAAGGAAAGAGTATTCCTAATATATACTGTGCTGTAGAGGACAAAGGAGATCATAAATAAGAATGAACAAACAAGAATTGACCCAGGACATTAAAAACAGGAGTTCATTTCATACATTTTAGCTTTGTGTTGAATCCCACCATTGTGTTACTTCAGGTTTTCCCATACATGGATCCAAAGTCTTTGTGTGTTCTTTTTTTACAATCAACATAGAAATAAATGAGACTTCCTCATCACATATTAAATGTTTAATTTATTGACCAACTTCTGTAGATTTTAATCTTAACAGAAGATGTAAAGCCTTAATTTGTAATGGCTTGTGGCTCACTGGAAAATAATCTGATCATTTTTCCTTCAGATGAAATTTCAAGGATTGGTTCGCAAATGGACTGACAAGCCTCTACTTAACATAGTTTTGGTTCGATTACAGTCGTCTCATATGGACAAATGAAGCCAAGAAAAAGGGGAACTAAACTTAAAAAGGTGCTTAGAAACAATAACTGCTGGTAACAATGTGTTGGAATGAGGACAACAGACAAAAACTGTCTATAATAAAGAAATCTGTTTGTTTCTCTAAGTAAATGCTTGAGTGCAGAGAAGGCGGACTGAAGTAGACCTCAGGAAACAGTCCAGTACTTACAGTGACCATTGCCAAAGTGCAGTCTTTTCTCATCAGGATGTTTGGATTTGCTGTGGCAACAAAACCTGCCAATGCAAACAGAGAGAGGTCATAAGTAGTGCCACATCGCCCAATAAGAATTCACCCCTTGGCCCAGCTTGAAGTATGAAGAGTGCTCTGTGAGTGTAAGAGTGTGTGTGTGTAATCCCAGCTCTCATAAGTCAAGAGAGGATCAGTGAGTCTTATAATGAGCCATAGATTTATTCTCTCTCTGAACGGTCCTGACTGCCAACTGCAGACACCGACAGCAGACTCACACACACTTAAGTCTTAAGTTTCACCTATGCTATAGGTGCTTTATATACATACCTACACAGACATCCCAACATACACACAGAAACACAGGCTGAATAAAGTATGTGGTGGTCACTTTGTTAGTTGAGTGAGCGATGGACAGACCTGCCAATCAGGACGTAGAGCAGAACCGTGAGCAGGATGATGGCCACGGCAGAGGAGATGGCAATCAGAACAACTTGGCTGCTTTCACTGGAGATGGAGAAGGCTGCTGAAAGATTAAGAGAAAACAGGAGGAATGAGCAGGGGAACTCATATTTACATGGCGCCATCACATTTGGATTTTGAAACCAAATATACATGGGAATTTCTGGAAATGTTCAATTTCCTGCGTTCCAAGCCTTTAAAGAGAACATGTCCTTTAAAACCCTATAGACAAGTATAACATGATTGATTAATTAATGGAAGACACAAATGATCTTGATTTGACTTTTTTTAGTGGTTACTGTTTTGTTTGCTTATTTGTTATTGCGTTTTGTGTTTTTTTTTTACTTTAAAGGAACACTCAAACATTTTTGTTTTTTAATTTTTGTCTTACCTCACTCCCAAGTCCATGACAAGAACATAGACACCATTCTTTTGGCAAACTCAGAACTGAAATCAGTTCTCATTATTCATTTAATAGAGCTGTTGAAAAGGCTCAACTCCTTCATGAACATCACATCTCTCTCTTTCCCGAAAACCACCACAGAAGATAGTAAATGATGATCTAACATAAAGGGGTAAAAAATTAGTCACATCAAGCACACAGGACCGTTTGGAGTTGCAAAAGAGTTTGTCTGATGACTGTAGGCAGAGGCAGGCAAGCAGTACTGGTTGACTCCCAATGTTTGAGCTAAGGTAACTAGCTTTGTCAATCTCTTTCTTGTTACTGGATACACAGTTCATGTCTACCTGCTTGTGGACCCAGGAGTGAGGCAAGACACAAAAACAACATAAAATGCTGGAGCATTCCTTTAAACATGTTTTGCTGCCATTTGTCCACTACCATGAAAAACAAGACCACCAGTCTGGTCTGTTGACCATCTAAAATAATAGTCAGTCAGATATAAGCATCAGTAGGTTCATTTAGAGAACATGGAACATATAGTTTGATTGCATTGCTGTATGTTTGCACAACACACTCCATGAATACAGCTGCACTATAATTCAGAGGGACTCTCTATATGTGAATTGTGCTTTCAGCAGTTTGGTTTTCTTTGTAGTATCAGTGGTGTAGTATGCATATTGTCGGTCATTGGAAGGTTGAAGATTCAAGATCAGCTCTCGTCACATTGCAATGTGTCTTTGGGCAAGATACTTCATCTCAAGTTGCTCGCACTGCTGTGTCAGTGGCTTGTAAATGGGTATGAAAGGGCATGAATATGTTAGTCGATGCTGATGGGCTACAAACATAAGCTCTCCAACCATCAGTAAGTGAATGCTATAGCTGCTGTGTAAAGCTGCTTTGAGAAGTCAGACTAGAAATTTGCTAAAAGTCCATTAACCATGTAGCCCTTCAATGATCATATTAGCAAAACATCATATTATTTAATTAAATTTCACAACATGTCTTAATACTTAAAGAGGCACGAACAAGAACTCTTTTAGATTACAAAAATTCAACTACAACATATGCTCAGCAGTGCAATTAAAAGCCTTATGTGTATTTGTAGAGTCTGAAAGAAACATTGTTTTGCTCTCATCTATCTATCTATCTATCTATCTATCTATCTATCTATCTATCTATCTATCTATCTATCTATCTATCTGTCTGTCTGTCTGTCTGTCTGTCTGTCTGTCTGTCTGTCTGTCTGTCTGTCTGTCTGTCTGTCTATCTATCTAGCTAGCTATCTAGCTAGCTATCTAGCTGTCGATTTATCTATCTATCTATCGTATCAATTTGTATCACAGTTTAATAATCCATACTTTCAAAAATTCTTTGAGGTCAAAATTTTGACCATGAAACCTTTTTCATATTTGCCTGATAATTAGGTGAAACAGCTGGCTAGAACCTTCAGAGTTTTCCATTCATTCCCCTTCAATTTACTGTTTACTGACAGTTAGTTTGGAAAAAAACTGATCTTTATTGGCTTTTTCTAGTATGCCAATATGATTTATTAATTTACAAGAATAGTTGCTCTGGCTATTTAAACTATTAATAAAAATGGTCTATTTTCATGATTTTCTGGCGGCAATACAAAGAAGAATAGAATTACCAGATAACTGTACACCATTTTCTCTAATCCATCACTAAATAGATTTATTCTGTTTTATCTACAATATTCTGTTTTAATATCAGTATCATGGTTGAACATCTCATTTTGTGTGCTGAGCTTACAGTCAGGGCTGGTCTCAAACTGAAAACTGGGGCTGCTGGCTCCATATCCTGCAGCGGTGCGTGCTCTGATCTGCAGCAGGTAGGCAGTGTTAGGCTTCAGACCGCTCAGAGTCACATTACAACCCCGAGCACGCAGGATGGTGTAGCTGGTCTCCTGCTCCTCCTGCGAAACACAGGGGAGAAAGTAAAAGACAAGGACAGAGAGAGGGATTAAGTATTTGTGGAGCAGCTGGCATGCTATTAGGGAAAAAAAATCATTTTAGTTCTGAGCTGAAGTTTTTGATGAACACAGAGCATAATCGATGTTTTCAACAAAGCACAGTAGGTATTATGCTTATGTGATTTGTTGTTTTTTACCCACATTCACACACCCAGACACATCCTGGGCAGTTTTGCAGGTTTCTCTGTGAAGTGATGAATTACTCTGTTTATATTTTATGACTTTCCTCCTACTGATCTCCTCTGATAAAACTACAGGAGGATTTAAACACCAAGTGTGCATGTGACACATTGTTTCCAGATGTGCATGGGGGGAATCAGTGGAAAAAGAGTGGGCAGGAGGCAGATTTAGAGGAAGAGGACAGTGGGCAGCACATAAAGTTAAACAGAATTTAGATTTTAAAAAATTGCTTTTTAATTGATTCCTTTGAAATTTTGTGCTTAGACAATGAGTAAAAAAATACACATGATCCTCCTGTCATTTTGAGTCTCGGTGGAAAAAAAAGAGAAAACACATGTCATCTTCATTGTTTCTTTACTCTCAGTTACTCTTTATACTTTGTTCCATCACATGGTTTAGAATATAAGGTTGAACCATTTTAGTAAGTGCAAAATGTAACAAATCAAGTATTTGCTGTTTTGTTTGTTTCATTTACATAGTTGATAGTGCCTTTCTTCTCATGAGGGGGAGTAATTTAAAACAATCTTTTTAATACTTTCCTTCTGTTTTTATCATATGTACTTAGTTTTTATGGAGTTGGATATGCCCTTGCATCAGACATTGGCGCCCTTGCCTTGTGTGCATCCCAGTTTTAACCTCAGCCTGTAGCTTCTTTCTTGCATGTCTTATGCTGCTCTTTTGTCCCTTTCCCAACTCTGTCTACCAACAATACAGATAAATATGCAAAAAACCAAAACCAAAAAACAAACAAACAAAAAAACTTCATTGCCCCTAATAAAAACAATCAGTGGTTACACTGAATTCATGTTTTTGTTACGCTTAATACAGCACTATGTAGAAGCTCTTCAACCAAAATGAATATTTGTAATACTAAAATTTGGTTAATATTGTTACCAATGCATTTTCAAATTTACTATTCGATATAAACAAGAGCAGAACAGACAAAAAAAAATGAAAAATGAGTAAAGCATATTATTATATTTTCAATACCATGCATAATTATAGTTTTCACTTGCATTACAAAACAGAAAGAAAAAAAAAAACATTTTTTAACAGAATATTATGCTTGACTCATGACTGACTTCTCAGGGAAGCCCAGTGAGCAGACCCAAGTTTTGGTCAAGTTAAATTCAGTTTGTATTTCATAATTACAATTTAAATATGTTTGTATAATAACGTCATTTTCAGTTTTTGTTTTTTTTTTAAATCTTTTTATTTTCTCAGTTTTAAAGGTGGTCTAATTAATTGCTAACCACTGTTTATATAACTTTACAAATCTATATGAGAAAAATATACTTGTAAGAAGTTAGAATGAACTAAAACAAAGATGTAAATATGTGAAACAATGTGCTCCAATTTGAGAAAATTTGCTCACTGAATAAAATTATAATGCTGTAAATAGATGATTGTGTTTCTGTTTTTTAAACTTTAAGTAACATTTAGTTCTATGGCACAAATTGTTCAATCAGGAGAAAATAAGGGAAAGATCTTAAATATTATAGACCGCCTAGCCTATTAGGGATGAATCCAACAATCCTTAAAATGAACTACATGTTCTGCAACACAGCCAAGCACATAAAAACCATCCAATGCCAAATCACGTTTAGATAGACTCAAATCTTCCGTTTATGGACCCAGTTATAAAGAGAAGCTCATTGGTGAGGGCAAAGGCATAAAAATAATCACACACATACTCACACACACACACCCATGTAGCATAAAAGAAATGTCCCGCCCATTAATGGAGTGGATCATACTTTTATGGAACACAAAGCTTTTTAAACTGCACTATGTGTGAGGAGGTAACTGATACAGCAGACCTGCGCTGGGATGGCTCTTCATCACATCTATAAATCTACTCGCAGCTTGTCACCGTTCCGCATTCAGGACAGCATGTGATCCCCTGAAAATCACACACAGGTGTGGCACAAGCACCCCAGTGTGTGTGTATGATGTGTGAGAGTGTGAGATACAAAGAGACACAGAAGGAAGCTTAGGTCAGACGTCTCCTTTTCACACAGACTGTGGCCAGACAAACTTTGCAATTGAGACACTGTGCCTGTATGAGTGTGTGCAAGTGTGTCTCTATAACACTGCTAGAATATAATATGACCCTTGTGCTGTGCTGTGCTTTGACAATCTAAACAAAGCTGTGACAAATTACAGCTTGTAGAACATGAACACTCACACACACATTGATTAAAACTGGTGCAGATCTCAAAAACAGGAGATATACAGCACAAGTCTTGTAAATATGATGTTGTACCCAGCATTCCTTCCATCTGAGACTAAATAAACAGCCCAAATTAAAGGAGATTAGAAGCTCCCTCTGCTTTTAAGATCATTGTGATAAAACATGAAAAAACAATCAGCAGGCGAATTCCCACAAATTTTATTTTCACAAAGTGCACTTGGAAATGCCTCACTGGCAGCAGAGCCCCCTTCAACTTGCTTCAGCAACAGAAAGATCATATACCCTGCCTGGGATTTCCAAGATGAAACACTTCTGGTCTTCTGGGAAGAATTCCGGTCGCGAATTCCCAAGAAAATCACCAAACATTCCTACAGAATTCCCATATATAGGGTACAGAGTAAGGGAAGAGCCATCACCCTTCAGGATTTGGGCCTCTGGTCTCAAGGCACACTTTTTGTGGTCCAAGGAGCAGTGCCAGTAATTCAGAGTCAAAAGACTGGCTCAGCAGGGTCAGTCTATTTTCATTGGGATTTATTTCTTCTTTTCACTCAGCATCAATATGCTACATAAAATGACAGTACCATTGCTCTCACTGAAACTTCTCAAGTAAAAATGAAAGTGCTGATATTTTCGGACACAAACTGACAGTTCAACTTTAGCTCTACTTTTAGCTTCATTTACAGATTGCAATGTTGTAAAATACCATAATTTATACATTTTATATTTTTGATATGGAAAACAAGGGCTTAGACTTGTTAGATTTAAGACTGTCAGTCCACCATGTCTTGCTGTTTGCACTCTTTTCTTTTCCTTTAATGATGCTAGAAGTGGATTATATCAGTACTTAAAACTGAACAAAAACTCAGTTACTAATAACTAAACTATTTGAACAGAAATATAGGTCTATAACAGTGATAAAGTCAGTGGTCTCTGAAGTGGAGGGGGTTCAATCCCCATTTCATGCAACCATGTGTGTACATTGGCAAGACACTATACATGTGAACACAATACTGTTTCTACCACTCTGTCTGCTGTTTGTAAATGTGTGTTGAGGATGTTAGGTAATACTATAGATTTATGATGATGGATTATTGCCAACGTCCAATAGTTCTAAACAGATACCAGCATTTCATGGTCAGGAGTATTAAGTCTCTTCTGTTCCTTCCATTGTGACAATTCAGCTGGGCTAGAAACTTACATGAAACAAGAAAAAAACAACAATTCACTTTTACTCTTATAAATGATACTGTTGATTTTAATATAGACATTTGAGAAGATGACACGAAACTTAAGTATATTTAGACTTTCTGTTTACAGCCAATATAAGGTGCAGTACATTTAAAATTGGTATGTGTGTACTGCCTGTAAATATGGGCAGAGTATACTGTCAATACCATTAATCCACATTTAAATTACCTGCAAATACTGATGTTGTGCAGATATGTTGTGCATCCCTTATTATTTCGTATGGGTACTTACAATCATTGTGTGAATGGGTGCATTGGGTGCATTAAAAGGGCTGGATATAAAGATACTGTTTGTTTTTTTGGTCTTACATGCTTATGTCATATGTGATTCTAGATATGTTAAGTATGTTTTTATTTATATACTGTATATACTGGCCTGTACATGACCCATACTGCTGAGGGATACCACAACATTGGTCAGATAGATTAATATATGGATTAATATCAGCCAAATCTTTAACAATAATTTAAAGTAACAATAAGATATACAGGGACAGCTGATGATGGATGGTCTGACCACACCAGTGGTTTTTCAGTTTGGACACTGGGTCAGTACTTTCCTCTGTCTCATTTCCTTCACCAATAACAATGTTGCATACTTGGTTGCCTCGAATGCCTCTTTGAATATATGTTCATTAGAATGTAAAAATAAAATCTTCTGATATGAACTCAATGAAAAAGTCAGTTAGGCCCATTTCAAACACAACCATTGACACAGCTGCCAGTCACTGGTTTGGTTCGTCACATAGTCACTTGCTGAACCAACACACAAAACTTTTTTTTATTCTACAGACTTACATAATAAGCATTGTTTGTAAGCTTACTCAGGCATGTTTATTACTGCAAAGGAAATATGGCACATTGTTCAATGGTAAAAATTAAACATGAGCGTATCAGTTTGCCTAAAAACCAGCAATAATTGTTCTTCCCACCACTGTGCAGACTAATAGTGAGTTTAACTTTGTCTTGGAACTGGGATAGTTCAGTATTTTTTTCATATTTTCATTAAACTGTTTACTTCAGTTGAAAATATGATGGCATTTAGGTGTCAGGAGGGTATGGAGTCTATTCTGCAGGATTTTCAGTGGCAGAAGTCTAAATGACTCTTGACAATCGACATTTACATTTGAGCTCAAAAGCCACACACGAAACAAACAAAATATCCTAAACTTAAACTAAATGGTCTCTCTTCTGTTTCTAAAACTGTCTCAAAGTCAGAAACCTAAGCAGAGCAGTCACATCAAGACATTCCTTGTCAGCTATTGGTTTAACCCCAAAACTTGCTGAGTGAATTGTCATCTTTACAGAGGTAGTCCTGTTGAGTGATGTGTGGTTGTTGGATATGTACACTCTTCTACATTAAGAGAGCTTACGTCATGACTAAATTGCTATTGGATTACAGGATAATGTACACTGTGTATGTCTGTTTCACACTAGTGTAAATACAGACAAGAGGAAACCACAAAGTGAGGAGCAAAAGTTGTCCTGAAGAATCAAATCTGATGATCTCCTTGCTAAGAGCTCCTTTTGATCTCCCTGTTTTTGTGACCCGTTTCACCATCCTGTTTATGTGTATGTGCAATTACGTCTGCATGTGTCTCTGTCTCTAAAAGCCTCTATCCGTCTCATAAGTGAGTCATGCTGTGCTCTTGTTGATGGTAAATTTGTGCTGCGACTCTTGTCCTCTGATGGCCTTGATGCTTGGCATGCTCTGGGCCCAAAGCGTCCCTATGCCTGCCACTATCCTGGGGCCTCTATCCTGGGTTGTCATGGGAGTCTCCCCTGGTTGTCCCAGTTCCCGCCACCGCATGGAAGGGTCTTTTGTTTGGGGTTTAAAATCCGTGGATATGTATGGCTGCTGTGGAGAATCCTTTGGGAACTCTTTGTTTGTGCTTTTGTGTGTCTGTACCCAAGTGTCTCCAGTTATTCCTCAGAGACGTGGTGATTAACAGGGATCAGTACTAAACGCCCAGAGATTTTTCTTAATAAAAGTCTGCCACCATCTCTCTTTCTGAGACTCCATACACACTATTTATACTGTCATCTTTAGAAAGTAATGTAATTCTCAAAATGACACTAAACCATCCAAGGATCAATATACACATGTGATTGGGGTTCCCTAACAGGGATAGATGAATCTGTTCAACATCAGTATTGGGCATTTCAAACAATATCTGCCAACAGCAAATGAATGCAGGTTAAACAGATAGCAGGTGCAGATGTTTGTGTACTGCATTGTTTAATATCAATGCTGGGATCAAGATCATATCTGTTAATTCAGAGAAGAGACTTATTATTGAGCAGAAGAACTAACATGTTGGATAAGTTCAGGTCAATTATTTACAATCAAATATGGGAGAAAGTATCGGCATTATGAAATAATTACTCCAAAAGTAGTCCTTAGTAAACACTAATATTGACTAAGTTGTTATATGAAAAATTAGTATCAGCAACAGCCCTGATTTTCAGTTCATCACCAGCTGTCGTAATGGCTCTGGTTTGTGTATTTGAGAAGTGTCCATGTATCTGGAAACTCCACTCTATGTTTAAACATCCACTCACAATATTCCAAAGTTTAAGTATGATACGAGACATTCCTTTGACCGGACGAGCCACTAGTAGAGTCAGAAATACAATAAAAAGCATGTATGACTTTCAAATCTATTGTTTAGGACGGGGTCTGTATTGTTCTGCAATTTACTAAACCCTAAAATTCAGTGACATCATTACTGATATTAAGGTTAATGGGCCCTGTGGCATGATGTAATTTTAACATATGACAGGTGTAAACAAACAATCAGAACATTTCTTTTTTAAACTAAGTGATCTGCTTGGATGAAGTCTATGTTTGCTTTAAAGGTTTAATGTGTAGAAGTTGGCAGCATTTCACCGAACAGTAACAGTATAGATATAATGCTTCTATTTATATGTAAATTCCATTAGGATAGGTGTACAAGCATCCCCCAAGAAACTTTGGTTTTCTTTTTATTAAAAGCTTTTTTTTTTAATTTATGTACCGTGAGTCTGCCCTTTATGGAGACCGACATAATGATCAGCCATGTTGTGAACGGGTGGGTTTTGGGGACAAAAACTGCAAAATACGATTTTTGAATACAAGTCTGGCCGCCGGTCCCAAAATCTACCGGGATGGTATATAGCATCTTAACTGACCTATAATTTATTAAAATAATAGTTATAAATATGAATGAAAAAACCCTCACCTGGTAACTGTTGTAAATGATGCCCTGTTAAAAATCCTTTTTGGTCGTCACCTGCTCTTGTAACAGATTGGCTCTTTCCAAAATCTGAACTCCAGATGTCACTAAGATGCCAATTTCTACACATGGCACTTTTAAGCCAACATAAGTTTTTAATCCTTCATAATACATAGGTGAACCTGGAAAACATGCCCACAAAGGCTATCACTGTCTTTACTGACAGCAACAAAATATACTTAATCACAGTTACTTCTGCTGTTTTTGAGATCTGAAACATCATCTCACTGGCAGAAAATGAACTGGAGTTTGATGTGGGAGGTAGAGCGCTATTAGCTATATATAGTTGGACTTTCCTCCATACACAGCATTGGCTCTGGAACTAAACTCCTTGAGAGGGCCTGGACGCTCTCTTTCTCTGGAGTTACCCAGGGTGAGAGGCTCCAACTGTGTGTGCTCACAAGTCTCCAGCTGAGTGCCTCAGTGTTAGAGAAAGAGGGGTCACCTCCTTGCGGTAGGTAGAAAGAAGGAGGGCTCTGACTGTTGTCAATGTCCAGGCACTGAACAGCAGATTAGAATACATGGCCGAAAAGGGACTCCATGCCATGATCCTGTCTGTCAAGTCCTTGTTTTGTCTCCGTGTTTCATGTTTTATGTTCACTTCTGGTTTTATTTTGGTGACTCATGTTTCTTTCTTGTCTTCACAGGTTTACTCCCTTGTTCCGGCTTGTCACACCCGCTCCCTGATTGTTCCTTCCCAGCTGTTTCCAATCCCCCTCATTACCTCTTGTATTTAACCTCCTGTCTCCCTTTGTCCTGTGCCGGATTGTTTGTACACTTTGTCACTCTCTAGGCGTTCTTATCTTATCACAGTCTGATCTCGACCCCTTTTGTCTCGACCTCTTTTTTCTGCCTCATCCTAGTCTGATCTTGTCTGCCTGATTTTTGACTACCTTTTTTGTGTATGACCCCGTTCTGTCTGACTTCCACCTTCGTGTACCGAACCTTGCCTGGATTGAGAATCTCCTTTGGTGTTTTGAACTTTGGACTGTTTAATAAACCTTGCTTTTTGAACCACGGACCTTTCTCCTCCTGCATTTGGTTGCCCTGTCCTAAGTTTCTGATACTCCATTGTTCTACTTGGGGTTTTCAGCATTTACATTGGCCTGCCCAATTGAACCTGAGTGGTGCTTTGTTGTTGGACTTCTGTGCTGGTCATTGATTGTCCATCACAAACACCATCTTCAAACATATGGATGTTCATGAGTGTACTTGGTACCAGAGCACACTAGACCAAAGATAAATGATTCACTTTGTTGTTATATCATCTGATCTGCAGCCATGTGTCTTGGACACTCAAATGATGACAGGAGGAAGTTCACTGAGGTACTTTAAGAGCTCCTCAGTGTCAAAGGGCCATGAGATATGCACTGAGATGCCGAAGGCTCTAGACATGTGGCTGTCTTGGCTGACATGCCTCTTCACTGTCAGGAGGAGTTGGGGACACTGCCCATGGGGTGGCAGACTAGGGTTGAGGCCCCCATTTTTTAAAAGGATGAATGAGAATGTGTTCCAATCCCAGGAAAATCACACTGCTCAGCTTTCCAGGGAGAGTTTACTCCAGGGTGCTGGAGATGGGACTCTAGTCGATTGTGGAGCCTCAGATTCAGGAAGAACAATGTGGATTCTGCCCTGGCCTTGACACAGTGGACAAGCTTTTAACCCCTGCAGGGCTTCTTTAGCTTAGGAGTTTGATTATCCAATGTCGATGTGTTTTGTGGACTTGGAAAAGGCCAACGATCATGCACTTTGGAGATATTGTGAGGGGTATTGCAGGACTATGGGGGTCTGGGGCTTCTGTGGAGAGCCATGCAGTCCTTGTACAACCAAAGTGAGAGATTTGTCCCTATCTATCTATCTATCTATCTATCTATCTATCTATCTATCTATCTATCTATCTATCTATCTATCTATCTATCTATCTATCTATCTATCTATCTATCTATATGTATGTATGTATATATATATATATATATATATACACATATATATCCAAACTCCTATACATATATATACATATATATACATATATATATATATATATATATATATATATATATATATATATATATATATATATATATATATATATATATATACGTATGTGTGTGTTTAGCCATGATCCATCTGTGATCCAGCATCATGTACTTTTGTTTTTATTGTTTTCCTGCCCTGTTTTACCATCTTAGGTAGGGATGGCTGAGTAGGGAGCAGAGTTTAGAGAGGAAACTGCTTCTGTCGGCCTACTAATCAAGAGATTAGGGGCCAGCGTTGGCATTCAGTCAAACTGTGATCTGTGCACACACAGATACACACACACTAAATCTTACAAAATGATTAAACTTGCATCCATGGCTAATTTCACCATCAAATGTCAGCTATAGCACGGCATTGGTGCTGAAAGCCATTGTAATTCGTTCTGCACTAATTTCCCCTCAAAGAGGAATGAGCGACCTCACAGACGCATTTACTGTCTGCCATAAACCTTGTCTCCATTAGGGAGCAGAGGGGAGAGGAGGACAAGATGAAGGATAGCAGGAGAGCTGAAAAGAGATGAGAGATAGAAGGAGAGGGAGGAAAGTGGTGAGGAGGGGACAGCAGAATGAATTAAGGAAATAAAAAGAGAGAGAAAGAAAAGGCTGCTGAGGATCCATTCGTGTTTTAAAACACAAATAAGGCAACCATCCCGCACTGCACAAATAAGAAAAAAAGCCATAGAAAGACCTTTAAAAAAAAAAAAAAATTCTCAGAGATCTTAAAACCCAGAAGCTTGCATGTTCTGTCTGTGCATGTCTCGGTTCTCTGTGGGCACTCCTGCTTCCTCCCACAGAAAAAAAACATGCTCATTTGATTACTTGGTGACTCTAAATTGTCCTTAGGTATGAGTGTGAGCAAGAATGGCTGTCTGTCTCTCTATATGGCCCTGCGATTGACTGGCAATCGGTTCAGGGTGTACCCTGCCTCTTGCCCAATGACAGCTTGGATAGGTTCCAGCCCTCCATGACCCCAAAAGGAATATGCAAGATAGAAAATAAATCAATGTAAACCCAGAAGTAATTAAAGGTTACAGAACAAACCATAACACAACATAATAAAAAAAATATCACACCAACCTTTTCATAGTACTTGATCTCATAGTCCAGGATAATACCATTGGGTCTCTCTGGCTCCTGCCAGGACAAGGAAACGCTGTTTCGAGATGTCCTCTCCTTTTTGATTACTGTTACCGGGGAAGGAGCTGGGTGGGAAACATGGACACAGAGTGAAAAAGAAAGAGTGAGGTTCAGCGGAAGTTCATTCCCCAGCGTTGCATACTGGCAACTGTCTAGTTCCTGTTAGCCTAATTCAGTTTGCTGCCCAGTGAGGCCATAAACGACTGTGGCCAAGAGCGGATGGAATTGGAACAAGTTCATGCTCTAAATGTAAACATTTGCTTCTGGAGAATGCTACAGACAAATGTTAATATAAAGCGTCAGTCTTGTCTGCAGTTTAGGTTAGAAGATTTACTCTTAACTAAAGCAGGGAATTTACTTATTTCACAATTGTCTTCCAAAGCAATGTCAAAGCATTTTTAAACTGTACCATTTGGAGACTCCAAAGGACACTTAATGGCTGTGGTCAACAAACATGCATCTTTTGGGGCTAAATGGAAAAAAAAAAGACTGTTAAAGGAAGGATAGATGGGCCTGACCATCAGCGTAAAGCTCCACAAGTCGGCATGCAATGATACCCAATACCTGCTCTTTTGCTTCTGGGGGTCTTTTCAGACAATGACGGCATTATGTTAAATAAATTAACTTCAGTTTAACACCTTTATTTTATCACTGATGAAATTTACAATGAAGAACAAAAGTTGTTTGAAAGTGGCAACTTCTGTTAGGTTTGTGCAGTGAGCATATCACAAAGTGCTACGGGAACAGTGATGGAGACATTACCTTTTAAACAGTTTTTCTCCCTTGAAATGTTAAAGAAGGTTGTTATTGGTGTCATCATGCTCTGGTTAGTTAAGTTCCTCATTTTTCATGTTTTATGTCTTGTCTTCATTCTTCCTGTTTAACATTGAAAATCCACCTATTTTTCCATGTCTCCTTAGATTTAACTTCCTGCCTGGCATTGTCACACCTGATCCCTGATTATGCTTCCCCAATCAAATCACCCTTGTGTCTTCCTGTGTCTTGTTGCCGGATAGTTTGTACCTCAGAGTCACTTTCCAGGTGTTTATTCATAGTCACAGTCTTGAGCTTGGCCATGTCTGATTTTGGATATTGCCTTTTGCCTTGTATTTGTGGAAACCTTTTCATGATCTTGCCTGCCTTACCGTGTATCGACCTGGACTGTTAAGTAAACCCTGCTTTTGCTACAGACTCAAGTTGTTTACCTTCGAGTGTTTTGTGCCTGCTTTGTTTATGACAAATTGAGTAGTAAGCACGCTTCATGATATTGAGTTTGTGTAAGAAAAGTACTCTTTGTTTCAGGTAATCAGTAAGCAGTGGGTGTGGACTTAAGCCGTCTGCTTGACTTACATTTTTTCTGGATATAATCATGTATATGGATTAAACAGACTGGATTTTGGTTGTGGGACTTCTTGTCAGGATGACTTGCTTATGAGATGGGATGACAGTAGAGCTTCAAATATTTGCTGTCTGTCCCTTTTTCATGACTGTCTCTTTTTTCACAAAACTGTACTGTAAATCATTCATGTTGGTGAGTGAGTCGAATGAATTTTTTAAACTATATTTAAGTACAAAACATCTTTTGTAACCAAAGCAATCTAATATTATTCATTCAGAGCTTGTTTTATTTCAGGTATAGTAGCAATTTTGGGTGGATGTGAGGTTTCAGCTCAACTGCAACAAAATATTGCTCCAGTGTTTGAATTGCTTTTTTGTGTTAAAAAAAATAAAGATGTGTTCTGTGGCAGCTGTGGTGATTTGATTTTAAGATAGTTCACATGGTTGGAGTCCTGAGAATTCTAGCTTTCTGGTAATGGATGGTATGTGATAGAATGTTACTTTTATTTATTTTTTAATATTTATTCTATACATAACTGGACAACATCCAGTTGATAGAGCATTGGGATAGTTGGGGAATCTTGAAATAGGCTACTTTATGTTCAGTCTTTCAAATAATATTGAAAAATGTAAAATATGACATTCAGTCCAACATAAATGAAGAAACACTGAGAAGTATGCAGCAAATTTTGTAGGAAAACAATTCAAGGGAGAAGACAGATGGTGAGGAAATCTTTTGTTAGGTCTTTTAACATTACACAAAATTATGTAGTCTCTGCTTTTGCTGAGGGAGAGCATTTTCAAAAAATGACCATACTTATTCTTTAACATTTGTTTAATGTGTTTCCCTCCACCACCCTGCTCAAAGACTTGTTTTACCTTCAGTTTGTAATCCTAAGCCTCCTCCTTTTCTTTTCATTACTGCTGTCCCTGTCTCTTTTGGTTATGGTGCTTTCTCCCTTTGCCAAACTTCCTCACCAATCCTTCACCATGTATCCCCTTGCCCCAGGGAGTTCACATGGTCCCAATCTAGTAAATCAGCACATCCCTCCCTCAATCGAGCCCTGGCTCCCCCGCCCTCTTGCTCTCTCTCTCTCTCTGTCCTCACTCCCTTTCTCATTCCCCCTTTTTACTGCTCTCTAATTGCCAGGCAGCTCTGGGGCCAGCCCGGCATCAGAGGCATCGACTTTTAATTTTATTAGACCACAGGAAAAAACATGTTTGTCTTTGAAATGTTCAAGCCTTTCTTGATTGTGATTATAGTTGGTGAGTGTGTATGTGTGAATGTGTGTATGTGTTTGTGTCTATCCACGCATAAACTGGCGTGTATTTCCACGGGAAGTTATTTTTTCTCCCGTAATGAATCCAGATGGGGAGAATCTGTTTCAATACCCCCTGCTCCTCCTCTCCTCCTCTCCCTCTGGTTCTGATAACGGGGTAAGGCTGTGTTTTTTATTGGCTCTGTGGTTTATGGTGGTAATGATTTACTGTGTCTGGGCTGCTTGGAGGCAGCTTCAAGTTCCTCTCCTCCTCCTTTTCCTTCCCTCACTCCCTCCCTCTCACTCTCTCTGAATATCTATTGCTAACACATCATTTGCTGTCACTTTCTGTTTCTGTCTCTGGTATTAACTGTAAAACTGATACAGCATACATGGCCCATAATGGCCTTAAAAAGTGTCCTTTAGTGCCACATGCCTGTGATTTGAGGGACAAGATGCAGCAGTCGGGACACATTTAAGTCAGTCTGTAGCAGAGAATGACTAGTCAGCTGGTGTTTGGTAGTCAGCGAAAGGAGATAAGATGTTATGTGCAGTGGGATCCAGGAAATTATAGAATTAAATTTAGGAAAGATAAAATTGAGCTTTTCCAGTAAATGGTATCACCACTGATAGCAATAATGCTGCACATGGTCATTGGGCAACAAAATGTTACGCGGTTGGACCAGGACGTACATCTTAGCCACTTAACTTACTGCTAACATCTTAAGTGTAAAATTTCCTTAAACAGGCTGACATGTGAATTAGCATCAGCATATTTTTAACTTCTAAAAATGGAGCACAGTACTCTGGCAGGATACCAAGTCACTTCGTCCTACAACCTCCGCTCAGCCTCTGTTGGACGGCTAACCATCCCCAAGTCATGCCTCAGTACCATGGGTGCCCGAGCCTTCAGCTGCTCAGCACCCAGACTCTGGAACTCCCTCCCTCCACACATAAGACAGTCGGACTCCTTCAAATCTTCCAAATCCCAACTCAAACCTCACCTGTTTAAACTGGCATTGTAATGTTGTGCGCTTCACTTGCTTTTATGTTGATATCTTTTATGATTTCATGCTTTTATTTTATGTAAGGTGACTATGGGTGACTTGAAAGGCGCCTCCAAATAAAATGTATTATTATTATTATAAAGGTTGCTCACATGCCACTGGTGCATTGTTATACAGCTTATACAGAGCTAGCCCACCTCTGCTGACAGCCAGGTTGCCTCTAAGCTGCCACTGGCAAAATGCACTCAGACTGTCTTACCCTTCACTGCTCCAGCTGCAAGATTACTTGAAACCCTCCTCAAAACACAGCTCCTCCTTTTTGCTGTTTTCTGATCTAATCATGTCAACTGACATTAATGCTTGCTCGAGGGTGTTTTTGCTTCTTTCCTCCCTGCCTCATGCAATGTGTGCTGTTCCAGCTTAAGGCTTACACTACCTGCATGTAGAACAGCAGGGAGAGCCCCCATCAGAGCCAAAAACATGCAAACAAAGTTAATTCAAATAAATTCTCTTGTGTTTTTTTTCTTGGCAAATTGGTCCTGGCAGATATCTACAGTAGAGGCCAAAAGTTTGGACACACCTTCTCATTCAGTGTGTTTTCTTTATTTTTATCACTAATTACATTGTAGATTCTCGCTGAAGTAATGATGGCCACTTGTTTCTCTTAACTTGGCAGATTGGTCCTTGCCATAATATTAATTGTCTAATAGGGCTGTTGGCTGTGCATCAGCCTGACTTCTGAACAACACAAATGATGGTCCCAACCCCATTAAAAAGGCAAGAAATTCCATGAATTAACCCTGACAAGGCACACCTGAGAGGTGAAAACCATTTCAGGTGACTACCTCTTGAAGCTCATAAAGAGAATGACAAAAGTCTGTAAAGCAGTAATCAGATCAAAGGGTGAATACTTCGAAGAAACTAGAATATAAGACATGTTTTCATTTATTTCACTCTTTTTTGTTCAGTACATATTTCCACAAATGTTCATTCATAGTTTTGATACCTCCTGTGAGAATCTGCAATGTAAATAGTGATGAAAATAAAGAAAACACATCGAATGAGAAGGTGTGTCTAAACTTTTGGCCTGTACTGTATTTATTGAATATTTTATCTAAATTTCATTGTTAATCTTGGTGAGGAGAAGCTAATTTTGTTGTCTTCAAACCACCAGAGTTTGTAGAAGTGATAGTCTTCACAGTCCTTTTAACTTTGTATCTCTGTGAAAACGCCACAAGAAATTTCAGGTGTCACCATACTATAAGACTTTCATATACAGACATGGACAAAATTGTTGGCATCCTTCTGTTAAAGAAAGAAAAATCCACAATGGTCACTGAAATAACTTCAAACTGACAAAGTAATAATAAATAAAAAATACTGAAAATCAACTGATGAAAATCAGACAATGCTTTTGAATTGTGGTTCAACAGAATCACAAAGAAAAAACAAAATAATGAAACTTGCCTGGACAAAATTATGGTACCCTGAACTAAATATTTTGTTGCACAACCTTTTAAGGCAATAGGCAATAACTGCAATCAGGCAATTTCTGTAACTCTCAGTGAGACTTCTGCACCTGTCCAAAGGTATTTTGGCCGACTCCTCATGAACAAACTGCTCCAGCTGTCTCAAGTTTAAAGGGTGTCTTCTTCAGACTGCATGTTTCAGCTTCTTCCACCAATGTTATATAGGGTTTAGATCAGGGCTCATAGAAGGCCACTTCAGATTATTCCAATGTTTGGTGCTTAGTCATTCTTGGGTGTTCTTGTAGCTGTGAGTTTTAGGCCATTAGTCTGTTGGAGGACCCATGACCAGCAACTGACACCAAGCTTTCTGGCACTCGGCAGCACATTCACTCCAAAATGATGTCAGAGGAGAGTTGCCAAGCACAGCCTTGAAAGAAAGATATAGGGCCCTAATTTCATGGCGCAGCCCGGCACAGGGTGCGCAGAGCCTGGCGCACTCTGCGCAGTGTTAATTTCGTCCAGCGCACAGCCGTGCACAGTCGATTTGACAATGTAGCAGCCTGGCTGCGCCGAGATGGGTGTGACGCTGCATCAGGGGGAGGTCCCAACAGGTGCAAAAGGTGCGCTGAAAGCTCACCGACTCCAACCTGGTCTATTCTCAGCGCAGGCGAAGCGCACTCTCCGCAGCTGTAATTTGGTGACAGGTGCACATGTGCGCAAACTTCACCAAACCCTCAGAGGTAGGTATCCATAGTGTCAGGCACATTTCAGTGCAATAACAATCACATCAATAGCTATTTAATGTAACCATCTGAACCAGCATATACCTTTGGATCTATTTGAATTGTCCTGTCACATCTGATGTCAGCTCAAAGCCCTATGTCATAATGGAAACTTAACATGACTGCAGCTGGAGTGTGAGGCACATCTCACAGCCAACAACAAACAGCCTCGTCATCCAATACAGAGTATATACTCAGCTTCTCTCATCTCATGAAATCAAAGAAAAGAGGGAGAGAAAGATGGAGAAGAGAGAGAGAACGAAATGTATGCGACTGTCTTGAAGACAGTGTCTTAAAGAACTACCTATGATTGCCCATATTTCTCTGTTTTAGTCTTAATTCTTAACGTGATCTAAAAAGATGGGAGTACATTATTGCAAGGAGGATGAGAGGAAGATACAGGAAGAGTATACAGTATATCACCAAAGGTTCTGCTGTTGGGCAACGATAGACCAGGAATGCAGGTAGGTCACAAGCTGATGAATGGATTAGCCTGCTGCTGTGTTTAAATGTCTGCCACTTATTTTTGTACTCCTATTAATGACAAAGGAACAGATTACATTTTTCCCAGGAGCTGGTCCACACGGTGATACGCTTAATGGCCTCCCATGCACGCCCCAATGGCCCCTCCGCTTTCTCAGTTGCTGTAACGGTTGACAGCGGTTGACCCACTATCGGGTCTTTCCAGTACATTGTGGCCGCGGTGGCAGGGATCAGTCAGACAAATCAGTCACTGCGGCCCGCCGGAAGCACATATAAAGGCAAGGAGAGGCATTCGTTTGATTGGTGCAGACAGCACACAGTTGTGTTAAACCCATTCACAGCGTGGGTGCGCCTTGCTGCGCACTGCAGGAAACTTGCACTGGACACACCCTGTCGGCGCGGCGCAGACACGGCACAGGGCAGGTAGGCTGCGCCTGCACCTGGTCTACGAAATTAGGGTTAGAGCTCAACATCCAAAGTAAATTTGAAGTACATAACCTTTGCATTGAAAGGAATCAGTGTTTAACCATTGAACTAGGATGCTCCTGTAGAGGTTTTTGGGGGATGCCCCAACTGGAAGGAGACACAAAGGCAGACCCAAAACTAGCTGGGGGGGATTATATATCCCATCTGACCTGGAAATAGCTGTGAATCCCCTGGGAGAAACAGGAAAATTTTGCTCTGGAGATGCATGTCATGGCAGATCTGCTTGGCCAACTGTGTTAATAACCTGGCCCCACTCTGGAACAACTCTGTAGTGCTAACATAGCGTGAAATGCTCATCAAAGTTTAGATCAGAAAAACAATAGCCAAAGAAAAATAATCTGTTTTTCAGATCTTTTGCTTGCACATTCATTAATATTTGTTTAATTATATGCGTAAAGGCCTATTCTATTGGTTAACCTGAGGTAACTCTGTTATTGTTGTGGTATCTGGTAACAAACCATGTTCAAATATAGTGGAAATAAAGTGGGACAAAGAAAAGTAACAGGGCATCTCAAGACAAATTACAACATTCATTTATATTTTGTACTGTCTTTCACATGATCGAGTCACACTGTTTTGTTTGTACATTCTCTATAACAGCACAGCTATTGATTTTTTGACCACCTTTGACTTGTGGGGTTTACATTATTGATACATGACCTAAACAAAGATGAAATATTTATGAGGCCAATAACCACTTAAACAGTTAAGAAAGGATCCCTCCCGCTTTGAGTATTCAGTATATACTCCATGTGCACGGTTCAGCCGCAGTTCACAGCGTTGATATAAAATGTTGTTCACAGTAGTTATGACAATGACTGAAGGGCAGAGGAGCTAGAAGGAGGAGAATTATCTGACAGCACCTTGACAGCCTAGCCAGGACACACGGCTCCTTCCCAGGGAAACACTTAATCCAGCTTTTAACAGCTTTGGCATCTGTACGTGTGTGCGAGAGAAAAAGTGTATAGATGGAAGGGCTGGTGCACTGACATACTCTAATCCTTGTAAACTCTCAGGGCTGATGGAGAGTGTGCAGCTGCAGGCTCAGATATTTGTTAGAGAGAGATGACTGTGGATGTGGCAAGGAGAGCTCGTGCGATGACAAGGAGTGTTTGTGCACATGTATGTGTGAAATCTCTCAGAGTATGATAAATCTATAAAATGAAAGAACCATGATCCATCTCTGATTCAAATATTGAATGTTTTTTTTTTAAATGTTCTGTACACACAGACCTCTAACTGTTGGTAAGTCCTGTTCAACTCATATTAAAAACCTCTGAAATAGACATTCATGTATGTGAACAGAGAAACACAAGAAGCCATGCTCACCTCTGGTCATCACTTTAAGGAGGCCATGTCTGAGCCTTGTCACATCAGACTGAAGTCAAGCTGTGACAACAGCGAGTAAACACAGCAGACATTCATCTGTATGTGCATGGAGGGTACACTTGACCTTTCACATGGGCATATCCGTCACTCTGACAAGCCTCTTCAGAGAATGAACATATGTTTGTTATGGTGCATTTATCTTTTTGTGTCAATGTTTACCCTCAGTCTGCTACGAGAGAATGTTTAAGTTGAGGCCGCCAAATCCCCACTACAGCATCAATTTATCAAATCTTCTTGTGTGACATTAATTTCTTTTCATCAGAGGGACTGTATGATTTTGCCAAAAATCATACAGTCAACCGTTGCCTAATGATGATACAAGTTTTACTCAAACTACTCTGACTTACAGCTCTTAGAGAGTAGGCGCCTTACCTCACTGGCTGAATATTAAACTATTATATTAGTTCATGTTTCTGAAATTCCAGAGGATTTCAATGATGTTGTACATTTTTGATGCTGGGTTTTTTTGGGGGACAATTTTGTACAGGGTATATTGCTTAATATTTTATCAAGCATCAGAGAACTAAGAAAACATTAAAGTAAAAATGAATCAATGAATCAGTCAGAGTCAGTGATTAAGAGCATTCACCCGTCCATCTGTCTGTCTGTCCTTCCATTCATCCTGATCTGGTTCTAGATACCTGATGACCAGTGTTGGGCAAATTACTTAAAAAAATTAATTAGTTATAGTTACTAGTTACTCTCCCAAAAAAGTAACTGAGTTACTATTAGAATTGCTCCTTCAAAAATGTAATTAGTTACCAGGGAAAGTAATTGATGTGTTACTTTTTGAAAAAGCTTTTGCTGCTTGAACTGTGTGTCTCCGTCTCTGTGTCCTTCCTTGTTGTTAGCTGCTGCAGCAGCGCTGACACCATCAGCGGAGTTCTCTGTGTTTTTGGTCACTAGCTTTTAGATTTGCTCACAACAGACCAACACTTTGCTTTAGGACAAAATGTACACTTCACATGTGTGTTCTTGCCCTGTACTTCCATCCTGAAAACAGCAGTTTTAACTTCACAGACCGCTCCAGACTCGCTGTTGCTGCAGCTAACCGTAATAAAGTAACGCAAGGTGACATGTCACATTTCACTGTCGGTAACGGTAACAACGTTATAACATTTTGAATAATTAGATTACTCGTTACTGGGAAAAAATAGCGGCATTTGTAACACAGTTATTTGTAACGCCGTAAGTCCCAACACTGCTGATGACATACATGATGTCCACAAGGGTGGGTGATATTTTGGAACAGATGGAGGACAAAAAAGGTGTGACATATCAGACAACAGTATCAAATATGGATGTGGTTCTCAAAGTGAGGATCAAGAGTGAAATTGTGACTCAGAGTGTTCAGCATAAGAATGTATGTTTAAATCAAATGAGTGAATGTTATAATTTCATGTTATTCCAGCTTTATGCAGTATGTTAACAAAAATAACTGGTCTACCCAACACACTTCAGCTAGTGTCTTTAGCACAACAAATGAAAGTGTACTGAAAATATTCAACAACAGCATATTTGAATATATATTATTTTCCCCCTTGACTCAAGTAGAATCAGAGTGCTTTTCTTACTTATACATTGAAGAAACATTGTCATGATAACTGCATAGGTGCAGTTTTAATATCTCTTTTCAACCCCAATGATATCTTTGCTGAAACTTAGACAGCAAGCAGTTACTAGCACAAACAAATTAAGTGTCAGATTGTTTCCATGATGTTAAAAAAATAATAATAATAATTGTTGGCTTGATTGAAAATCTACTTTTAGATACATGTAGTCTTAATAAATCTATACCTTGCCAATTTCTACAAAGTCTGACTGAAACATTTAGAAATTGATTAACTGTTGTATTACAACTAAATGGCCTGGGCTCCACATGTTCATCATTTTCTGCATGTCAGGCATTGACTAGTATGTTGAAAAAAAAAAGAAGTTGGCAACATGTTGGGTTTATTTATTTTAATAAGGTGATTTCCCATAGTGCTTATATACTGGATCAAGGGGAGCAGTCTCATTTTCTTATTTTCATGCTATATCCCCGTCAAAGAAGTAAGACGGAATAATGGGTCCTGGACTGGTTTTCAAAGTAATGCACTTACGCTTTTTTAACATAAGTGCATAGAAAAGGATGGAATGAAAACCACAGACAGAAAAAGGTGGAAAACAGAATAATAGAAATTACTTTCAACACAAAAATAAATATGTCCAAAAGCAGACTGTGTTAAAGAATGGTCAAAGGAGTGGGATAAAAACAAATAGATGTACTAAAGGGAGACCTCGGTGCATTCTTTTCTCAAGTGAGGGGATTTTGAGGTTTGGCGCTTCCTTCAATGGTTTGATTTATTTTACTCATGGAACTTCACAGGACCGTTCTCCTTTTCCTTGGTCTTCTAAGAGCTGGAAGTGCAAAGACTTCTTTGTATAAAAGATTGATGGGAATTTAAGGAGCCCATCCTCACTTTGAGAATGTCTGTTAAAAGTATGAGGTACTTTTTTGTCAAGGAGGAAGATATTCAATCCTTGTCGTTAAGCAAGAGAATGACGGCCTGGGATCATCTTGTAAATGTCAAAACTGACGGTTGGAGTACATATGTTTGGAGCATATAAACTGGGGCCTAATGTACTGTAAAATATGATAAAGATATTTGCAGAACTAGAAGGCTATTGTTTCAATCTGCACAGTTCTTTTTGCAAATAGTTATTGTTTGATGCAGATTCTAATATTATTTTTTTAACATACTAATTTATGAGGAGTTTAAGCCAGAGTGCCAAGAAAGAACCCATGTGTGAGTGAGGAGAACGTGCAAATCCCACACAAAAAGGCCCTGATCATCATTGGGATCATGTGCACATAGACATAAAGATATATAGAGCTGCAGAGCTGTCATAAGAAATGTCCTGATATTGTGACACTTCCAATTAATAAAAAACTTAGGCCTCTAAAATTTTAATATAAGAAGTTAGCATAGATCACTTTCTGCTGTTGACATGGTTCTTTAAGAACTATTTTTTTAAATTAATTTTTATGTTATGGTGTTGATTAAAACACATGTTGACACAGATGATTTCTTTCAGGTTTTTAGGATTTCCGATACACCCTAGACTTACAAGTTATATTCAAAATGATTAATCTGGCTCATGCTAAACATAAAATGTCATGCCTTACACAATATATATTCATTTCTGAATTCTAATTGTTTTATTTTAAATGTACTGCAATGGTTCTTCAAAGAGAAGGTATCACCTGAAGCATGCTCTGTCTTTTCAAGTGGTTACGTATTTTAGAAGTTTTATGGAGTTCTGATTGGAAGCTATTTCACTTGTAAAGTGTTGTACCCTGATTGACAGAATGCTGCTCTCTATCCAACCATCTGCTGTATTATCTCACCTGCTTGGTTGGTGGTGATGGTGACAGCAGCATGTTGCCTCATCTTCGAAGCCAGCGATGACACTCCATTTTGAGCTTCAATCTCAAACGTGTAATTGGTGTGAGCCAGCAGATCCCCCACCGTCACTGTGGTGTTGTGGAGGCCCGTGGCTCTTGGCAGGAAGCGGACATTGCTCCGACATGGTTCACAGCGCTGGGTGCCTGCATTACTTCCGTTAGTAACTCCCCCACGACAGCGTTTGCAGACAACAGTAAAGGTGATGTCTTTACGCCCGCCACTATCCTCCGGCCAGCTCCATTCAAGGATCACTGAGGTCTCGTTGATGGAGGAGATTACATTACGAGGAGCTGAAGGAGGACCTGAATGACAGAGAAAAAGATGATCAATAAATGAAGAAGAAGAGGCATGTGGGCTGTTTGTTCAGATGGTGTAAGTGAAGGTGAGAATAAATTGAATAAATTTGAATAAATAATATACTTTTATGTCCATGTGGGTAAGATATAAGCCTGTACACGAGTAATCTAAGAGGAACTTGAGAATCTGACCAAAGAAAAAGAGACTGTAATCAATGCAAATCAGGTATACAGACAGTTTTTGCCTTATCAGTCCAGACCAATGTAATACTTTATGTTAACCTCTTTAATGATTGCTAAAGTAACAAATGCCCTCTGAACTGTTGTTCCATTGTGGCAGAGGGTAATACCAGGGTTTAGTTTAAAATACTCGTTAAGCTAATGCACTAAATGTCTGTTTCCTTTTTCCCTTCTGAATTAGTAAAGTAAGAGAACATCATTACTGACGTATAAAGTAAAGTGTCTTTTCTCAAACAGTTTTCTCTGAATATTTCCAGTTTTTCATATCAAAGCTAAGACTATAATTACATAGAGTACAAAACAAAAATGCCAAATAACTCTATGAGCCTGAGTAAAAGGAGTAAGAGGAGGAAAAAGACTGAAATAAGCTCAGAGGATTGTGTTTGAGATGAAAAGCTTTGTTTGGTTTGACTGAGAACAGTTTGCTTCGTTCTTAAACTATGCACAGCTCCTGCCCGGGTGATCTGCATTTCTTTCTTTAAATGTTATTTTCCAGAGAAAATACAAAATAGAAATCACAGTAGCTCTCAAAAAAATGCTATCACAACTTTGGGCCCTAATTTCGTGGCAGTGCAGGGGGCGCAGAGCCTGGCGCACCCCGCGCAGTGTTAATTTCATCCGACACACCACCATGCGCTGCCAGTTTGACAATTTGGTAGAACGTCTGCGCAGAGATGGGTGTGACAGCGCACCAGGGAGAGGTGCCGACAGATTCGGGTTGTCGCACTGACAATTTCGTGCCAAAAAACAGTGCGGAAGGTGCGCTGAAAGCTCGCCAGCTCCAACCTGGTCTATTCTCGACGCAGGCGAAGCGCACCCTTCGCAGCTGTAATTTGGTGACAGGCACACATATGCACACAGGTCACCAAACCCTAAGAGGCAGGTATCCAGAGTCCACATTTTAATGCAACAAAAAATCCCAGCAAATGCTATTTAATGTAACCGTCTGAACCAGCATGTACATTTGTATCTATATTAATTGTCCCGTCACATCTGGTGTTGGATTAAAGCCGTTTGTCATAAAGAAACTTAACCTGACAGCAACTGGAAGTTTGATGCACATCTTACAAGTCAATAAACAGCCTTAACATCTGATACTGAGGATATATCTGGCTTCTCTCATTTTATTAAATTCAAAGAAAAGAGGGAGAAAGAAGACGAAGAAAAAAGAGAGAAATAAATGTAAGTCACTCAGGATTTACCTGTGATGTCCATTCTTTCTCTGTTTAAGTCTTTATATTTAACGTTATCTAAAAAGATGGAGTACATTATTGCAAGGAGGATGAGGAGGAGATACCAGGAGAGTATACAGTACATCACCAAAGGTTCTGCTATTTGGTGACAGACCAGGAATGCAGGTGGAGCGCAAGCATAATGATTGGATAAGCCAATTTTAATTTAAATTTTATACTCCGATTAATGACAAAGGAACAGATTACATCTGTCCTGGGAGCTGGCCCACACGCACTTCGTAGCCTCCCATGCGTGCCCCGATGGCAAGTCAGTTCTCCCAGTTGCTGAAGTGACAGCTGCCTCCGTTACCGGGTCATTCCAGCACACCGTTTCCGCGGTGGCGGGGATCGGTCAGACCAATCAGTCCCTGCACATTTGAACGCAAGGAGAGGCGCTCATGCCTTTTCTCAACCCCCTCTCTGGCACTTACACGGAGGGGCAGGGACGGAGGCATGGATGCGCCTCTCCGCGCTTGGAGTGCGCCTCTCTGCACAATGGAAGAAACTTGCAAAGTGCGCTGGACACACCCTGTCGGCGCGGTGCAGGGCAGGTGTGCTGCGCTTGCGCCTGGTCTATGAAATTAGAGCCCTTTGTCTTTGGAGGTTTCAAATATCTGAAACCTCAAGTGAAATGTTTCATGTTGTAAGTAACCAGATGAATATATGCCTTCAGAACAGAAACACAGCATAGAACAGTAGCCAAGAGTGTTACAGCATTTATTTCAAATGTAAGTCCTTTGCAGTAGTCCTGGAATATTTGGCTCTTGTTTGAATCTAAAAACAGAAAGTTGTTATTTCCCTTGGAACAGTTGGTCTAATATCTTTGTCCTTGCAAGCTGGATGTCTCTTTAGAAAAAGAAAGGTGGTAAAAAGTGTCATTGTAACCCTGTTGCAAGTCTTTTCTCGAGAGTGTGACTGTTTTCTTTGAATTGCAACTGACTGTTCTCTGGCTGACCAACAGAGTGGACTTCAAGAACCACATCAAAGCCTTAATATCTTTGAGATTAAACCTGTGCATACTATACATTCACATGCACACATGCAGACAATCAGAAACCAATTTCAAATGTCAGTATAAAAATGGACATGGGAGCGAACATGTGACATGAATTATGTTGTGTAAGGCCAGAGGATGTGTGTTTTCCAATCCTTCACTCAGGGACTTCTGTGTTAATGATTCTCTTTAGACATTTTCTGCCTCCTATCGTTAGCAGATGCTGAAATGAAAGGTTTAAAAAGAATCATTTCATTGTCCTGTGTTCAAAAAGTTTAAGCAATGCTGATGATCAGTGGGTTGAACTGGAACTTTTTGTGCACTTTTGTGCAAATTTGGAGGCAATGCAGTGGGACATGGGGGAATGCACTGATGCATTTTTAATCGCTGGAACTGAATTCTTGAGAGTAGACAAAATATACTTCATACACTGCTGCACAGCTGTTAAAAAATGTCTCATGTTGGATATAACAGGAAACACCATAAGGTTTTAAGAACTGTTTCAGTATTATGGCTTTGAGTTTCCTTATATCTCTGCCCACTCAGGTGTTTTAGCCTCTACTCCTAAATTCCAAAAAAAGGAAACAATCTCTCACATCACCAGCAGTAAAGACCTTCAGAGATAATCATGATCATTTTTGTCTAACAATGTGTCTATTCATCTGCAGCCCTTGCATTGCTCAATCTTTCCCAGCGAGGTGAAATTTGCCTAGCTGACAAGATGGCGATGAGATAATGACAACAGGGACCTGCCGTGACTGTCTTTTTAATTAGCATTCTGTCGATGGCTGTGGGCGTCACATTGTATTTTCTACTGTTATACACACAATGACTTTTTTTTTCTCACTTGCATGTTTAGTGGCAGATGTATCCATAACCTGACATAAGAGAATGCAGAGATTTATGGTTTATGGGGATTACAGTCAAGAAGGCCAGCAAGAGGCATCTGCAATCCATCTGCATAGTAGGGAGACAAAGGAAATCGTGTTCGAAGTGGAAAAACTATAAAAAGGTCTTGGCTTTAATGACCTTTACATAAAAACGGGAATGTCAGAGTTGTTTGTCTATTAAGCTATTTTCTCTACTGAATTGGCAATTTGCACACTCATTTAACAATCTTTTTGGCCATTTTATGCTGAAACAATCAACAATAAATGACATCACACACTATTAACACCCTCAGGGCTCCATTTTTACAATATACTGTGTAAGGTGTGTGAACAAAAGGATTTGAGGCAAATCTCCTTTTAGAACCAGCAATGGGTTACAAAAGCTTTGCATAAGCTCAAACATTGCATAGTTTGAATGTTAGTTCTCACGGGGCGTTGGTTGGATAGTGCGCTTGGTTCGTGTTCGGGAGGTTGCAGGTTCAAGCCCAACTCTGGGTGACACATGGCAATGTGTCCTTGAGCAAGACACTTAACCCCATGTTGCTCCCATTGCTGCGTCAGTGGTGTGTAAATGGGCATGAATGTGTTAGAGATACTGATGAATAACTAACATAGGAACTCTGAACCATCAGTGAAGTGAATGTGTTTGAATGGGTAGGTGTGACCTGCGGTGTAAAGCAGCTATGATTAATCAAAAGACGAGAAAAGCGCTATATAAGCTCATGTCCATTTACTTGGGATGGAGAGTATCTTTGACTAAAATTTGAGATGTTGCACTGGTTGATGGTTCCAGTTTTACATCAGACCTTACACCTTGCTCATAGTGGGCATTTAGTTTTCATGGTACTTCATTTTAAATTTTAAATAAATTGTAGAATAAAGACAGTCTGTTCCCTGTTGCAGATTACATGAATAAGAAATTTATTGTACATCCGTTCATCATCAGCAGGGCTGATATAAGCCCTGCAACAGTAAAGCACTGATAAGTTGTGTCATGTTTAGGATTTCACTAATGCTATGAGCTTTAGCTACAGACCCTGGATTTCCACATCGGGCTAACGCGCAGCACACTGAAGTGTTGTTATTTTGCTCCAACCAAAAAGCTGGCAACATCGCCCACTGGAGGCAGTGCGCTGCAGTACACACTCTTGTGCAGTTGGAAGGGGGATGGCTTGTCATCAAACATAGGTACAAAGGCATTACATTTTTTTACCCAAATTATCAATTTAATGTACTTTGCTATAATGCAGTGGTTCTGAAATCTCTAAGAGCTGCTGTGTATCTGGTGGAAGTAGAACAACTTGAGCAATGGCAATTTTGGAGAAAAACTGACACATGTTCATCTGTCTAACATGTCCTTTAAACATCAAGACCACACATTGCACTGAACCAGATTATTGGTGAACCGAGACCAGGGGCGGATCTATGGGTTGGCCTGGATGTGAACAAGTCCACCTACACTGACAGGTGGCCCTTCCAAAAATAAATCATATTTAAATAATTATATTTTTATTTACTGGATTATGTTTAATTAGAGGTTAGCCCATTGAGATGTGGCATCTTCTTTTCAAGAGGACTGTCCTTTCCATGTGGCTGTAAAGGCAACTATTTGGTTAAACTCCTCATTTAAACACCAAGGGGGACAAAAGAAGGACAGATTATTTGTCGTCTTAATGTGGATTCAAAAATGAGAAATGCATCAGGTGAAAATAGGAGAAACATACACTGCACATCATTGAGCTCTGTACCAACTGTTCAAGTGGACCTCAAGAATGTTGAAGTCATGAAATAATTTTAAGGCTATTTATACATGTCATTTTAGAGGCTTTGGGTAAAATGTGCTTCATTATTGCTTTTGTTCCATGCCTTGTTTCATAAATACCTTCTGTGTTTGTCATATTATACTTTGGTACCAAACCTAAATACATTTGACAATAATTAATTACTTGTACAAGGTTGACTAAGTGAAGAGTCTGAAATAATTTGAATCCTTTCCACATCATCCATAGGTTTCATTCACCCAGCCTCATTTGCCCTTATAAAGTCACTCTCTTATTTCAGCTGTATTTTAGACTCTGCACTGAAAACTACGCTATTCCAAAAAGATTGAGAGTGAAAATCATCTGAAAGCATTTAGACCATAATAGGACGCTAAAACCCAGTGACAGCCAAACTAATGGGTTTCAACGTCTCTCTAAGGCAGATTTCATTGCAAGTTTTATGGGCTAATGAGAAAAATCCTCCCACACCACACTGAAGGGGATCACTTGTAAGATATCTGATAGAAGAATAACAGGAGAAGCTGCGGTTCGGGGAGAAACCTGTGTCACTTCAACAATCCAGTGACCCCTCATTTATATCAAACAGGCTCAAATGTTGGGCCAAGTGCGGGGTAAAAGCATACTTACGAGTGCAGGCCATTGAGGCGGGGTCTCCTTCAGCACGGAAGTAGTTCTTCTCGCAGCCACAGTGCAGTGAACCCTCATGGTGAGAGAAGCTATGTGGTGGACACTTTGAACACTCTGTATTTCCCAGTGAAGATTTGTAGAAGCCAGCCCTACACACTGGAGACAAAAAGAACACAGACAGATACGTGAACATTACGCTGAGCCAGCAAATCTTAGGGCTTCAGTTTTTTTCAATGAACATGAGGAAGAAAAAAGGAGGGATGAGGTTTGTTAAATGCAGCCACACACATAAGGAAAACCACAAGAGCGAGGGGGAATCTAAATCTGCTGTTAATGTTACATGAATTCATTGACTGCTGCTGAAAAAAGCGATAATTCTCTTAAATGTCTAAGTCTCTGTTTCTCTCCTTTGTCTCTCAGAGGGCACAACATGAATAATGCAAATTGTCCCCTCAGATAAAAAGGCTGCTCTCTTTGAATATCGTTGGTATTAAATCTGCACTCGGCAGCTCTTTTAACTCCTACACACCACAAATTTGTTGCAATCTGAATAAGAAGGGTGACACTCCACCTGTGTACAGTAGAACAAATGGGTGAGTGTATTTGAGTGCAGGAAGGAAGATCAAGAGGAAAAAACACTTCAGCATCTGTCATTCTTTTATTCATGCAGCTCCTCTTTAAAGCTTTCCTAACCTATTTTCATGTGTCAAAGGGTAAATGTTTGTCATCAGAGTGGCTTTGAGTAAAGCATATAAAGGTGCAAAACTTCTTATGCTATAAAGTAATTTTGTGTTCTGATAAAACACGTAAGTATTGGTTTGGAGACAATACTAGATCAACAGCCTTCATGACACTTTGCTCTTGTGTAACATGCCAGTGACGCTCTCTTGTGCCTCTGTGAGCCTCAATGACTGCCAGTGTATATATCTTAAGCAGAGAAGGATTTTATCGTGATGATAATATATCTTGACTCACTGCAGTATCACAAGATGGTCAAATTCTGAACCAGCAAACAGATGCCATGGGTTCAAGTTACAAATTCAACTTAACACCTAACAAAGTTGTAGTCCCTCATAAAATATAGCAGCCATAGTGAGAAGTAGGTTTTACTTGCTGTAAAATATAGTGTTTTTCCTATAACAAGTTGTATTTCTTATGAATGAACGACTTTAATGAAACTCTTGTTTGTTTTGTTGCAACAAAAAAGTTGTGTCAAGTTATCAAACCTTGTTGCTGAGTTCACCACTTTGCAATATTAATACCATAATAGATAGGGTTTTCATATTAAGTTATCGCTAACTAACAGTATCTTGATGTGATGTTTTTTCAGCTGTCAGACTGTTCTGGATAACCTGGCAAAGAAGAGAGCACTCACGCTGCTTTTAACATATGTTTTTTTTTTTTTTTTTTAAATGAGCTTAAGTGTCAAAACAGTGAAAGTGTTTGCTTGGCTTGGATGTTACCCTTTACTAGTAGAAAAAAGCTTTAAAGCTCAAACAGTTTTACATTGGATATACTTTAGCAGCATGATGTTGCAGAGCATGCTGAATTTTATTTAGGAAATAATGTTATTAAGCTAAATTTGGAGCCACATAGTAGGCTCGCCTATTTTTACTGTCAACCTAAGCAAATCTTTGCTAAAATAGACAGAGAGAATTAGCAGTATTTACTTGTTTCAGCAGGATGATTTGTCTGCATTGGTTGAATAGGCCACAGAAAAACACAGTTCAACTATCCTCCCCATGTGTATTTCAGAGCAAAAGCTCAGTTTGCAATCTTGACATTTTTGCCAGTGAAATGTAGGCCAATTTTTGCCCACACAGAAAATCAGTAGGAGTCGATAAGAGTATGATTGAGAATCAGATCCTTTAAGCAGAATTGTTAACAGAGATGGCGATTCCCATCACTAGTCCTTTATCCTTGTAAACAACCCAGTGCTTCATTTCAACGTTCCATGCTTTGACCCCATGCAGCAGCCACCCTATAGGCTTTTACTCAAGGGAGGATTGGTGTAGGTATTTACAGTCAATACACTGGCCATACATGTTGGCCATATGCATCTCAAAGTGTAAATAAACTGTATAAAACTCCATGTAATTGAAAATTAAATAAAATCTGATGACAAAGGGATGACACTTATTAATCTAGACCAAACTGCTATTTAAATGCAAACATGAAAAGTTAGCAGTGATACAATACTATAGCAGGCATTTCTCTCACATACACACACGAGATTAAAAAAAGACTCGAGGCTCAAGCAATGAGCCAACAGAATGTGTGGGCTCAGCAGAACAGGTCTGACAGATCCCAGTGGTGGACAACACACTTCTGCAAAAGCCAACACTGCTGATGCTACTGCCATATCCATCACTGACACTGGCACACCAAGGTCCCCGTGCTGCACTAAATACTCCCCCACCTCCCCCTCACAGTGTGTATGCCTGGGCGTGTGTGTGAGGAATAGAGAGAGAGTAATAGGAAGTGAAGCAGGCTTTAAGAGCCCTATATGATCCTACTGATGGAATGACAACCACAACGCTTGCCGGCACATGCAAAACAGACCACCCTGATTGGAGGGTGCAGCAGGAAATTGGACCTGACAGCAGCCGCCCCAAACCAATCAGGTAGCAGAGGCAGGGAGATAAGTGCAGGGGTCAGCAGAAATGGAACAGAAAACAGAAGTCCTGATGAAACAGATAAAAGTTCAAATGAATTGATCCCACAACAGCGGGCGTATCCTGACATGATGCCTTTTTTAAGTCTTTGGCAGAGCAGTTTGCCACTTTACAACTCACCTCAGGAAGACCAAACAAAAATACCTTCACTGGATTTATGAGAAAATTCAACCACTGGGCTGAAGTCCAACTTAACGTGTTTCCATTTAGCTAGGTGCTGACTCGTTGCACTGATGTGAGAGTGGATAAAAAACAATCATGAGGTACATCTTTCTTTGAGAGTTAAACATTTTTTGTTCGTTTTCTTTGCAGATATCCCAAATAATGTCATGGCTGTGTATTAACTTCTGGGTACTTGCAAACATTGCATGTAAAACAAAGCAAGATGCCAGCATATCCCCTTTTGATCAAGCGTGGCTATACACTAAATTGCTGCAGGAACCGTTGACATTTAGCTTCAGGAGCACTAACCATAAAACTAAACACACATGTATGTATGATGTAGGCTTTTGCTTTATGTATTTATTAATTAATTTATTTATTTGTTGTTGTTTTTTTTTTGGGGGGGGGGGTCAAAGTAGCAATAAGTATGTATTTATAGTTGTTCATTTTTAAATAGCTGCCCTTTTTGTGCAATGGCTTGGAATAGTATCTTTCTGAAAAAGGCATTCTTATTTCTAAGAATTTTATTATATCTCACAATGTTAAATGTCCTTTAAAAAAAATCCTGGATCCAGGTGGTGATCCAGATCACTCCCCAAATCTATTCATTTCTTCCTTGTCCCAATTTCCTGAAAATTTCACTGAAATCTGTCTAACTTTTTGAGTTATGTTGCTAACAGAGAAACAAACAAACAAAACAACAAACAAACAGATGCCGGCAATAACATAACCTCCTTTGTGGAGGTAACAAATAACACTGAAGCATTTATCAATGGCAAAGATGTTTTTGGATCCACTTCTCACGAGTCTTGGAAAGAGTTTGTCTAATAACTATGTTCAACCTGCCAGATGTGGTTTTGTAAGGATTTGTTTTTCTCAATCTTCTCAGATCAAGTAGTGAAATGTATTCTGTATAGTTTATATGAAAGGTCTATCAGGAGTGTCAGGTACAAAGCCCCGGTGCACTTCTTGTGACTATACCTCACCCCACCCCCCGGGAAGCATAAAGAAAACTATACTGGCAACACACATTTACTAAATGGAATAACATTTGGTTGTGACAAGATCTTGAAAGCTGGCAAATCGTGCCAAAAATTAGGCATGACATCTGATGTGTAGTAAGCCTGAATGCACATTTTCTTATTTGAAAAGAGCTGCATTATGTGTGATGAAAGCTGGGCTTTTTTGTATTAAGTATGAAAGGCAGTCAGCGAGCATGAGGTCACATTTTTGGGGAGCAGGGATAATAAGTCATAACACCCACAATAATAAGATAATGTAATCTCTATCAATTATATTTTGGATTTGATGTTTTGTTGATATTCCCACCAAGTTTTCAATAGAAAGAAGAAGAAGGTAGTCCTTAAGAGAAGGACATTCTTAATTCAATAGATTTTTTAGGTTCCACAATATGTGATTTGTCCTTTGAGCCAGATGGTCTACAACTGCTGGAGTGACTTTTCATTTTACTTGCAAGAAATGACTTTGACAAGTTAACACTCCAACAACAAAAGAAAAAAGCCTTATTTCTTGAAAGTCAGAAGCACACAGTAGCTTTTCATTGGTGAACACAGCCGTGAAACTTATTAGGCTGAGGGTGGATCCCATAAACATTCATTGTGAAAATTAATAACTAAAGCTGCACTCTCAGAACGAGATTTTCATATGACAGCACAGTGATATGTTGTATTTTCTTAACCACAGCCCTAAAAATATTTTTATAACAGTTGGGAAAGGATAATAAAGGTCCTGTTTCTTCCCTGTGAGTGTGCCAGGATAAAAAGCAGCTCTGACAGAGGCTGATGGTAATATCAGACTCACAGGAGGTTAGCTACTCATCTGAAGAACTGCTGTGTTTCATTGACATACAGCAGCAGTGTGCGCGGAGACACGAGAGGATACTATGATATCATTTGTGGTGGCATGTGTGTGTGCCCCAGGAGAGGAAACATGGCACCTTTTCAGATGACAGTGTGTAAGATTAATTAAAAGATGTGTGTGGGGAGATGTGTGCAACACATCCAAAGACACTCATATTCAGAAGGAACTTTTTATACATTTTCAAATCAATATGGTTCGCATATACAGCCAGAGAGGATAGTATATCTGTCCCTATAAGTTTCTATTGGGATATGCACATGCATGCACATGAGCATCCTTTCAAGTTGCAAAATAATCACTCAATCATGGAGGTATAGCACAATACTTTGCTGTTTTTGTAACAATGACAGCTGAGAAACCACCCCTTCAGTATTCCATTGAACTGCAGCACACACATACGTGTGCACACATCAGGTAGCAGCAGCAGCCACATGATACTATGGTTGTAAAATAACTGGGGCTGCAATTTGCTCAATCGATAGTCTGGGTCATAGGACACCCTCATCAATAATTAACTTGACTGCTGCATGGTGGTGGTCACACGCATTCCCTCTTTTTAACAACATGATTGTGGAAAACCTGAGCTGACCTTGGTGGGAGGGGTTTTGTCACAATGCATCTTTTACATGGAACCACTTTTCAACTTTCAATGGTAACTGGAAGAATTTACTGTCAGAAATTGAGGGTTACAAAGCCAAAAAGTTCAGTTTTAAATGGTTCTTAAGTAGAACCAGGCATGTCTCAAAATACTGCACTCGGAACAAATGGCTTAAAAGTTCCATTGCATTAGTTTAATGTCATGACCAGAGTAAAACATGCAGTAAGATTTGATCCGATGTGTAAAAATCATCTATCATAATCAGACAAAATCTATAGCCATGCTAACAAACTTAATGTTTGACTTGTAATTAAATTTAAGAGTACTTTAATGTCACCATCTGCATGTAGACAGATAGGAGACGGGAAGTCCCTTAGTACAGACAAAGTTCTGCCTCTTTGTTATTACAGCATAGCATGCTGATATGTGATTATATCAGCTGTTCTCAACTGGACTGGCCGTGGGACCCACCATCACCCCTTACTGACAAGCAAACCCTTTTCTGGGTGAACTGATAAAACCCTTTTACTGGTATGTGTCTCACATTTGTGTCCTGGTTCTGTGTCACATATTATAACATTATATTAACCCTGCATTAGTGGATACATACTAAGCAGAACTGTATTGATAATATTCTATCATAGCACTAAATAAGCCACTGATCATTGATCACTGCACACAAAACACTTCAGCCTCAAAAGTGCTCTCCTACATAAACATGAGATAAAAAAGTGGAACTTGTTTAAAAAAAATCTATCTATCTTTTTTTTATAAAACTCTACAGCTTTTGGTGAGTATTTACTGAAGATATAACAAACACCTTTCTATGAAAACAGTTGTCAGTTAGTATCACAGGATATTGTGCCGCCCGATTTTCTTCCACTAGTGACCCACTGAGAAAGGGTCTGCCACCCACTTTTGGGTCACGCCCCACCAGTTTAGAATCACAGGATTAGATGATGCATTCTCAATGACAAATGTAACACAAACAGAAACCAGATCTCCTTGTCTGCTAAAAACAAAGATCACTATGTTCAGCCTCCACACGCTCACATGAAATTTGTAAATGAAGATGAGTCAATGCAGTTATTATTAGAAAATCTCACTCAATACTGCATGCTATGTGTTAATTCTCACATGATCCATCACCTCTTGATTTTATTGGTTAGTTGTGCATTGATTTGTTTCACCAATGGAAGGTGGGAAAGTACCTCTGCCATTGACCTCTGTTCTGCTGTCAGGCTATCCAACAGCTCTAGTTTTGTTTTCATCTCTTTCTCCCTCACACTTCAAGGCTCAATCTAGCTGGAGCCACAGCCAGAGCACAACACCAACCCAAACAACTGATTTCCTGTTTCCATACCACAACGTCTCCTCTGCTTTTCAATCCAGCAACATCCCGTCGACTTCCACTCCCCCTCTCCTCCCCTTTCATTTTCCCTACGCCTCACGCAGCCCTGCCTCTTCCAGTTCTCTTTCTGTGGCTTTCCTTTCTTTCTGTTTGCTCCGTCCTTCTTTCCTTAATTGGAATGGCTCCCTTTGAAATGGAAAAGTTATTTACTTTGATAGCTTAGGCATTTGGCTGGCAGTTTTTTTTTCCGGAGCCACTTGTAATGTTACTGGAACATGGTAACAATAAAGATGTTGCCCCCTGCCATGAAATTCCCCTTTGGGCCAATGAGTAACAAGTCAAAGATTCAAAGAAAGGTCAAAGTCTTTTATGAAGCTATGAAACAATTTGAAGGGAAATTTCCTTTGCCTTCTAATTATGTCATGGTTTGAAGAAAACAAGATCATGACATGACATGGTAGATCATTTGGATGTAGTTTTTTTCCACCATCATCTTGATTTTAGATCTGTTACAACTGATTTCAATTTCCATCTACTTGTTTGCAGTTTCTGGGATATTTCTCCAACTTTAAAGACTCCAAACAGTGACACAACTCTGGAAATTACTGACAGCTGTTTGAAAAAAAAGAAACAAATTTGAATAAAGACATGAAAGAATTCACACTTAAAATAACAAGAAATGATGATGTAAGATATTTATGACGTACCCGGTAGAAGTTGTTATGATGATTATGATATCAGAATAGTATTTAAGTGTGTGCCCTCAATACACATATATAATGTTCCTATTTAAATCTCACAAAGCAAATTGTACAGCCTACAGTATAGTACTCTCAACAGCAGGCAAGAGAGAGTAGACAGAAACTGACCAAGGTGTAGTTTATAATGAACTAACATGTGAACACAAATGGCTAGTTGGAGAGGTTGATGGGCATTAAATACTGTTAGCCCACATGTGATAACAGAGAAAAATCATTTCAAGATCTTTTTGTTAGCTGTCACGCCCAACACATTGTCTTTTATAAACTAAAGCAAGAAACAGGAACACAGGAACTTGAAAAAAGAAACCTCCCCTTCTGTGTTTTTATTTTCTTGAATAAAGTTTTGTCTCACGGTAAATTATGTTCATGTTCTTGACCTGCTTATCTAAGTCTTTAAGTTTCATTGAGACTTTGTGTCTGCCTACAGGTGTGTCATCTTGCAGTCTGGCCAGACTCTCTGGTGTGTTTATTCACTATGAAGGACCATGCCACAAATATATGCGTTTGAAGGTTTAATGAATGTTTAGGAATTTGAGGAATGACAGTGATGAAAGTGTGACATAAGATATGTTTAAGGTCGCGCCGTCTGGAATAACGTCAGTAGCTTGGCAGAGCGAGACTTATGGACAAACTGAGTCATAAGGCATGGTCGAGCATAAGTAGGCTTGTCAGCTGACTGGAGGGGTGGTTTATGGGCGTGGTCCTGCTACCGAATTTAAGTTAATACATTGACTTCATTTCATGAGATTATCAAAAATAAAGTTTGAAGAAACTGTCCTTATATCTGTGAGCTTTAAGTTTAAATGTTTAAGATCTGAAAACCATGTAATGAGTCACAAACATTAGGCTTCTTTGGTGGGGGTTGACGTGCATGATTGACATGCCATGTGATTAGGTAAAAAAACTGCATTGGCTGAAAACACACAAACACATATAACTCAGCAGCTATCATTGCATCCGACCATATATATGAATAAACATGAGCTTACAGTGATATCTAGTCTTTATGACTGTTACATCACAGGTGACATCTACTCACTCTTACCCATTCACTGTCATACTCACTCTGATGGTTATAATTCTCTAAATGTCCATCAATATTAGCTAACACGTCCAGACCCTGTAATACCCATTTTCACACCTGACACAGCAGTGGGAGAAATTTGGGTTGTGTCTTGCCAAAAGACATATCAACAAGTGACAGCTGGGCTCAAACCTGCAACCATCTGATTACTGGTAACACACACTACAAGTCTGAGTCACAGATGACCAACGCATATGTTTGAGTGTTTCAGCAGATATTTCCTTATAAAACTACCAAATCATCACCCCTTTGGTGAAAAGAATGCCAATTAAAAAAAACAGCAAGTTTTTTCCCTGCCACCTCAGTCACGTACCAAAGAATTTCAGACAATATTTATAAGGTGGTTTCAATTTTAGACTTTTGTACAGCTGATTCTACATTATTTATAAATTACCTTATTACTAGCTCAACTTCAGCTAATGCAACACCATGACAGAGATGGTTTAACAAATTGAAAGCAGTGTATTATTATGGAGCCCCTAAAGGGACATTAGCAAAAGAAAAAAAAAAAAACTATCTAGTGTGCACCAGATAGTATTTGGTGCACACAAGAAACTGTCTGTGTTGCAATAGACTTCAGCAATAGACTTCAGCGATTGCAACACCATGACAGAGATGGATTAACAAATTGAAGGCTGTTTATTACTATGAAGCCCCTAAAAGGACATTAGCAAAAGATAAAAAATAAAACTATCTAGTGCGCACCAGATAGTACTTGGTGCTTACAAAAAACTATCCGGTACGCACAAGAAAGTATCTGGTGCACACCAGATGCTCATAATGAACTCACATGTATAAGCTTAGTTGTTGACATATTCAGATGTCTAATGTACATACGTAACGTTTCCTTTACTAATTGTTGATTGTCCTTTTTTTTCAATTTTTAAGTTCTAGATAAATAAAATATAAATAAATAAAAAAATTAAAAATAATTATATTTTTTTGCTGATGTCCCTTTAGGGGCTCCGTACACTACAAACCCATCCCTGTTTCAGACCCACGGTCCATTAACTCGAATGCAGGACAAGTCACTCGGCAGCTGCAGCATTAGCACTGTATGGTTACACTCCATAAGAATTACTAACCACACTCATCAGAGGAAGATGAGAAATATAGACTGAGTGTGAAATAGAGACACAAAGTGACACAGTTAACCATTAGATTGAAGAATTATTTGTTACTTCTAAAAGCCAATGATATAAATGGTCTCTTGTCAGAAATGTAAATGAAACCAATCATCAAAATTGATATCGGCTGCTTCTTGGGGCCAACTGCTTCACATTCTATCTCTCTTATGTTCTATTATTTTGTCATTTGCCACGATAATCACATTTGGCACATACTGGAGTATTTCCATTCATCAGTATGGCAGACATATGTGGATTTTCTTGCCAGTCAGAGCAGAGAAGGGATTTTGTACATCTGCAAAGTCCCAGAGCCAATATCCATCAACTGCAGGACACATTAACCACAAGGGACAGTGAGGAGAACTGCCAGAGCTAATCAGAACTTAACCAAGTCCTGTAACAGGCTCACAGCTCTTAGGACGTAATTGCTGATGATTTTGTCCTGTGGTCACTGCAGTCCTGTGCAGGCGCAGCAAAAGCTGGCTGATCAGGTGGGATTTAGGAGAATATCAGAATATCCTCTGTTGGGGATTTGTAAGCTTGACTGGTTCTCAGTAACTGCTGAACTTCATCACTCTAACATATTGTGTTATGGAAATACGTGGATCAAGGCTCAATCAGAAAGGACAATATAGACTCTGTTTTTTTTTTTAGAGAGAGGATGCATGTTTGCAATCTCTCAAGACTTAAAGAACAAATCTGTCACATGAAAAAAACTCTCTTTTTTCATTACTTTTATATTCTGAAAGTGAAATAAAAAGGAAAATCATATTTTTCATTACAAAGATGAAAAACATAATGGAAGAAAAATAGAAAGGCGGGGAGGAAAAAAGAAAGAAAATACATAAAAACAATGAGTGTATATAAAATAATGTAAAAAATAGGTACAATTACAACAGTGACATGGAAAGAAAAAAAAGAAATAAAGTAAGAATCAGAAAAGAAAACACAATTATTTATACCTTTAAAATATCTAAAGTAACCGTCAAAGTGTGTTTTTTTAAAACCTGATTTATGTTATAATATAAATAAATATATAAATATATACATTATAATTCACTGAATACATCAAAAACAGGGAAATGAAAGAAGTACAAATTCAGAACTGTTCAAAATGTAACCAAAATTCAAAATATAAAATGTAAATACATAAACATAGAAAATAAGACTCAGGGTAAACGACCACTCTTTTTACTTAATGTAAAGTCAAAATGTGTGGTAAAGTCAATCTTAATTTTTATTATAGGATTAAAAACATTATGGTTCATTATATTTATTAATACAGCCTATATATGTATATCTTTAAAATATAGAAAGACCCATAATACAAAGGTTAATTGACAAATATAAAAAAATATAATGTAAGAATAACTCCGGTAAAATAAACAAACAAAAATAAACATACTCTTCAGATAAATGAGAATAAACAGAAATTAAAACAAACCATTAAAATTAAACTCAGTAACATTATTATTTTTTTTTTAATTCATGAAAAAGAAACAAAAGAAATGAAATGAAATAGAACCATGAAATGACCAGCCCATAAAATTCTTAATGACTCACACACACACACACACAAACACACACATATATATACACATACATACATGCATGCATATAAAAACTTTACTATTCCTTGAGATTAAATATGGATTACAAGAAAAAAAGACTTTTCTACATTTTCTGTCAGGTTATCTTTAAATAAAATGCCACAATGATTTTAAATTTGTTTTTTTTCTAAAGCTGCTTGCGTTACATCAGTCTAAACTTCTTCCTAAAAGTATACATTTATGAGCAGTGAATAGGAAATGAGAAACGTTCATGGATTCGTGAAGCACCAAAAATGACCCACTTGATCCAATTCTGACCCCAATCAGCATTTCTATCCTTGTTGACCTCATGAGCTGAATTCTGAACAGCCAAAGAAGTGAAGCAGTCTGCTTCATGAGCTGAACACTGAAGGGCTAGATTGGAGTTTGTGATGCTAACTGCGGGCTAATGGCCTGGAGAGACCCCGCTTTTCAAGTCTGTTTATCTAACCTCTCTCAAAGAGGCTCTTCTCCAGTCCAGATAGGCTCTGTGTGTTGATGTGTTTGTCCATGTGTGTGTGTGTTTTTGTGTGTTTATATGATTTAGAGTCCAGAATGCCAATTATTGTATCTCACAAGCATCAGCGTTTCCTATCTGTGTGAAAGATAGCTAATCCACATATGTGTTTATGTGAGTGTGCGCTCAAGGCGCGTGTGTGAGTGTGCGTGTGTGTTTGCAAAAATTGGCAGTGTAAAGCTTAATTAAGCGATCTGATCCAACACTGATTAGCATAATAAAGCTGTCTGATGAGGAGGATAAGAAGAGGACCAAAAGGAAGTGGAGGATGATGAGAGGAGGTAGAGAAGGAGGATGTGGGGAGGAGAAACAGGAGGAGGAGGGAGTACAAGGTAAGGACGGCGGAAGGTCTACGATGTGTTTGTTGTTGCAGACAGGAAAGCACAAAGGAAACTTGTGTTTGTTAGGGCAAAGAAACACAGGCACATTATCATACTGAAAGAACAAGATTGTGTGTGTGTGTGTGCGTGTGTGTGTGTCTGTGTCTGTGTCTGTGTCTGTGTGTGTGTGTATGTGGGGGGAGGGGCTTAAGGTTTAATGACTTTAACAATCAGTGTGTGTTTGCATGCAAGAGAGAAGAAATTTATTATGTTTGTCAAAAACATGTACACATGTCATTCCAAATTGAAATTGCCCCAAACTGAATTTCTTGAGGTGGGATTAACAATCATTATGCGGTTTGGAAATGATTTGCATGTAAACACCTCAAACGTCCCTGAACTAGCCTTGGCGTTCTAACAAGCTCTACAGTTTCTGCCTCCAGACTCTGTGGCTTCTTGCTCAATGAGTGTGGGGAAGGCTCTCACCAGCATCAGACTTGTCCTCAAGAAAGAGCAAATGTGCAACAAGTGAATTTCAAAATTAAGGTCAACACAGCAACCCATATTTTCCTTTATAACTGTGATCAAATTTCAATCTTAAGAAGGGAAGATACCCAGGCCTAGGGGCTATGATTTCTAAAACAGTATAAACAATAAAGTTTCTGATCAATGTGATGATAAGTGTTTGATGGTCACAGTTGGCTGTTATCAGAATGAAATGTGCAAGCAGTGACTAACTTATAAGTTCAAGACGACATGGATGGTATGAGGGAGAGAGTGAGCTGCACTTTCAATAGTGATAAGTTGGTATGAGTTTGTGAAATACTTAAGAGCAATATGGTCCTTTGTAAGCTAGTATTAAAGAAAAGTAATGTTAACTGTATACTAAGCAGTATCAAAGACATATTAGAGTTATTTTAGAGAATACTGAGCAATAAGTAACTAATCTCAATTTTTAGTTACCCATACTACACTGTCTCACTGACACAAGAGAGATAGTGAGCATCATGTTAATGTCAGAAGTTTTTTTTTTTTTTTTTTTTTACATATTTTGACTGTTCACAACACAACCACTACATTTAACTAAAAAAAATATCAGAGTTCATCTCACTAACATGAAGTGGGAGTGCTCCATGGTGCAGTGAGCAGGGCTGTTGCCTCCCTGCAAGATGGTGGCTAGCTCATGTCCCTGTCAGGACCTTCCTGTGTGAATGCTGCATATTTTTGTGGCCTCTTGCATCCAAACATGTTTTTTTTTTTTTAGTGGAGTAAAGTTTCTAAAATGTATAGCAATTAGTGTAAGTAGGTAAGAGCCTGGTTGTTTGTCTCTCAGTGTCAGCTCTGCGACATGGCTGGTGACCAGTCAAAGAGTTGTGACCCAGCATCTTGTGCCATGACAGCTGGGATAGACCCCATTTCCCCTGCAACCTTGAACGGGATAAGCAGTATAGATAATAGATAGATGAAAGGAAACATGTGGCCTCCAACTGCAGCAAAAAAGTATAAACTGTTCACGTGAAATATACCTTACGTTCAGTGTAACCTTCATAATAACAAGATCATCGGATTGCTCTCATGTTTACATAGAAATATAGCAGGGTCAGGCAAGGTTAGCTGAGCCAACATTTATTTTTGATAATAAGCACATTTGCAATGCTAAGGCAGCCTGATATCTATTAAATGAAAATGGGCCTTCGGCTTGACAGCCAACATGTTATGATTCATTAAAAGTTGAGTAAATTCAAAGTTTTCAAGGAGTACCGTTGCTTGAATGCACTTTCAGCTTTTGTGACAGCCTTTCTTGTTTCTGTAAATTATATCAAGTTTTTCTGCTTTCATAAAAATATACTGACAAACTTAAAGAAGACATATCTCCTCTGCATTATAGAGTACTTTGACATGTAAGACAACAAAGTCCCAGGCATCCGGACTTCTCCCTCTCCTGTGAACAGTGTCAGTAACTGCCTGTTCCACTGTAAAGTTCTGCTACTGCTGCATCAGCAGTTTAAGTCTGTTGTCTCAGGGTGGCAAGACCAGTGCAGAGCATAGACCATAGAGGCTGGAGAATAGACCCAGCAGCCAATCAGGGCAGAATAAGTCCATGTTGACAAGTGGGTCTTAAAGCTGCGGGGGCCTCAAAAGACCATCTCAGATCAAGTAAGGAGATCCATTACAAGCACTCAAGTTTTTTTTTTTCTTTTTACTTAAGCAAATGTGAACAAAATTGATAAAAAAATCCTGACAATATAGGACATAAACCCTTGCAGTTCCAAGCCATTTTCTGCAACTTTAGTATGATTATTTATATACATGCTGTTTATACTTCAACTTCAACTTTATTATAGTCCCATGGGAAAATTGTTTTTCAGCAGCAGGCATCAGTACACAAGTACATGATAACACATAAATCATACAGGTATTTAAAAAATCAGGAAAAATCCTGAACTCAAGTGAAAAAGGACGGCACTTAAACCACAAAATGCCAAAGACTAAGAATCAGGCAAAACCCATAAAGTGTATTCAGTCATCAAAGTGCTGTGCAGTAGATAAATAAACAGTAATGATGAACATACAAGATAAAGCAGATAAAAGAGATTCAATAAAAAGTCAGTAAATAGTTTAGGATTACAGTCTAAAAGTCAATAATCAATTCTATCCACAAGAAGCATAAAGCAAAAGAAAAGAAAAACTAGTCAGGCCAATAAATTAAGGTTTTCAATAGCAACTGGAATAAAAGTAGTTCTGGCTCACTTAGTTTTAGTTTTTGGCATTCTGTAACGTTGTCCAGAAGGGAGAATATCAAATTGGTTAATATACTTATATATTTAAACAGATTTTTACTTAGAACAACCTTGACTATTAAAATATGCATGCTTCCTGTGTTTCTTTGTCATTTGCTTTACCATAGAGGCAAAACAACATTAAAAAAAATGATAATCAGAACTGTAATTCAACAGAATGATGAGTAACAGTTTTCACATTCAAAATCAGTTCCCTCATGCCATATTATTAGGGAAAAATAGGAATACATGGAACCTCGTGACAAAAATGTATTCATATTTACAGTTATTCTTCCAGATATTTTGCTAAAAATAGATAATTGTTGGATTTGCCCTATCTACTAACTGGATCCTCATCTTTTTCTATATCTTTAAAAAAAATCTGTAGAAAACGTATTGAGTTATTATTAAAATGTGGAAAATTGTTCTATCTCTTAATGTGAAGGAATCCTTTAAAATATTGCTGGATTCACATCAGGATCCTGATCCAACCAAATATCATCCTGCTTGTGTCATGACCAATATTCTCTGAAATTTCATAAAAATCAGTTCATACATTTTGGACTGTCCAAGAAAAAAAAAAAAAAACACCAGGAAAATCACAACCTCTTTGGCAGAGGCAAGTGCAAATGTATCGCAACTGATCAGCAAACTTAACAATTAAGGGAAAAAAAACTGCTCTGTGGCTTAATAAAACATTAAGAGGGGATATTTGACTAGATGCCCTCTATAGTTTGACAAAATAGTCGGTTTCCATGTGCAGATGTTCCCATGGGAATTTGTATGACAGAAGTGGCAAAAGGAAACAGTGTGTTCGTTTCTGCTTGGGGCACCGATGTTGAGAGGATTAAAGCAAGTTACTTAAAAGCTAAAATCCAGTTGGTATGTATAAAAATACTTTACTAGCACATAAAAAACTGTAGTCTTCCCTACGTGTTAAAAAATGAGCACAAAGGGAAATAGCAATTTATTGAAAGGGCATGCTTGAGCCTGTGAATGTGTGAGTGTGTGAGGGTGTGTGTGTCAAAGACTGCTGTTGTGTGAAGGACAATAAACTGGGACAAAACAGGCCAAGTACTGTACAAAACCCCACACATGCAGAGGCATGGATCAACTCCCTGCTGAATCCATCAAGGATGCAATAACTGTTCCCAACACTCTCCACACTCTGGAGGTTAGCCAGGTCAGTCAGAAAATCCAGGACAACCAGCACAGCGGCACAAACACTCCCTGAACACACACACAGACTGAGGTGATGTTAATTTTGCAGGGATGGATGTGGGGAGACAGGGCTGAGCTGAGGACATAAACAGAGATAGGAGGAGAGACAAAGGACAAAGAGAGGATGAGGGAGGTTGTGGTTTCGGGGACACGGATGGAAAGAGGGCAAGAAATCTCAGTCAAAACATAAAAACACATTATCGCATTCCCACACTGTGCACACACCTCAACAATAAAAGTATTTGTCTCAATCCAACACACATGGTAGCAATACAACTGTTAGCATTTCTTGGGAACCATCGTGTCACTTTGTGTGTTTATCTCTGTGTATTGTGTTGCGTTGTGAAGATGACACTGACCTCTCCATGCCCTCTCACTTGTCCAAACACTGATACACACATGTGCATTCCACTGTTACACTGCCTAGAAACACGAACTACACAGCCAAACAGGCCTTTACACCATTTACCTCCACTCATCCTTTACTGGACTATTGTGCAGCTTTGAATACAAGTGATAACCAGTCGTGTACACCAAACACACTCATTCAGCTGCTGATTTAGAGCTGGACAGGCCATTGTGCTGTAATCCCATGAGTGACAATGGTATCCTGTGGCAACCATGTCACCATTTCCATGCAGATGGGACAATTGATGTGGGATTCAGACATGTTTCAATCCTCTTTAGTAAGTACAGGGATTTCGTACAACTTTTATTTTACTCTTTTCTATTTTTCTTATTTAAAATGTTATTCTGAAGTGATGCTATATCATGCAAAAATCACTTCTTTTTAGAACGATTCATGGATCAAGTGTTCAAGGAAAGCAATCTTTTGCTCTGGTCACTTTGAGTAACAAACATACAAAAAAAAATACAAAAATAAGTTGATTCATTAACAAAGACATGCTTTAAAAAACATTGGAGTTTCTATACTTTAGATTATCCTTTAGAAAGTTTATAGTTACAAAGCAGTTATAATGTCGTATAATAATGGTGACAAGCACTTGTGATTATTAATGTTTAGTCGAAGTAATATTAAGTCACTATAATAACGGTGCTTGTTTTGAGTTAGAAACATAACTCTTGGTTGCTAAATTTTGATTTTGTAAAGCTCTCCGTAAGGGTTTAATTAGGTCTTAATTCAACATATGTACTGGGCTTTGACTGTATTCTGTAAAGACATCAAAGTTTATTGATGTGGTCATCCTTTAATGCATTGAAATCAATTTATAACACATTGTATAACATATAAAAGCAATCATAACTACATCATAATTCATCATAGTAAGTGGTCATTAGAAGCTCTGTACTATGAAATAAAACATTCACTTTATGCAAGAGGGGAAAACAAAATGCTGCAAACTCTCTTTACATGTAATACAAACTTATCAACATTTTAAAATCTCAAACCCCAAATAAAAGTGGGCTGCTATTATCTTTAGAAATTTCAAAAGTAAAATCATTTTTTAAATACAGTTAATAAAAGCTAAATAAAGCTGAAAATTCAGTGGAAAGTGGAAAAGTGAAATGAATCTTCCTTTAAAACAATAAACATCACTCAGTTACGATTGCTTTTCTTCTACAGTATAAATTAACAAAAGTGCTAAAACATGGGATTATACAGCACTGAAGCACTATTACTACTAATTATATATTGTCAACATGCTTATATTGTGTGTATAATGCATTATCAAGAGCGGCTTGAAAAAGTGTGCTACCAAAATTTCCCCAAAGATTTTGACTGTATGACTACACAAGGTTACGTTTTTTTAAATGTGGGGGCTTGACCCTGTCTCAGTCTTGTTGTTACAGTTAATTCATCCATTTAATTCTCAGATGGGAGGCATCGAGGTTAGTTTTTCACTGCTTCAAATCTGGCCAGAACAGCTCCACTCTTAAATCAAAAATAAAACACGGTTGATGTTGAAGACTCAAGGTCGGCCTGCATTTTCTTCTGCCACTGGTATGATTTACCATTTAGTCAAATTTTGTTCAAAAGGGGATCAAACCAAGGAAACTGATGGATAGAACAAAATAACAAACATACAATCCACACATAGGTTTTTCCTTTCTCAAAACTAGTCCATCAGTACATTATACTTACTGACAGCAGATCCCTCTCTGAGAGTTTAATATTGTGTCCATCATCATGTGTGTGTGCTGAATCTTCTATGTATGTCTTAGGACAATTTTACATTTTTCAAAAAGGAGAGAAAAGGCTCCTCCTGTGCCAAGCAGGGAGTACACATGTTTACAAAGACACACACTGACAACAAACCAAGACTAAAAATCATGTAGGCTACAATACATATGTAAAATCTTATGTTAGAAATAGAGGACTTGTTCCATATAGGTTTGACAGCATTTATCAAGTCTGATATCATTCACAACCATTTTCACACACACAAACACACATACAGACCCCGCCCCCCCCCACGTACACACACACACACACACACACACACACACACACACACACACACACACGTATTTATCTATCTATCTATCTATCTATCTATCTATATATGTATATATATATATATATATATATATATATAAAGATATATAAATATAGAAAATATATAATGTATATATGAAAATATATAAATATATATAAATATATATATATAAATATATATATATATATATATATATATATATATATATATATATATATATTTACTCAGGCAACAGTTAAACAGATGGCAGATGGATAAAAGCAAGAACTTGGACAAAGGCATTATAAATACAAAGATGATGTAAAATAGTGATTTGATCAAATTGAACAAATGCAAATAAATATGTGTCTGTGCCTGTAATTGTTTGTTTGTTTGGTTGCTTCTAGTCCTTTTTTGTTCTGCTTTTTGTAGGGACAAGCAATGCCAGAGCAGTGTTATTGACCACTGCCCGAGCGGACACTCTCTACGCTTTAAGAGAAAATAGGCCAACTACAATGCTGCTGGTCCCACACATACACACACACAAACACAGACACACACACAATGACGGTGACCCACTTCACTCAATGTGCTCAGTCGGCAAGACTTACAATTGCCGGGAAGAAATTGATGTGAGGCACTTTTATAATCGCAGTGATGCAGGACAGTGTCAAAGTCATTTACAGCATTTTAGGACATACAGACTTTTACAAAAAATACTCTAGTTAATCTTTGTATAAATGCATGCTACTGAATCCTTCACTAACATTTAGGATCAAAAGTCTAAAGGCACTTTCTTTGTAAGTGATTTTCTGCAATACAATCTAAGATTAAAATTTGATTGTTCCAGAGGTTTTGAATACTCCTATGGACTCTTGCTTTGATGGACAAGTTTTAAATTAACATTTGATTATTCTATGACAGCATTTTGATTAAAAGTATTTTCCATTCATTTTTACAACAGTAATGGGCAACACTTAACTTCAAGGGACCATAGTAAGCAGCAATTTACAATTACTTAGAGCTTAAAAGGCACTATAAGATACTTATAAATCATAATTAGCTTATATAAAGTCTTAATGAAAATAAAGTAATGTTATTTGAAGAATTTATAAGAAAATTATTTTGACTTAATAAATCTTCCATAAACATTAATAAGTTGTTTTTACATTCATTCTTATTTATAAAAGTTAGTTTTACAATAAAAACTCATTCATTAGAAGGGTACAAGACATTATTAAGAGTTAAAAAGGACCCCACTGGATTTAACATAGGAACAGTGTTTTATTGAGGTTCATAAATTCTTAACTATGCAAGACTAATTGTCTTTGCTGTTAACAGTAGTTAGGGCTCAGGTTAAATACAGGTTATAATATGTGTGCAATATTATAGCAACACATTATAACACTGTAATGTTAAAGAAACGTTATCAAAGATAGGAGCATAGAACAGTCACACATAATGCACAACTTCAAATTTGGTCAAGACGGTATGTCTTGACAACATCATCCCAGCAGTGATTTAATTTTCTTTCAAACCAGTGGGGGCCCCAGTGCCCCCATCTATTTTCCATGCTTGTAGAATTGTAACCAGAGCAACAATTATTTTATCCATATTAAACCAGAGGAGCCTATTATGCATTCAAATTGTTCAAGAGCACTGTTTCCTCGCTTTGTGTTTTGAAAAGATCTACAAAAATTTGCTCATTTAAAACAACATAATACAGGCTACAATGATCTATAGATCTTTTCTGATCTTCACAACACCTCCTACATTGAAACATTTAATCACACTGTGAGCAAAAAGCTAAAAATCTTTTTCCTGCTTGTCACAACCCAGGAAAACAGGAAGTGACATAATTTCACAGGAACTTGCTTTTTAAAAAAAAAAAAAAATGGTAAACGCCTCCCTTGGTTCACAGTTACTCTCTTGATCTATCTTTTCTGTATTGCTCTTCCACAAAAACACTCATACACACAGCCAACAGACCATTGTTTGAAATATCATTGATTTCATGTGCTATCACTCTGAGTTATGTGCTCTAACTGTGGATTGAGCTCCTTCTAGTCCATTGTTATTCAGATGAAGACACGTCCGTATGGTTTCTGACACTGAGCCCCAGCTGGGGAGAAGCTCCTCTGCCTGCTGAGGTCTGAGTGAAAAGTTGTAAAGACCCCCCTAGGGAAAGACCACTTTCACTCCTGGACCACCTGAGGACGACTGAAGGACACAAACATGTGAACAGGCACACGTTTATGCATATGCTGACAGACGCCCACTCTAAAGTCTCAGTATGCTGCTGCTGCCATATGGTAAAGAGCCCCCAGGCTCCTCTCACTTCAGACACCATGACGTTGTGGCTCATATTGCCCACAGTGTTACTGAACCACCCAGAGAACAGAACAGACACTGGCATGGAGTAAAAAATGATGGAAAATAGACCCATAATTCTCAGCTGCTGTTTTCTATTCCTTACCAAGCATTCAACACCAGGGGATTACCACAATTCATTTTCAATCAACACATCTTGCTGCCCATTTTCATATGGAATATTGCATGGAACAAATAACAGTAAGACTGGTCTTGTGCATTCTCAGATACCAACATCTGGCTTGCATTTATTACCATGGGAGACGTCATAAACCACTGTGTAAACAGTGATATGATCCATACGATTTTATTCCTTCAGTTTCCACTACCTGATGCTAAAACTTAACTTAAAAACACCCTGAACAGATATGTTGGATTGAATGCATTTTAAAAATGTATAGTCTACTCTTAGTCAAACATTGTCTGAGGGGTGCATGTGTGTTGTGGACAAGCAGGAGAACTTCAAATAGAAAACTGTGGTGAGACTGGCTATGACTCCAAGGCCACTGGTGGATGACAAAGTACTGAGCAAGTTACACTGAAGATACTTTTTCAAATATTTATCATAGGATGCTTAATATCACAAACATGCATATCGCACCAAGCCAACTATGTCACATGTACCTCATTAATTTGAACCTTGAAGTGAACACCGCACAATGAATCACTGACAGAAACAGGAAGGTCAAAGTCTATCAGTTAAGGTCTAAGAATCCCTTTGTGTAGTCCGGGCCTAAGGTGGCTAATGGGATTCTGTTCTGTCGCAGGGGAGAAAACGAAAGGCAATTTGATCAAGGTCTCATATCACAAAAAATAATCACATTCACTGCTCCATGCTGGTGTAGCAGCACTTTCTAATGGGAGTTGTTATGCATTATGCTTATTAACCTTATATCATCCTACCTTGTTGTACAGTGCCTTTTCTATACCAAGACATATTTTGACAATAAAAAACAAATGGCATCAGGCTCAGCAAGTCACACAGTCAGGTTAGTTTTTTCCAAATAACCTGGATACCATGTTAGAAAGAAAATATAGAAAGATCTGAAGTGATACTTTAATGGAAGGTCATTTGTTAATTATTTTGTGTTGCTTTATATTGATCTTGCAATACAGTGGCAATGAAACTACCACTGCCATACAGGATGAATTAAAAAAATGCTGAAATGAGAGACAAAATTTGTGACAGTTAGCTCAGATTGAGAATTTTCCTTGGACAGAAGTCATTGCATAAATGCCGATTTAAGGAGCAGTGGTGGGACATTTTTTACTTAATTGAAGACAGGGTTACAGCAGGCAGAGTTCGGTCAGATTAATATAGCTTTTACTTGTGAATCTCAGGCAGCATTCTGTATGTTCATCTGTGACATAGGTAAGTATCCATCAACCTAAGAAGATAGTTGTGTGGCAACCAGAAATAAAGATAGCAAATATGTTTGGGTTGGGTTTTAACATTGTAGAAGAAGAAACTAGAGGAGTTGGTGCACAAAAATGTTTCTTTGAACAGTTTTGTCCCCCTATAATTTAGCGAAATTCCAGATAAAACCTTGCTGTGAGCAGATGCTGGCATGATGGTTCCCATGCATCCTTGCATGGATTCAGTTAATTGGCTGGGCACTTCCCTCAGACTTATCAGCTGGATCAGTATAGAGGAACATATTATGTGACAGATATATATATATATATACATATATATATATATATATATATATATATATATATATATATATATATATATATATATATATATACACACACACACAATATACATATATATATATATATATATATATATATATATATATATATATATATATATATATATATATATATATATATATATATATATATATATATAGATATATATATATATATATATATAAGGGCTGTCACTTTAGTGCATTAATTAGATAAATTAATTACACAGCAGATTACTGCGTTATAAAAATTAATCGCACCTGCCCTGCGCCAGCCTTCGCTGCACGGATAGGGTGTGACCAGCGCACTTTGCAAGTTTCCTGCAGTGCCAAGAGAGGCGCACTCATGGCGCGGACCATCGCAGACCATCGCATCCACGCCTCTTCAGCGCATATCGAGAGAGGAGGAGACGGAGGCGTGAATGGGTTTGACACAGCCGACCGCTGTCTTCACCAATCAAATGACTGCTTCTCCTCGCCTTTAAATGCGCTGCGGCCGAGGCGCAGCGTCTGATTGGTCTGAATGATCCCCACCACAGCAGGCACAGTGTGCTGGAAAGACCCGGCAGCGGAGAAGGTCAGAGCCGCTGTCACTTCAGCAGGAGAATGTACAGCGGGGTGTGCACTGGAGGCCAGGATGCGCATCACCGTGTGGGCCAGCTCCCGGAACAGATGTAATCTGTTCCTTTGTCATTAATAGTAAAAAAAAAAATAAGAGACAGTTTCACACCCGCTGTCTTATCCATTCATAATGCTTGTGATCCACCTGCACTCCTGGTTTGTCATCGCCAAATTGCAGAGCCTTTAGTGATGTACTGTATACTCTCCCGGTGTCTCCGCCCCATCCTCCTTACAATAATGTATTCCATCTTTTTAGATCACATTAAAAATAAAGACTAAAATAGAGGAATATGGGAAATAACAGGTACGTCCAGAGTAACATACATGTATTTTCTCTTTTTTTCTTTTAATTTAATGAAATGATAGAAGCCAGATATATACTCAGTTTCAGATGTTAAGACTGTTTATTGTTGACTTGTAAGATGTGCATCAAACTTTCAGCTGCCGTCAGGTTAAGTTTCTTTATGACAAACGGCTTTAACCCGACATCAGATGTGACGGGACAGTTAATATAGATACAGATGTATATGCTGGTTCAGACAGGGACATTAAATAGTGATTGCTGTGATTATTTAATGCATTAAAATGTGCCTGACACTCTGGAAACCTGCCTCTGAGGCGTGCGCACATGTGCACTTGTCACCAAATTACAGCTGCGGAGGGTGCGCTTCGCCCTGCGCCGAGGTTAGACCAGGTTGAAGCTGGCGAGCTTTCAGCGCACTTTCTGCACTGTTTTTGGCACGAAATTGTCACTGCGCCAACATGAATCTGCCGACACCTCCCCCTGGTGCGCCATCGCCTCCCCTTGGTGCGCCGTCACACCCAAATTGTCAAATTGGCAGCGCACGGCGGTGCGCCGGACAAAATTAACACTGCGTGGGGTGCGCCAGGCTTGCGCCCCCTGCGCTGCGCCACGAAATTAGAGCCCATAGTCTTATTTTATTTTTGAATTTATTGATCTATATTTGTACTACATTCTTTAATAATGCATCAGGCCTGATTGTTTTGCTGGATGTCCTCGACCTTTTTCTTATTTTGAATTTTATTTATGAAACACATTTAAAGTGATATTTGAGTTGCCTGATTGAGCTTAGAATTTTCTGGACAAGTTGCCCCGACTTTGGTTTTATTTAGTCACCAATAAAAATGTGGATTTACAAATCTTCAATTCTTAGTGTATTCATTTGATTAGTCATGCACTACAATTTTATAATGTCCTAGAATTCAAATTCTTTATTTGGGTACTTTAAGCAGATATGAGATTAAAATGTGATTAATTAGATTAATTAATCATAAATCTGGTAATTAATTAGATTAATCACCAAAGATGGCCTGCTGCTGTGGACCTACATAGTTTCAACAATGACACTTACAAATATTTGACCATTTCGTTTAGTACTGTTCCACTTGTCCTGGTATTAACTTTTGAACGATGAGTCAATTTAAATACATGTTAGATCCTGTAAACTCTCATATTCATAGTGGCTGTTAATCTTAATATTAGAAAACAGTCTCTCTTCTTGATTGTTATTGATTATATCACCAGAATAACTAACTTCATAACCATGTAGACAGGGGGAAACTTCTTGAAAGTGGAATGTCTCATCTCAAAGGGCTAACCCCGACAAAGAAATATGCTAAATACAAATGTATGGTCTGGGCATCTAAGTAAGATCCTTGTCATGAATTCTCATGGACTAACTGATTTTTGAATCATTATGAAGGAAATGGGACCTTTAAACAAAACATGTGCAATCCTTTAGGCTTCACCCAAAGGCTGGTGTCTCTTCTGGAAAGAATAACAGTCAGACTTTGAGGATTGGGTTCTGAACCGTAATATACATGAATGTGTGTCCAATATGTGCGTGAACCTGTGTGTATTTGAAGAAATATGCCTGTATTCGTGTGTCGTTTGTGTGAGTGTGAATCAGGATTCCTGGGGCAGGTGTCTCAGCAGTGGTTCGGGCAAAGCAGCGCTAAATCACTCCTCAACTGACACACCTCTCCACAGGGTGCCCCGCCATGTGTTACTGCAGAGGGTGGGCAAGGGAGAAGGAGAGAGAGAGACTCGGGGTAGTGGTTACTGGGTCAGAGAGAAGGAGACCGACAAACTTCTCTATAAATCAGCATCTAGTGATTTGTGTGTGTGTGTGTGTGTTTTGTGTGTGTGCATGACAGACAGAGATGAAGAGTGAGGAAGAGGAGGTACGTGTGATGACCTTGGTGCTTGCACATGTCACACTGTACTACTATATGTCTGCCGATGTCAGAGTGTGTATGTGTATGTGTGACAGATCAGCGCAGGTGAGCTACAGACATGGCTAGACATCCTGGCACAGACCAAGAACACATCAAGGCTCTCGTCTTACACTCACCGCAACCTTCCTCTGGCCCTACTCTCCATCATCCTCAGCTGCTGTGAGGTATTTTATAAATACACATTCTGGTTAAATATAAGACATTGTCAGCATTAAAGTTAAGATGATTGTTGATTTTGTTTTACATTTCTGGGTCAGAAGTAAATGTTGTTCTTATTAACATGTTTCCATCTAAATGTTCATAAATATGCACACCTGCTTTGGTCAAATAATACACATTTACAATACACAAATATAAACCATGTGCACTCACAAGCGCATATTCCCACTGAATGCATTTCATGCATTAAGTTAGTGAATCATCACTGATGACACTAGCATGGATCGTATTCACATGGGTCCTTTCAAAATAAACTTCCTGCACTAATCTTGAGGTGGCTCACTAACGCAAAAAACACATACACATACACACTGCCAAGAAGGCAGTAGAGATTCATGAGAGCACTTACACAACACTCTAGAGACTCAGTAAGATAAGAGAAATGACAAAAATAAGAAATATTACAGGAAGACTATTTAAGTTGGCTTTAGTAAAGAGAAAAACAAGCACAAATATGTTGCTCTGAGCTAGGTCTATTTGATTTAAGAGTCAAACCATTGCCACAATCATTTTAAGGGATATTGATACTGAGTTAATAACTATTTGATTTTTAAGAAGTAAAAATGCCCATGTCCATCAATTGAAATGGCTCAATAAATAATATTACCTTGGTAAACCCTGCAAATTACCTTTTAAGTAAAACATAAATCAGAAAAAAATTCTAATTTTACACAGAAAACTAGTGTGGTGGAGTTAACAAAAGCATAAAAAATACATAAAAAACACCCAAAAAATAGCATGCATGGATTACAAACAACAAAAGCAAAGTGGAGATCATAAGTATATTAATATCAATCAATCAATCAATCTTTATTTGTATAGCGCCAATTCATAACAAGTGTTATCTCAAGACACTTTACAATAGAGCATAAAGCTCTTCATTTTATGGATACACATATATGCATAGATACATATATACATATATACATATAAAGATACACATATACATATATATACAAATATATACATCCAACATCCAACATGAATCATATAGCCAATCATGGATCCCTCCATCATGGCGGCAAGAAAATTTGGTCAAAGAAACTGCTGTTTATGACATCTGGATGAAAATATAGCCGAAATGAGTGATTTTGCAGAGATTATGTCCCGCGCTCTGCAAATCTCTGCGATCTCTGCAAAATCACTCATTTCGGCTATATTTTTTCATCCATCGCCAGTGTTATCATAAAGTCAGCTCATCTACCCTCTTCAGGTGGGTCAGCTGACCTGGTAAACAAACTTTTGATGACGTCATAGCACACAAAGGTACAGCTGACCTTTTTAGCCGGCAGTGCTGAGCAACATGGCAGAATATTTATCTGATGCCGAAGAGTCAGACTACGACGACCGGTTTGAGTCTGAGTACACGGACGAGGAGCTCCATGAGAGAAGAATGGAGAGGGAAAGAGACGAACAGCTGGCTCGTGAACAACAAACAGGAGTACGTCCACGACTCAATGCTAACTAGCGGTGCGCTTGTGGACAGTGTTCGCCTATAGCAACAGAAGAGGAGTGTGTTAGCTGCTCAGAGTGGGACTTGAAACCGCTGGCACGCGTATGGATCTATCCAGGAATATATGTCTGACTACTCTGGAGGATTTTCTGCAATGACAAACCGGCTGTTGAGTGATGCAGAGATTATGGCTCTGCAAATCTCTGCGATCTAAATAACTCAATAACTGCACGATGTTTGTCTGAGTGAGTATATGAGCATGCACAAACCTAAAAATAAGGTCCAGGTGTCAAAATACCGGAGTTTCCCTTTAAGCAGCAGGAAATCTTTAATGTGGATCCCAGTCTCATGATGAACAGCAAATCCACACGATGCTGTGTCGGGTGTGAGGGCAAAAGAAGGGAGGTAAGAGGAGACAAGTGGACTAGAATAATAACTAAAGTTAGGGACAGGTTCATGAACCATAGACCTGTCGTCTGATTTATTAGAGGTTAGCCTCTTGAGATGCTACATCTCATTTTCAAGAGGGTCCTCATGTCTGAATGGTTGTGGTGATCATTTTCTAGAAGTATAATCTTAGATATTCTTACTGAAAATAAGAATTTATGGTAGTGATGAACACATGGGTGCCCAGACCACAAGTGCATCCCAACCATATTTGTCTCCATTAAATATAAATGTGTTAAAGGCCTCTTGAGATGTGACATCCCATTTTCAAGAGGGACTTCATGACTATGTGGTAATAGAAAATAGATACTGTAGGTGTAACGATCATGATCACTATGAAAAGCTTTGAGATACATCACAAAATTGTAAGTGTGCTTTACATTTAAGGATTCAGAAATCATTCCGCCAGATGAAGTGAATGTGCTTGAAAGTCAAAGCATAAATGTTATTTCTCTGCCACTAGAATGGACTACACTTTCATTTGCTGCATAACATGAAAACTCGTGTAGAGAGGAGAAAGGAAGTGACTGTCACAAATGACTGAGCACAACAAAGCGTGCTCTGCTATCGTCCAATTTTCAGTGTTAAATTCATTTTTTAAATGCATTGCCAGAGAGTGAACATTTTTACTCTATCATTACAGGTATAACATCAGTGTGTGATGTCAGCATACTGCCTTTCAGCGATCAGGGCTGGGGTAAAGTGAAATACACGGATACATTCATTAAAAATGAAAGTAAAAACAGATTTAAGGATTTTCTCTACTTACAACAAACTCCCTTCCATCTCAAAAAAGTTATTACTTTTACTAAGGAGTGACATAGTCATGACTTTCTGAACTAAAATTGTCTTGACTTTTTTTTACCTACAGTGCAGTGTAGTGGTTGTGTGTTGTTGTGGCTGAGCTCCTGAGGAGTGCAGCTTCAGCAGAAGTGTATATCCAGTCTGGCACCCTGCAGGGCTAACCTTAGTGGGAGACTGTGGAGCCCCAGCTTATCGCTGTGGAAGACAGAAGTTGAATAACCAGATTCTGGTAGTCATTCACTGTAAGCAATGCTCACAGGTTTCATCTTACGTACTGTTGTGTTTGCAGTTTGCAAAGTCTAACTTACTGATACACAAATAGAGACCAAGAAAAGAAACACTCAGCTTGAGTTCATACCTTGGGAAGAGTTTGGCTCACACATCATGTTCCATTATCATTTTTGGATCTTGCAAAGAAAAACGTGTGATTCAAAATAATTCAAACTGTTTGAGCTGTTATTTCAGGGGAAACAGTGCAGTAACACAGACTGAATTAGATACAGAGCATACCCTTATGGCATGAAACAATGAGAGTTGTACAGAATACTTTTAAACCGGCACATGTAGAATCTTATGTCTTGGAACCAGTCAAAGAAGCTCCTTTTAGGGTAGCAGATGCTGAAGTTGACTCACATTTTCAAGAATTTACTGGCCTTTTAGGAGAAATTAGATACTGTCCAGTCAGTTTCCCAGCCAACCACAGCCAGTGAAACAGAACTCAACACTCTGTAAAAGCTGCAATGAATTCTGTCTTGACCTGTCTAGAAACAGTTATAGCGTCTTATGGTCAAAGGGCAGTTTCAGAAGCTTTCAGGGTCACAATGTGCTAAAAAAACAGGTAGTTTTATCATTGTTTTATGGTTCAAAAGCTCCCTCTGCCAGACTATGGCTTTGGTAAATGCTAACTATATGCTAACTAAGTACCAAAAACCCATTCCACCTCTCTTTGTATCAATGGTCAGCAAAGACTAATGTTATTAAGAATGGCAAAAGCATGAAAGGCTCTTGCCTCTGCCATTCATCAAGATAAAAGGTGGACATTCATCATTGAGTACTAAAGAGTTCAGTAAAAAGTGGACTGCCATGGCCCATTTAAATTCAAACCAAACATTGAATATTTGTATCTATTATTTTAGAATTAAGGAGTATTATTAAGAAGCCAAGTATATTGTTTCTGTCTACTTGAGAAATGATTTGCAATTAGTTTAATATGAAAATCTGACAAAACACAAAGCTGGACAGAAAGCGTTTCTCACACTCACACATACATACACACACATACATGTAAGGGTGTCCCCCTTAATGCTGGGGCCAGAGACAGGCTGAAAGGCGAGAGTGATGGATGGGCAGGGCTTAATCACCTTTAATCAGCTCTGTCCTTGAATAGTGATGAACAGCCTCCTTTTTTACATACAAAATACGGACAGAAAGGGGAGGGGGAGAGAAGGAGAAGCCTGAAGAAAAGATGTGTGCTGCAAACTCTTTGTTGAATTCCCAAGTAGAGTCAGATGCTACCCCCTCCTCTGCTTTCTTTCCATACATCCACTTTGTCAGTGCAGCACCGCCTGCATAATGCAGCAGCTACTGTGTTTCTCTGCTTGGCTAACGCAGTCTCATCCATGCAGCCTACAACAAAATAAACTGACAACAGACAATGCGTGTGTTTGGCTCAGCTATTGCTAAATGAAGGTGTTGTTATGTTGGGTGGCTGCCACCTCGCTCTAAATTCAACAAAAAAAAAAAAAAGAGAGAGAAAAAAAAAGAGCTGAGATTGAAAATATTCAGTGCCAGACACTGTAGATGTTAAAACTGGCTCTCAGCTCTGCAGGTGTGAAAAGCATGCCAGCACTCAGAAAAGACACAACGGGTAAAAATGTTGACTATTTCCTGATGGAGTGCTACTGAGTTTGTCTTTCCTCCATCAAGTTGAACGATCAGTTTTCATCCCTCAAATCTGTTTAACATTTGCACAGCATTTATAAGATCTAAAAAATCACAGCATTTATCTATTCCAGTGTCATTTACAAAGAAGACTGATGAATGGGAATTTCACCGGATGCCAGTGAGAATTTCTATATTAAAAGGCAAATGTTAAATCTTCTCTATAATTTCATAAACAGCATTAGCCCCAGAATGGGCTTCCATGACTCCCCCACCCCCCCCCACCCCACACACACACACACACACACACACACACACACACACACACATCCACACACACACCCACACACCCACCCTCTCATCAACCACCCAAGTCCTGGTGGTTGACAGGCTGCAGAGCAGCAGCGCTGTCAGGGAGGCCAGAGGCTGAAGTGTGGGGGGCCTGGCGGGGCTACTAAGCCCCAGGACAATGCCATTACAGTGGGGATGAGGACTGCATGAATGACCTGAGGAAATTATGGGGCCAGTCGGAATGTTCACCCGCTGAGCGCACACATGGTATTTCACTCTGCAGTGGGGTGATAACCCCCACACTCCCCCAAAACAGCCACCCAGAGAAGTCCATCATTAAAAAGAAGCCTAGTGAAGGTTCTTATTGCATGCAGATGCAAAATACCTGTGCAAGCAAACATATGACAGCTGCAAACGTTCGGACACACTTCAATCAGGTTCTTAAGATGGTAATGTACACGTTACCTGACTCTGTTGGAATATCAATCAATCAATCAAACTTTATTTGTATAGCACTTTTCACACAAAATTTTGTAGCACAAAGTGCTTCACACAGAAATGAAGAAAATAAAATTAAAATAATCAGAGGTAAAAAATTAAATACAATGAAAAATGCAACCCACCCTTCCTCCCCTCCCTCCCATCCCTCACCCCCACCCTCGCAATCCACATACAGCACACGCACTCACTTGCACACATATACAAAGACATGAAGAAGAGGTTCTAACTGAAAACAGAGTAATCAAAAAAAGAATGAATACATTGGTAATGCTCTGATCAAATGCTGAAAAAACATAAACACAGTTTAAGTTGTCATTCTCTCTATATATATTTTTGCTGAATAGTATAGCCAGTCATCCACTGTGTCAGCCTGTGGGAGCCGCCTCCCATTTAAGGGGACCCTAGGCTCAATCTCATGTGGCCCCACATTTTAAGGCTCAAAGGAGCCAGTAGAAGCATGTTACAACCCCACATGGACTGGGCCATGGAGTGTGTTACACATCCTCATTGACAGCAGCTTCAGGTTACTATAGTTCACTGGATAACAAGAGTCTTGTGGTTTAAACTCTTTCAGTGTCACATGCTCTGAAAGAAAAGCATGATATGGAGACAAATAGCTGTGCACTCACTCAGTCTTGGAGTTTGATGGTACAGCAGCCCAGTTTGGCTTGCAACTTGTAGGTATAATTTTAGCATTACAAGTATAAATGTATAGATGTATAGATGTATAGATGTATAGATGTATAGATGTATAGATAGATAGATAGATAGATAGATAGATAGATAGATAGATAGATAGATAGATAGATAGATAGATGCTCTTAGTTTCTGGATATAAATACTGCTGGTACTGGAACAGGCAGCAGGTAGTGCAAATGTCTCACAGGGGATAGAAAGCTGGTTTGTTCGGTATCAACGTTTCCTCATTTGAAAATATTCAAAGTAGGTTTAAGAAAAGGAAAGTTTGGATGCTGATAAAACTTGCTACATTTTGTTAAAAGAAAGTCACAGCCTGGTTTGATGATACAGTTAAGGTAGAAGTAAAACACAAGTAACACTGTATACATGATGTCAAATTTTTGGAAACCAAATGTGTGGTGTTCTTTAGCATTTTATAAAAAGACATGATGTTTTGTGTAAATAGGCCTGTATTACAGTCAGAACTAATTACCAATCACTCATATAGCCCCTCAACAGCAGATAACCCTCAAGAGAGAAAGAACAAGTCATCACAGCCCAGTACAAGACAGCAGCCCTTGATATCAGAGAGGGCAGGTAGGATTCAGCGTTAATTTTATACAAAGAATACAGTGTAGCCCATTTTATCAATGAAACTAACCAGACTTCAAGAATTGAAGATGAGGGAGAACTAAAATCAGACTTGTGGAACTGTACAAATATCACAAAAAAATGTCCAGTTGTAAATGGACAGACTTGATTTTTGTAGAAGAAACACTCAACCCAGCAATATCAGCAGAGCATTTGTTGCTGTAAATGAATGAGGCACAGGTGAGCTGTTTCTCTGTTTTTTTTAATGCATGTGTGTTTTAGTATTTCATGCTCATGTTGTAGTATTTCATGGGCGTGAGGCATTAAATCGTGCAGGCATTTAAAATGCGTTGTCACCTCCCGGACACCATGGGCTCTAATTTTGTAGACCCCGTCAGCGCACCTGCCCTGTGTCGGGGCATGGATGGGGTGTGTCCGGCGCACTTTGCAAGTTTCCTGCATGGGCTTCGAGGCACAGAGGGGCACATCCATGCCTCCGTCCCTGCCCCCCCATGCAAGTGCTAGAAAGGGAAGAGAGAAGGCGTGAGTGGGTTTGACACAGCCGACTGTTGTCTTCGCCTCTCCCTGCCTTTAAATGTGTTGTGGGCGAGGCCGATGACAATTTCAATCTCTTCTCCATTGACTTCAGCCTCAGTAGGCTGGAGGATGCAGCCGTTCTCCCCTGGTCTGAATCCTCAGACCAGGGGAGGACAGCTCTCCTCAGCCTCCATCCTTCCTTCTCCAACCAGCAGGTCAAGAGGAGGAAGAGGAAGGAGACGTGCTTAGATAACTTTTATTTTTCCCATGCATGATTTTGTGCTTTGGGGGCTGATGATACAAAAACAGCTTACAAGGAAGTTACTAATATTTTCAATCAAGTTTGTCCAAATATTTTGAGAACTGCTGTCCAATATATATATATATATATAAAAAAAACAGTTTTAATAATGCACCAACCTGAATCTGTTGGCACCTCTCCCTGGTGTGCTGCCACACCCATCTCGGCACAGCCGGTCTACCGAAGTGACAAATTGGCTGTGCATGGTGGTTCACTGGATGAAATTAACACTGCGCAGGGTGCACCAGGCTCTGTGCACCCTGCGCTGCGCCACAAACCCCATCTATTATTCAGGGCCCCTTAACTTCAAGTTAATTGAAATTATAAAATCCAGTATGACTAATGAGGATGCAGAGAATATTGCAGTATTTTCAGGCATTTATACTCAATAATGCTAAAATGATCCAGTCAAGTTTCAAGCCAGAGTGTGTGGCTTTACCATCAAACTCCAGGTCTGAAACAGAGTCCCACTTGGCCCTGACTCCAGGCCTGCAGTCACTAATGGCAGATAAGTCAAGAGTAACTGTGTAACTCTCATGTTTGAGCACCTATCTTCCAAAGCCACACCACGGAGAGAAGAGCAATGATACATATATTTTAGAATATTAGAGAACTAAATATTCACTATATAGATCCTGCCAGAGGGCCAGAAATACAAGTGAACCATTTTCAAATGATTTGACCGATGTTAATACTTTCTAGTATGATATGTCGGTGTTTCGCCTGGCTACACTTAGTTAGCCGTCAGTCAGTCAGTCATGAACAGGTTAGTGTCACACATCTGCCAATAATAGCATTGCTCATAAAATGACACACATACTGTGTATATCAACCTTAAGCTAGAAATAATGTCACAAACTCTCTGTGACTACAAAACTGTCTATTACATGTCAAAGACCATTGTCAAGGGAAAACACCCTCCAGTGTTAACCAGATGAAAAGAACTGAGTGCAGTTTAATGCAAGTGATGTGGTGCGCTCCATTGAACTCAACATGCTTCCTTCTCTTTCCCATGTACTGAAAGTGTTCATCGTGTAAGTAGAACCCTACTTCTCTTTCCTTATTGTTTTTATAGGCCCATAAATAGTCCAAAGTAAATTAATGAGGCCAGTGAGAGGCTGATGGAGGAGTTAGGGGATAAAGGAATGGAAGGATGAAGGGAATGATAGATGGCATCATTATAGCACAGCACATCTCACTTAGCAGAACTGTTGGCTTTGGAAGTAGCATGTTTAAGCCTGTGCCAACTCCTGTCTCGCCTTGCATGCATGTACAAACATAGACACACAAAGGACAAAGAAAATAGAGTTAATAAAGCCCTTTGAAGCTCATTTTCCACCATGAACAGATATACATGAACATATAACAGACATAAACACAGTATGCAGCATGCACGTTGGAACAATTAAAACATATTTTTACCCACACGCTACATAAACCTTTCCAAGCTAAACTCCCTTACACACACCACCATCATAATTAGCTGAATTGCAGCTATGAAAAATGAAGATAGCCCATTCTTTCCCCACCTGGGGACAATTTACTGAGAATCTCAGTTAAGCTGAACACAGAGGTAATTAACACTGAAACACACTCAGTTAATGGCCTGATATGATTTGTCTTATTGTTTTAGGTGAATGACGGAAAAGACACTAATTCTTTGCACTATGTGTTATATTTCAGTGCAAAATCCTTACATTAAAATACTTATAAAAAGGATGTAAAACTGAAAAAAAAAATGCACTTAAAAAGGTAAATTCCCAGGCTTTCTTTGGAGACCTAAAGGCATTTCTTTCTTCATGTTCTTTTCCTGAAACCTAACTGTTAAACAATTTATGGTAACGCTTCCTTTTACGGTACTAAAATTACCATGTATTTACATGATAATTACTAGGTAAGTACCATGTAATAAGGGGTAGTTACTGTAAAATTACCATGTAATTACAGGGTAACTATATAGGTAATTACCTTGTACTTTTAAAGTAATTACCTAGTCAATTCCAGGCAAATACCAAGTACCTACCTGGTAATAAGTATTAATTACTGGGTAATTATAATGTCATTATATACTAACTATTTTGTTAATTGCCAAGTACTTACTAGGTAATTGCCATGCAATTTCTTGAGAAGTACCTGGTAACAGCTAGGTAATAAGAAGTAATTACTCAGTAATTATTAAGTATTTATATGGTAACTATGTGATTAATTATTAGGTACTCACTAAGTAATTATATTATTTCCTAACAACCACATATAATAATAATTCGTAATTACTGGGTGTTCCTTAAAGTAATTACAAGGTAATTGCATAGTAATTAATAATGTACTTATTTCATGAGTACCAAGTAATTTTCTGACAACTACCAAGTAACTACAAGGTCAATAATAGCAATTACTGAGTAATTACTAAGTAACACATGGTAAAAACCTTATTATTTAAGCTGTAAATACTTAGTAAATATATTATTGATTATATTTATTAAACAAACATTATTGATTGTATTTATTTTGTAACTACACAGCAACTACCCTTTAATTGTACATGAACTACCGAGGAAGGCTATGTATTGTATTGGTAAATACACAGTAAGTACTACAAAATTTAGAAAGAAATTATGACACTACCAGTTACTTTCCTATTGGCTATCAGGTGTAATTACCAAGAAATTATAAGTTTCTACTAGATATTTACCATGTAATTACTAGGACATGAAGAGTATTTACTACATATTACTAGGTACTATTAGGTATTAACGCCATGTATTTCCATAGCAGTCAATAGGTTTTTATTACTTACCTGGTAACTTCTTTGTATTTACCCAGTAACTACAACATTTACCTGGTAATTACAGTTGAACTGTACTGTAAAAGGAAGTGAGGTCTGTTTCCATGTTATTACCTGGTAATTACTGATTTGTTACCCAGGAACTACAAAAATACCTACATGGAAATTACATAGTTATTAAAGTGTGACTGTACTGTAAAAGGAAGTGAGGTCTGTTTCCATGTTATTACCTGGTAATTACTTGTTCCTTACCCAGGAACTAAAAAAATACATTCATGGAAATTACATAGTTATTAAAGTGTGACTGTACTGTAAAAGGAAGTGAGGTCTGTTTCCATGCTATTACCTGGTAATTACTTATTTGTTACCAAGGAACTACAAAAATACATACATGGAAATTACATAGTTATTAAAGTGTGATTGTACTGTAAAAGGAAGTGAGGTCTGTTTCCATGCTATTACCTGGTAATTACTTATTTGTTACCCAGGAACTACAAAAATACATACATGGAAATTACATAGTTATTAAAGTGTGACTGTACTGTAAAAGGAAGTGAGGTCTGTTTCCATGCTATTACCTGGTAATTACTTATTTGTTACCAATGAACTACAAAAATACATACATGGAAATTACATAGTTATTAAAGTGAGACTGTACTGTAAAAGGAAGTGAGGTCTGTTTCCATGCTATTACCTGGTAATTACTTATTTGTTACCAAGGAACTACAAAAATACATACATGGAAATTACATAGTTATTAAAGTGTGATTGTACTGTAAAAGGAAGTGAGGTCTGTTTCCATGCTATTACCTGGTAATTACTTATTTGTTACCCAGGAACTACAAAAATACATACATGGAAATTACATAGTTATTAAAGTGTGACTGTACTGTAAAAGGAAGTGAGGTCTGTTTCCATGCTATTACCTGGTAATTACTTATTTGTTACCCAGGAACTACAAAAATACATACATGGAAATTACATAGTTATTAAAGTGAGACTGTACTGTAAAAGGAAGTGAGGTCTGTTTCCATGCTATTACCTGGTAATTACTTATTTCTTACTCAGGAACTACAAAAATACCAACATGGAAATTACATAGTTATTAAAGTGTGATTGTACTGTAAAAGGAAGTGAGGTCTGTTTCCATGCTATTACCTGGTAATTACTTATTTGTTACCCAGGAACTACAAAAATACATACATGGAAATTACATAGTTATTAAAGTGTGACTGTACTGTAAAAGGAAGTGAGGTCTGTTTCCATGCTATTACCTGGTAATTAGTCAGTATTTTGCCCTAAACTAGGAAACTATCACATCACGCAAGACACTTGGACCGAACATGCCAAAAACCAACTAGTGACAATGATACAGTGTCAGAGTACACTGATACAGATACAGAATCTGGGTCTCTGAACAGCACACTGTATCTGTCTGACATAAGAGTTCCCATCAAAAACCACCATTACCAACCATCAAATTACATGAAGATGAATGATTTTTACACTTCCTCACTCAAAACACCTCGCCAGACACATATACAAAAACAAGTGAGCTGCCAAAGATAAACGTTTTAATCCAATGGATTTCAAATTCTCTTAAAAAAACAATTTCAAAAACAGTGCAAATTTTGGTAACACTTTGTAAGTACACACTATTAAGCATTAATAAATATTCAATTCATCATTTATAAAGCATTTTTCTGACATGAATAATTAGTAATAACACATTTATACACGCAATTATAAATATTTTACTCATCATAAATAAGCATATCAGTAAAGGATTTTACTGAATTCATCATTTACAAAGCATTACTGTTCATAATTATATTATCATAGCCTGTATGATAGTCAATGTCTTGTACCATAGTCATAGCCTAGAAACAACCTGTATATACCTGTATCTATAGTATTTAACACATAATTTCATCTTTGCACTTTTTATACCATATTTATAACATACTGCTATTGCATTTCTTGGTTAGATGCTATCTGCATTTCGTTGCCTGCACTTGTGACATGTGCAATGAAAATAAAGTTGAATCTAATCTAATCTAATCTAAATTTTTCAGACATGATTGTTTAGTAATAATTCATTTGTACACACAATTACAAATACTTTACCCATCAATAATAAGCTTTGGAAAAAAATAATAATTGCAACTTATCAGCATATTGTGACTGTAAAACATGAACAAGGGCAAACGTGGCCAAATCAAAACTTGCCAACACCAACTGCGCATCACAGAAAATTTCAGTACGCAAAATAAATTCAAGTAAACAATTTTGTATTTAAGTACACAAAATAAATCTTTAAGTTATATATATATATATATATATATATATATATATATATATATATACACACACACACACATATATATATATATATTCATTTATATATATTTATATATATATATGATGTGTGTGTGTGTTTATACATATATACAGACACACACACACAAATATTTATATTTGTTCTTCTAGTATCAAATATAAAAGTTCAAAGATATTTCACTGTCACTTACTGTTTTTCTAAACCCTTTCTCTGATAAAATTATTCAGCTAGACAAAACATTCAACAGCAGAGAAATAATCCTGGCAATGTAATTTTAAAGACACTACAAAAACAAACTGCAGGGTTTACCTCACTACCACCTCCAAAAGAAGATTCCTGCATTGTTAACATTGACTGCAAATTACATGTACTTTTTGGAAATGTTATAAATTAGTCTGTCAAAAGCAACATCAGGGTGATCCTTTTGCAGCCTCTCATTCCATTCAATCAGTGAAAGGTGGTCAGAGAGCAAACTGTCAGTGCGGTTTCTCCTCCAGATCTGCTCCTTGTAGGATCTCCAGGCACTCTTAAGATGCTTTGTGTGATCACCAGCTTGGGGATCTACATACCACCTCCTGTGGTTAACAGTGTGATGGTTGTATCCTAGTCCAGAGAGCATCAGATAAGCATGCCACTTGTCACTGAAAACTGAAGATCTAGGCCTCACATGATGAACAATTAAAGGCATCAGATGTCTTCCAGATCGCTCTTCACAAGGCACAGGATGGGTTTTTCTGGCCCTTGATGATGCCTCACACCCAACATCCCAGAGACCCACTTCTTTCTTTTCCACCCACCGGTCATTCTTCCTCTCCCAGACTGAGGCATAAACAAACAAACATAAAAGACCTAAATTTACACATTCTATGTACAACTTTCTCAACTCTCCTTGAAACGTATTTAAATTCACAATTGAATTAACAAACTTTTCTTTTGTGCTGAAAATGAAAATGGCTTTAATGTTTACACTATTATTATTGTTATTATTATTACCCACCTGTACATGAACTGCATCAAGCATTGAGAGAGACGTTTGAGTGACTGAAGATGGACATGTGCCTCACTGAAATTTGTTTTTCCTGTCCTTTATGTGGTATTTGGCACCAGTCCTTTTAAAACGAAAAGGAACAGACTGTAATTAGGACACACACTGGCACACAGGTTTAGGTAGCAATAATAAACAATAAATGTAACCAAGATGGCATTATCAGGTTACCATAAAATGATAATATAATCAGCACAACACAAAAAATGTGTAATTAGATTGTAGTTTGTCACAAGGATTATTTGCTTAGACTTTTTATTTAAATGTGTCAATTTCATCATTATAAAATTACACAGTAAAGCTGTAGACCTTCATGAACACTTTGCTTTTTGTAGGGGGTAATTGATGTGACCTGTTCTAAATGTTTGGTAATAAGTAATTTACTCCTCTCAGGTTGCTACTTTTTGAAATGGCTATTCATTGATATGGTCGTTTGTTTAATGAATTAAAGATACAGTTTTTGGTCTTCTACCTGTTTGTTCACATTAGGAAGTTAAGGATTAATTACAATTATGCAACATTCTAATTTCATATACTGTATGTATATATATATATATATATATATATAACTATATATATAGGCCTATATATATATCTATATATATGTATATATATCTATATCTATCTATCTATCTATCTATATATATATATGTATATATATATATATATATATACATATATATATATATATAGATATATATATATATATATATATATATATATATGTATTACTGTTTATCTCCATTGATAAAATTGCTAAATTGCTCATTAAACAAATTTCATGTAATTATTTAATCCTGCAACATTACATCTCATATTAGTCCGACCTAAACATGCACATAAATCAACAAATAACTGCACATTTGTTTAATTTACCTCTATCTATCATTGTGTCTTACCTGCATATCTGTCTCCACTGTTCGATTCTCTTCAGTTTCATGTCCGTATGGCAAATTCTGCATTTAACTCTTCTTTGAAGCAGTCTCCTCCTCTGTAGCCACTTTATTAGCTTCAGGGCATTTCTTTTTGATATTTCTTTCTTAATCAGTTGTTTTAATCGGGTGAATCCGCTCATTTTCACTGAACCGCTCTGATTCACTGAAGGACTACAATCCCGCTCTGAATACGTCATCAGCGTGGGGCAGGATGCTTCTGCTGCGTCATCAGCGTGTCGTCGCAGGTAAACGCAGGCGGGAGCACACACTTTTCCCTGGAAGAATCTTGAATGTCGCCAATATCATGCCGAACTCTGGCAAAACACGAAGATTTGTGCGAACGCGGGCTAAAAAGATTGTTGGTGTGGATATAAGAGGGTCTGTGGCCGTCGATGGCACCAGTGGTAAGTACCTACGTTTTTTTTTTTTTTTAAACTGACATACATTAATCATGCTGACTGGTGTTAGACCAGAGAGCATCACCTCACTATACTCTGGTTCAGTTTGTTCAATAAAAACAAAATCTTTTTTAGGAAATATTACAAAAATATGTATCTATATTTATGAATTATTTTTATGATAATTACAGCAATATAAATGAACAAGGGCTTTACATAAAATAAACCCCATGCTCTGAGTGCTTCAGGCAGACCTATATAAGTATTTACATGTATGTATGGTGATCAAAAATAGATACATGCCATTAAGCTCTGAAATATTATTGTATTATTTTTTCTTTAATTAATGCCATCAAATTGGGCTAAAATAGTCATACAGGTAGGCCTGATAGTGTGTTGACTGCATCATACCAGAACAGTTTTGTCTCCACCTGCATTGAATGGCTGGTACAAACACAGTGGTGAAAGGGTTTCTCTGCAGATATTAAATCTCAGTTTTAACTGCTGAATAAACACCTTAGATGTTAGTATAAACCAGTGTCTCTGTTATTTACGTCCCAAATGATGCAAGAAGCTGTTATGTTCACAAATTTGCTGCATAGTAAAGCTTTTTAATTTATCACAGAGATTTCCAGATTTATTTTCACAATTAAAGTGTTGATCTGTAAATATGGCTAAATCCCTTAGTCTAAGAGTATTAGACAACGGGAAAAAAGAAGTTGTGTATGTTCAAATTATGATCTAACAAAATACAGGAGATCCACTGGATCAGTTATTACAACAGACTAGCTGAGATAGAGATGAATGAAAACCTTTGTTGGTACTGAATGTTTTGAATACATTTTAAAATGTTTGTTTGTTTGTTTTTAAAGGTTTTTCCATTGCCCCTGTGCCCCAACCACAGGATTTGGAGATGTGTTAGCTGAGGGTAGAAGTCCTAAAGCAGAAGGCTGAAGAGCTTACCAAGGAAAGAGACCATCTAAAAGAACAGTTGGCAGCAGGTAAGATTTACGACACACAGTATAAACACACATTTAAGTACACCTTGGTCTTACTTTGTTAGTTTATCTCTGGACACTTGAGTATCTATATATCAATATATCTATCTTTATATACATATATATTTATGCCTCTTTGTGCCACATTAGACTGATGTTTGTATTTATTCTAACAGCTCTTAAAAAGGGGGGCAACAGTTCCACCCAGGCAGTCGATTGCCTTCATCTTCCCCTTGTGATAGCTCAAGTGAATATTCTCTGATGCTTCATCTGACTCCTCCTTTGATACATCCTCATCAGAAGAAGACAAGAAGAAGAAGAAAAAGAAGAAGGGGAGAGAGAGAAAGGCCAAGAAGTCAAAGAAATGGAAACAAAGACACCTAAGAGAGGTAAAGAGGTTTTTTAACCACTCCATTACTTTGCTCACTAAATACATATTCAAAATAGTTTTTTCTTCTTATTTGATTTGGCAGCAACCAAAATTGGATCATTACAACCTACAGTTATAGATACCGTTTTGGAGAATAATTCAGCTACATTAATAAAAATCTGATCCATGTATGTAGAACTAATGTAGGACTCTTGTAGAACTCACAGTGCCACATGCTGTTAACCTTAATCTAGTTAATAATCTGGGATAACCCACATGCATCTGCAGGTCTGAGTTTGAGTTTTACAGAGCAGTCTGCTGAGCCCCAGTCTATATTCAGGTCACCAAAAAATAACTTTGTTTAATTCACATTCTCGCTCTAATATTATAAATATTTTGTCAAGATAAACACCAAGCAGTCTGTTACAGCAACCAACCTGATCCAAGGTAAATTTAACTGCAGCCACAGTACCTCGATCTCATATAGCATGAGATCATGCATGATTTTTACCGGGAAATAATCCTGAATATGAAAAGCAACCCTGCCACATTAAGCATATTTATCTTTCCCCAAACTACGATCACCTTATTTTATTAAAGCTGCGTCTGAAAGTGCTTGTTCTGTATGTTACTCAGCAATTGTCAAAACATGTTGGTTTTCCAATATTTCTGTAGTTTTGTCAACTTATTCCTTGAGCTACAAGTACTGATGCTACTGTCTTTAGACCTTTTGTGGATAGTTTAAGATCATAGCATTGCATGAATCTAAGAACTGGCATTTCATATGCCCAAATGGCAACAGAGCTGTCCAAGAAGCTAAATTGTTTCCCTTCACTAAGGAGGTTGTTATAATTTGGCGGTGATCCAGATAACTACCATTAGCAAATGACTGTTTTTGTTCAATAACTGCCAAACTAACAATGATATCAGTATGATTCCAAATGCAAGGTGTAGGTTTTCAGGATCAATGAATCATAGTAGCCCTACCTGTAGAAAATGCTATAGTAACTCAAATTACCTTCTAATGCTTCACAAAAAATCTCGATTGTGGCAGAAAATAAAGCAGTTATTTAGGAAACAATTACCCTATTCAACTTGTTTTTAGGTTTCTTGCTCTGAATATTTGAGAGTTCTGTCCTCCGAACACAGTTCTATCCTGGATATCCTCTGTGTTCTGTTGGCAAGGCCAATACCTGGGTTTAATCACAATGCTGAAAAGGGTCTCGGGGCTCTATTTTCTTGAAAGTACTGCCTCTTTATTGAAAGTGACAAGAAATTTGTGTAAGTGCCACCATTTTTTTTTTTTACTTTGGATAACCCTAATTCTTTGTCCTCTGAATTGCAGCCAAAAATTCTGCTCAGGTGGTGGCCTGTTACAAAAAAGTTCTACGGCTGTTCATTCAAGGAAGGACCATGTCTGCTGCTTTCAAGAGTGTTGGGGTGAACCGGAACACTGTTGTTGTCAGCGCTTCAATCGCAGAGCTGTTCATTGCTGCTCCCAGTAAATACAAGGATCTCCTTGAAAACTACAACAGTCAGGTGAAACTCAGTGTGTTCGCCACACAGTGTGCCACTTCAATTCAGAAGGACACAGACATAGCTGAAAATGTTAAAGCCTTCAAGGTTCCCGGAACTCCTTCCCCTAAAAAAAAGTTGGCTATAGTGCTGAATGTTGAATCAAAGTTCATTGTTGAAGTTGGACACTCTTGAAGATTGTCTTTTGATTTTCACAACATTTTTTATTTGTATAATAATATTATGGGGTATTAAGTGTATTTATTTTAGGGGTTAAATTATCATTTTTGAATTTTTACTCAGTGAAAGGGTTAAGAATAACACCAAATAGCAGCAAATATTTCTGAACTTTTTGATACTAGTAGAACATCTTTTATATCTATCTATCTATCTATCTATCTATCTATCTATCTATCTATCTATCTATCTATCTATCTATCTATCTATCTATATGTATATATATATATATATATATATATATATATATATATATATATATATATAACTAAAAGATTTATTTTGTGTACTTGGATACAAAATTGTTTACTTGAATTTATTTTATGACTGTAATTTTCTGTGATGCAGTTGGTGTTGGCAAGTTTTGATTTGGCCACGTTTACCCTTGTTCATGTTACACAGTCACAATATGCTGATAAGCTGCAATTATTATTATTGTTTTTCTAAAGCTTATTAATGATGGTTAAAGCATTTGTAATTGTGTGTATAAGTGAATTATTACTAAATAATCATGTCAAGAAAATGCTTTGTAAATGATGAATTCAGTAAAATCCTTTACTGATATGCTTATTTATGATGAGTAAAATATTTATAATTGCGTGTATAAATGTGTTATTACTAATTATTCATGTCAGAAAAATGCTTTATAAATGATGAATTGAATATTTATTAATGCTTAATAGTGTGTACTTACAAAGTGTTACCAAAATTTGCACTGTTTTTGAAATTGTTTTTTTAAGAGAATTTGAAATCCATTGGATTAAAACGTTTATCTTTGGCAGCTCACTTGTTTTTGTATATGTGTCACAGCGAGGTGTTTTGAGTGAGGAAGTGTAAAAATCATGCATTCATCTTCATGTAATTTGATGGTTGGTAATGGTGGTTTTTGATGGGAACTCTTATGTCCAGACAGATACAGTGTGCTGTTCAGGGGGGAGACCCAGATTCTGTATCTGTATCAGTGTACTCTGACACTGTATCATTGTCACTGGTTGGTTTTATGCATGTTCGGTCCAAGTGTCTTATGCGTGATGTGATAGTTTCTAGTTTAGGGCAAAATACTGACTAATTACCAGGTAATAGCATGGAAACAGACCTCACTTCCTTTTACAGTACAGTCACACTTTAATAACTATGTAATTTCCATGTATGTATTTTTGTAGTTCCTGGGTAACAAATAAGTAATTACCAGGTAATAGCATGGAAACAGACCTCACTTCCTTTTACAGTACAATCACACTTTAATAACTATGTAATTTCCATGTTGGTATTTTTGTAGTTCCTGAGTAAGAAATAAGTAATTACCAGGTAATAGCATGGAAACAGACCTCACTTCCTTTTACAGTACAGTCTCACTTTAATAACTATGTAATTTCCATGTATGTATTTTTGTAGTTCCTGGGTAACAAATAAGTAATTACCAGGTAATAGCATGGAAACAGACCTCACTTCCTTTTACAGTACAGTCACACTTTAATAACTATGTAATTTCCATGTATGTATTTTTGTAGTTCCTGGGTAACAAATAAGTAATTACCAGGTAATAGCATGGAAACAGACCTCACTTCCTTTTACAGTACAATCACACTTTAATAACTATATAATTTCCATGTTGGTATTTTTGTAGTTCCTTGGTAACAAATAAGTAATTACCAGGTAATAGCATGGAAACAGACCTCACTTCCTTTTACAGTACAGTCACACTTTAATAACTATGTAATTTCCATGAATGTATTTTTTTAGTTCCTGGGTAAGGAACAAGTAATTACCAGGTAATAACATGGAAACGGGCCTCACTTCCTTTACAGTACAGTCACACTTTAATAACTATGTAATTTCCATGTAGGTATTTTTGTAGTTCCTGGGTAACAAATCAGTAATTACCAGGTAATAACATGGAAACAGACCTCACTTCCTTTTACAGTACAGTTCAACTGTAATTACCAGGTAAATGTTGTAGTTACTGGGTAAATACAAAGAAGTTACCAGGTAAGTAATAAAAACCTATTGACTGCTATGGAAATACATGGCGTTAATACCTAATAGTACCTAGTAATATGTAGTAAATACTCTTCATGTCCTAGTAATTACATGGTAAATATCTAGTAGAAACTTATAATTTCTTGGTAATTACACCTGATAGCCAAAAGGAAAGTAACTGGTAGTGTCATAATTTCTTTCTAAATTTTGTAGTACTTACTGTGTATTTACCAATACAATACATAGCCTTCCTCGGTAGTTCATGTACAATTAAAGGGTAGTTGCTGTGTAGTTACAAAATAAATACAATCAATAATGTTTGTTTAATAAATATAATCAATAATATATTTACTAAGTATTTACAGCGTAAATAATAAGGTTTTACCATGTGTTACTTAGTAATTACTCAGTAATTGCTATTATTGACCTTGTAGTTACTTGGTAGTTGTCAGAAAATTACTTGGTACTCATGAAATAAGTACATTATTAATTACTATGCAATTACCTTGTAATTACTTTAAGGAACACCCAGTAATTACTCAGTAATTATTATATGTGGTTGTTAGGAAATAATATAATTACTTAGTGAGTACCTAATAATTAATCACATAGTTACCATATAAATACTTAATAATTACTGAGTAATTACTTCTTATTACCTAGCTGTTACCAGGTACTTCTCAAGAAATTGCATGGCAATTACCTAGTAAGTACTTGGCAATTAACAAAATAGTTAGTATATAATGACATTATAATTACCCAGTAATTAATACTTATTACCAGGTAGGTACTTGGTATTTGCCTGGAATTGACTAGGTAATTACTTTAAAAGTACAAGGTAATTACCTATATAGTTACCCTGTAATTACATGGTAATTTTACAGTAACTACCCCTTATTACATGGTACTTACCTAGTAATTATCATGTAAATACATGGTAATTTTAGTACCGTAAAAGGAAGCGTTACCCAATTTATTTCTCAAGAAACTGATGGACTGAAGAAAGATGTGCATAAACACGTAGCCAGCTGGGCATGGTATCTCTTCTGTGCTGTATTTGTTAGTTGCACAGCCTTTGTGTGTATTTATAAGATGGCCATAAAAGCCATACGAAAGGGAATGATCATCTACGAGAGCTGGCATGGAGGAGACTGGCTCTAACACCGTCAAGATTTATTTTGTTGTGGGCGTAGTGGGTGTAACTTGTTGGTGCATTTCCACTATGTGATGTTGGCTCAAATTGCTTTGGTTGTATTGTTTCATTTGTTTGTTAAAGTACCAGGGGATCTGAGTTCATACCCCAAAATCTGACATCGAGACACTGCTGATCACTCGATAGTCAAAGTATCTTCATTGGGGGCACCATAAGTGGAATGTCAAGCATGTACATTTTGTTGGCTCAGTCCTGCTTTGTGATCAGACACACCTGTAGTTTTATCTTGCTTCTGACATCCGAAGCAAGACATGACCTCTAAGGGAACTAACACTGTAGTTACTACAATGTGAAATGGCACCAAACCTGAGTGGAACTGAGCCAGTACAGCAAACTGTAAAGCACTATGATTTCAGTCAGCTACTACAGTGATTTGTCACTTTCTGTACTAATTGAACTTGACATTTATTTTTCTGAGTCATTGCAGAGAATACGTTTTTTTTTTAATGGAGGACAAACATTGTTTTTAAATTCACAGGGTAATTAATCAGTGAGCTGAACATACCTCACTGTTTAAATACCAAATATGTTCCCATTGTGAACTCAATGAGCAGGAAAAAGCACAATTCTTTGCATCCCGATTAAAATAGAAAAAAAAAATAGTGAAAAACATCCCTGGTGCTCAGAAATGTGGGAAAAGCCTGACACACTAGATGAGTGATATTTTCTTCATAATTAAACATCCCCCAACCCCTCACTGTTAATGTACAACACTGTAATTAACACCTTTTTCTGCCGTTAATGGGATACAGAACAATGTATCACCGATCAAGCAGTCACTTCTCCCTGCTCCTGTCTCCCAGTCCCTCAACCTGTGAATTTCTGCATGAGTCTTGGAAGCGTATGTGTCACTCAGCGTAACATTAGCATGGTAAGTGCATGCAGATGGCAGCCTCAGCCACTAACCTTTCAGGAGCCATTTACATGTAAATCGATGGATTAATTGGCTAAAGCTCATTAGAGTTGGGGGTCTCATCAATACCACACATCTCAATTACCCCAGAAACTGAGCTGTCACCTCCAGCTGATCATCCCACAATTTCAACACACATACACAAATACTCACACATGTATAAACAAGAACCACCCCTGCACAAAGGGTGCCAAATCACAAGTTATTTCACATTACATAATGATCTTTCAAATTGCTTTATACTGTACAAGACTCAATTTTTATACTACTATGTAGCTATTTTTAGACTTATTGATGACCCATAGGAGTTAGGCTTTTGCCAGTGTTTGTTAGTCAGTTATTTAAGTTTGTTAGTTAGTGTGACTGGTTAGTTGTTTGTTTGTTTGTGAACAGGACAGCTAAAAAAATATGAGACCATTTTAAGGGTATGATAGTCATGACAAAATAAATTATTGGAGGAGGTGATCCATATCCAGATGCTCCAAAATGTTTTCAAGGAATTGTTAGCCTTCCAATAACGAGGTTTCCACATTTGTGCTAATAACTCAAGAAGGTCTCAACAAATTAAATGGCATTTTCAGAAAATGTTGGTCATGACACAAAGTTGAGATGATCATATTAGGCTTTTGATCTGATTCCAAATGTAGATTAAGGGATTTTTCTAAATGATTTGTTAACAGTGTGAGATAGAACAGTTTTCCACAATATTCATCCTAACTTGCCTGACAATGTTGAAAATGTCTTAACAGAGGAGTGTGCTCTTTTCTAGTTTTTATTATTCTCTTCTGCCAAAACTGAAACTTAGCAAAGTTAACGAGATTGTTCTCCAGGGTATGTATTGTGTAGTGATAAAAAACATATCAAATCAATAGTTTTGGGTGGAGGAACGAAAAGCATCTCTGGATTTTGTTAAAGGCTAAATCAATAAAGTTGTTTGCAGCAAACTAAATCTGATCAGAAAAGCAAAAACCCAGTGCAAAGGTCCTGCATTAATCAGTGAGCTTTCTTTCACATCGCTCCAGGCTTTGCTCTTTGGCATCCCCTCCAGGTGTTGAAATTGAGCACTTAATTGGAAAAGACTAGTGGAGTGGAAAAAATTGAAAAATCGGTTGGTTGTATCGCCAGGCGTGGGTCTGCACTACCTTCACTTGACAAATGCCTGGTGCCATCCTTTTGAACAGGGGGAGATGAAGGGAAATGAATCGGAGGAGGTGGGAAATCTGTGGATGATGAGTACAGTAATCTTGTTGGACACTGCTGTCTGCTGTTTTTTACCACTTATCTTCACGGTGCTTCTAACCTATGCATATATGAAGGAGAGAGAGAGAATGTATGAAGGAGCGTGTGAGTGTATGTGTGTGTGTGTGTGTGAGATCTGTACAAAAGGTCAGTGCTCATCTCCACACTGTCCCTCAACCTTTAAGGTCTGGATCCTTCTTTCTGACATACTTGACACTTTCTCCCAGCCTCTTCAGGAGGAGAGAGACTTCGACAAAAAAGGGGGAGAGGGGCCCCAGTTTTGAGCAACAAGACAGATTTGGCAGCACAGACACTTGCTGACACACACGCATGTAATACCAACGCATCAGGACTGAGACAGTTAAAGGTGTAAACGCACTAAATCATGAACTATGAAAGATTCACACTTAAAATATAATTTTACTTTACTTCATCAATTTTAACTTCCCCATGAGATCCAGAAGTCCCCAAACATAGCACATTATATTGACTTTAGCATTAAGCATTAAAATCCACTACAGGCCATTAACATTGTTTAAAGAAATTTGCCAAGTAGAAATAGACTAGAATAATACAGGCTTACTCTCTGTTAGTATATGCATTTCCACTAGATACATTGCAATACGATGTTGATCATACAAAGGTGAAACTAAAGCCCCAGTCACACATTCCCGTTTCTCATGGCGATTGTGCCCGATTGTCATAATCCTGATAAAGCGTGCTTTGGTCATGGTGCATGCGCTACTTGGTCTGGATCAGCGTTGTATAGTTGTGGATGAACGGAGGGGAACGTAGAAGCTCCACGACAGTTTTGAACAGTTCAAAACTGTCATGGAGAATCGGCGCTCTCGGTATAGCGGGATGGAAGCCTAATGCAGTCCTAATGCGAGCAGTATTAGCGTGGCATGTACGGAGCTCAGTCGAGCTGATCGTGGCCCAATCGTGGCTCAATCCTGAAAGCTTTATGAGGACGACTGACAAGGATGTATCCGTATGAGCCCCGACTGTGTCCCGTTAAAGACGGCGCAAGCGACGGGGCTCAGTCGGGGCTTACGTGACGCGAACTGAGCTCGAGCGGGGCTGACGTCCTGCCAGCGGGATGGAATCCTCATCATATCGCTGTATTAACCTAACTGGAGCGGGACAAACGCCCCCTGAAGCGCTGTAGCTGCGCCACTGACGGTGTATTTACGGAGTGTCTCCAGGGGTGAGACAGTCATTTAATCCCGTATCATAGCGACCAGCCTCCTCAATCATGTACAGTCGTGCACAGTCGCTATGAGAAACGGGAATGTGTGATTTAGGCATAATATAAGTATTTTTTATGAGAAAAGACACTTGAAAAATATAAAGCCATTGATAAATGCAACAGATAGTTAAGATTAAATACCTTTAAATTTAAAGATGGATAAATACTAGCTAATCATTGTGTGAGAGGTAAGACACATTTTGGACTGCTTGTCAGCCAGTCACAGGGCTGACACATGGAGACAAACTAATATTAAACTAACATTAAAAAAGCAGATGCTGGCAATAACATAGCCTCCTTGGTGGAGGTAAAAATTGACAAAATGTTGCCACTTCACATCATCAGAGCTGGCCTGAAGTAACAGGATAGTCTGTGTGTGTGGGTGTGTGCATGTAGAACTAATCACTACTATACTAATGTATAGTATACTTAATGAAGAGCTGTAAGTTTGGTTAAAAATTCACCCCACTAAATGAAGTCTTACACAAACAAAGCACAGCTACATTTTTTCTAGTTGGTGGATGTCTGAGTGTTATTATAACTCAGATTGTTTCACTGCTGCACTTTAACTAATTGTGTTGCTTTCCTTCAGCCACCCTCAAACACACACAAAAAGCCTCTGAACCTCATCATCATCAAGATAATTTATGATTTAATGTTTTCCGACATGTTTCCCCAGGAGTTGATATCACCAGGTCCGGGGCAGGCAAGTTGAAATATTTTGTAAAAAAGGAAGGAAAGGATTTTTTGTTTGTTTTTTTTGTTTTTAATTCAAAATAGTTTTAAATTACTTCACAATATTCTTTTTACTTTTTATTAAGTTTTACTTCATAAGAGCTTTTAACTCAACAGTGGAGGACAAACAATTAATGCTGCTCATTAACAAATCTATTAAAATTCAAAGTTACACCAGATTTAAGCTGCATGTATGTAGGCGTGTGTGGCAGGAGTGTATTTTTTGCAAAAAGCAAGCATGCATGGAGGAGGAGAGATCAAGTGAGTAAATCTAAAGATCATTTCTAAGATGGCATGAAAATGAAAGAAAAACAGGACAAAAAGTTTGAATAGTAATTTCATCAAGTTTAAAACACTAGGAGAGTGTCACTGGTGGGTTTTCTTTTGTTTGTTTGTTTGTTTGTTTTTGCTCCATTTTAGTTGCACACACTATTGCCAAATAAACATCATGGATTATCCTCCCTATCCTTTTCTTGACAGCACATTCATAGAAAGCTAAGATTAACATTGCCGAGTTCTTGGAAATTGTAACTTGGAGAGAAAAACTCAATTTTTTGTCTAAATAAATCATATCCGTATTGCATGTTATGCTGGGTGAAGACCATAAAGATGAACACAAATGGAGAAAGACATTCAGACAGTCGCACGTACACACAGCTGCAGACCTTTAAGGTTGTCCAGCGAGGTCTTGCGGTGCAGGCCATGCTTGGCTGCCCTGGGCATGCACGGTTGTGTTTGGCATTCCGAGTGTAGGGACAGCTAAAGGCCTGATCACTGAGGCCTGACTGCCTTTAATCAGCACACACAAACTGACATACTCATATGCATACACAACAGAAGTGCATTTCCCACACGCAAATGACCCCTTTATTCACACTGGTGCACATGTTCACTTGTACACACCAAAGGGCATGTCATTCTGGCTGACTCCATTTCTAAGTCAACTGCCGTGGCTGAAAGGTAAAATGTCACCACTCTGCTGCCTGTGGGTGGACAGGGAGTGCACAGTAATTGAGTGCAGGGACCTTTTCTTTCATCTCCATCAAATGTTGCAGTTAGGGGGGTTAGGGATGCATGAAGTTTGAGTCTATGAATCATTTTCATAAAGACAGGCATGTCTGGGATGGGGAATGATTCTGGTGGTTTTGATTCTTTATTCAGTGTGTTTTTCTCTACTTTTAAATTCATTTTTATTTTTTATTGCTTTAAATAAAGCCAGGTATCAAGTGTCCTCTGCTAATCAATGTACTTTACTAATTTCTAGTCCTATTTAGAGGGTCCTCACCAGCTGTCCCTGTCTCCACAGTGCCATCTTACACCATGGTAGCTGCATCAGCTGGAAGGACTGTTTATTTATGAATGTGAGAGCGAATGGGTGTGAATGGGTAGGTGTGACCTGTGGTGTAAAGCAGCCTTGAGTAGTCCAAGACTAGAAAAGCGCTATATAAGCTCAAGTCCATTTACCATTTATTTACAGCTAAAACATTCATAATTGTTTAAAGTAATATAAAATGCTCTTGATTCCAGATAGAAACGTAAACAGTGAACAGAATGTAAATTTATTTCAATGATGAACAAAACATGAGCATGTTTAACTTTTGAAGCAGTTAACAATTCTGTCCTTTGTGTAGTCTTAAAGTACTCTTAAGAAAATTTTTGATGCACAACAAATGCACATGTTGAACACTGACTCTGCCTGGTTTGTACCTCAGAAAATCAGACAGGGCAGGATGGAATGCAGAAATGGATGAAGAGAAGGGTCTTAACATAACGGGATCAGCTTTAAAACTCTGCTTGATGACTGTCTCACAAAACCAAGGTTCTGAATTTACTCACTGTGACCTAAGCCAAACCAGAGTTTGAGGAGCCTTACATATGACTAACTGACCAAGCAGAGAGACCTCTCTTCTCACCAAGAGGAAATCTAATTAAAACATGAGACAACCACCCCTGACTTCACATCAGCTTGTTGAGGTTACAAGCTTGCAAGTAACCAGATTTTACTCCCCCATTCTTTTAAAACTTACTATCACTCAGAAGAAAAGGGGAAAGTATTAAAGTATTGCACTTTAAAAAAGTAATTTCATACTTTCAGCTTCCCTTTTCTGTTGTCATTCACCATTTGATAATTTTTCTTATTGATTAAGCTAATACCTGAAACTACCAGGTATCAGCTTTCTTATGATCCCTCCAAATTAAAGCAGGTCAATTCATAAAGGAAATACGGTTAATTTGCTAAAGCCAGGAAAAACTACAAAATTAGTCTGTAACACAGACTAATTTTGCAAAAAAGTCCCATAACTAACTATCAATTAATTAATTACACGGCCAATTACATTCATAGTTAGCCTTTACTGGTAAACCCAAACACAGAAATCAACTGATGTACTCCTGGAAAGTTTAAATTCTGTCACATCAGCAGAGGATCATTAATCATAACTAAGTCATTCTGCATTAATCAATTGAAATATAAAACACTATGTTTGAAGACATTCCAAATTTGAAGCAGCTCCCTAAGTCAGTGTTTTAGATCACGTTTATTTTCAATTGGAGCATCATCTAAAAAAATCTAAAATAAACTAAAATGCACCACACAAAGTATGCATAACATATTTTGTCTATAAGAACTCATAATAAAAAGCAAATTAAATAATTGAAATTCTACACGTCATTAAATAGTAAAATGATTAGTCTTGAGTTAAGTTTCCCAAAGTCAAAGAATACTGATATACATGTAACAGAGCAATCTCTACCTTATGTGAAGTGGTGTGAGTAAGTAAATCAGGGCTGTGGAGTTATGGGAAGGATTTAACTTTCAGTTTTAAAGTGTCAAACTGCCTTCCTTGCTGACATAATTCATGAGCAATTAATAAAAATCTAATTTCAGAAAGAGATGAATGCATGATGTACTGCGGCTTCAACTCAAATTTGCTCCATTCATTGGTCTAATCAGAGACAAATTAAAACATTTCATGACCTTACACAGCCAAAGTGTTTCTTACAGGATACCTCTGGGTGCTCGGTCAAAGTGTGCATTAAAAAGGTGCAGTAAAGTGTTTTCAACCTTTGGACCTTTAACCAAACCTGAAAGCTTTAAAGCAGCCTTTTCACAGCCTTCCACTCAAACCCTTGGATATAAGGAATTTTGTGAAGACCAGTTTCCACTGATAAATTTCAGCTTGCTTCAGGTCAAGAGGAGAAAGGATGTTGACTGACAGGTGCATCATTTCATACAGGAAGAAAATCCTTCTCTGGGACTGGAAAAAATCACGTCCCAGTGTGTATAGGTCAGTGAGGGATTGGCTTGGTAAACTTAATGAATGCACACAACACATCAGTTATGTATGTGTGTTTATATGTGTGTAATTGTGTGTTTGTGTGTGTGAGCGTGAGTGCAGTAGGAAGCATCTCCTGCTGTGGTAAGCACTTCGTCTTCCTATCCTCACCTCTGCTCACTTCTGGTTTACTAATGACCTGTATATATTGACAGATATGTCTCCCACACTTACGTATGCCTTGCACTTATTCTCTCTCTTCTCACACAAACACACACGCACATACAGATCCGAGAGGAGCCCTGAGGAATCTCTTTTTCTTGACTTGATTAAGATGGAAAATGCAAACAAGAAAACGCCAGTGTGACCATGGAAAGATAAACACTTGGAAGGCTCAGGTAAGACAAAAGACAGTCAACAGTATAAGGCTGCTGAAAACAGTGGCAATACATTTCAAATACAATCTAAAGTTCAGATAGGCTTAAAACATGCAACATTAGGTCATAAACATATGCTTATATAACCACAGGGTCTGTTAGACATTAGACATAAATAACAAATGACTAAGAACTTCATATAATAATGTTACATTTTAGGATATTATGATCTTTTTGGGCTGCATTAGTTGACTACAGCTGGTCCAAACCATTCGTGGTGCCTTACTGTTGCCAGGATTATGTCAATCTTTGGAAAATTTTAAAGAACTGCAGACTTCAAATGCTGATGGATTGCTCAGGCTTGATTATGTGGTACTCGTGGGCCTCATGTATAACCACTAAAGTTAGTGTTAGTGATTTAAAGCAGAAAATAAAGAGTAATAAAATCAATACATCAGTAGGGGTTTATTTCTTAGCACCATAATCAAAGAAGTTACCTCTCATGACATTATGTATCGAGCAATTTTCAAAATATTCTTTGTTATTTCAAAGAGACAAATCATAAATCCATCCTGGCAGAGCACTGCAGCAGTGGCTCAGACAGACTTTTTTCTTATGGGGGTCATTGGTCATTTGGTAAAAATGGATGGACCAAAAGTTAAAAAGCAAAAGAGACAATATAGAGGAGAGGCACCAGAGGACTCCCTGCAGGAGTCATCTGCAGGAGTCCTCCTCTACAATCTCTTATAACAAATAACAGCAACCTGACTGCATGAATGCCAATGGCTATCAAAAGCCAGTGACAGTGAGAAAGCCATGTGTCAAAATCCTGTTGTTCTGCTTTTAAAGCTCATAAACATGATGGGACCATGAAAGAGATGTTCATGAAAGGGTATCAAGAATTGTAGTGACATTTTTCAAACTAACCAAATTAAAGAATACTCCATTTAGGGATAAGTCCTTTTCTCTAGGTAAGCCTCAACAGTTTTTTTTTAAGATGTTAAAAGTAATAATAATAAGGTGTGTTATTATTAATATTGTCGATTACACATATTTACAATTTGGCCCCTCAAGCAAACAAAAAGCAGAATTTAAGAACCTTTTTGATGGAATTGCACAAAAATCTTACCAAGTTTTGCTGACGACAACAGACTAGTTTGCAAGCACAGTAAGTACTAAAATTGCATTAAACTCATATACCATTTAATCGATGAACCATAATTAAGACTAAGTCCATGATAGCCCCCAAAGTTAGACTTCAACTAATGTCAGGTCTTTCCTCATTCAACAGCCTGAGTTGATGCAAAACTTTGACCAGTGGATGCATGCCCGACATCCGACATGTTAATCCAAAACAAGCAGAGTGACAGATATTTATTTTGTTATCTGAAGCAACTCTTACATGCCACTACATCAGGACTTGCTGTCAACATCCCAGCTACCAAAGGGCCTCAGTTCAAAATTACCAGCAGATTTCCATGCTGTGCCCTGACTCTCCAAAGTGTTAAAACAGACATCTGTCTGTGCCTGGCTGTCATTAAAGTGCAGTGTTTGTTGAAATGGAAAGGTTGTTATGCCTGTGTCTGCACTGTAGCAGCACAGCGTGATCAGACAGCTGCTGGAAGACAGACATTTAAGCGGTGACGCTTCGTTTTTCAGACTGAAATGACACTCCGAGGCCTCTCTTCACTGAGCACATCGCAGCTGCACAATGCAATGATGCTTCTGACAACTACTCTCACTGTCGCTATACAAGCACGCGGGACGTGTTTAGATAAGAGAGACACTTGACAGCCAAAGATCTGTGACACACTGTATACATCTAGGGATTCACCTAAGGGCAACAGGCTGGAGGACAGAGGAAATCATGCATAATGAACTTACTTTAAAACACAGGACCTTTACATTGATGGTTTGAGGAAAGAAGGAAAATGCAAAATAAGCATTTATGGTTTTATTAAAAGTATTTTTGCTTCAGGCAATGTATTCTAGTCATAAAAGATGCAAAACTACATCCAGTGGTTGTATGATATGCTTGGTGTGCAGTCATAGAAAGTCCATTCCTGGCTGAAGGAGGACATAAAAGCAGAGCACATGATAAAAGCCGTGAAACACATGTGCTGGAGAAAGTGCTAATGGAAAGTAAGGAGAAAAAGGTTAAATGTAAATGAGCTTATGACTGTGCTGCAGCAGCCTTTGTTTCTAAGACTAACCTTAATAAATTAAAATATAAACAAATAATACGATGATGATGCAGAATAAGACTACTGCAAATTGTGTTTCTATAATTAACAGTTATTATGACCTTTGTGATGTTTCATGCTTTTAAAATCCAAACACAACACTTTTTAAGGTGGATCTGTTGAATTTCTACAATTTCTATGCTTTTTTGTACCATTGAACAGTTTCATGCAAGACAATACAGTCACAGATGAGTCATTATGAAAGAGTGCAGGGAAAAACAAAAATACATGTTGTGCATAGTAAAACTTATCATGACACAGGCTTAATCCGGGACACAAGCTTATTGATGATCAAACGAAAGACTTTCTCAAGGACTCACTTTGATTTCACCAGTTTACTATGACATTTTGAAACGTGCCTGAAAAACCCCACTTAACATGACATTAAACTGCTACACCATCATAATGCAGAGGAAGTTGCAGTTTGAATTGTGCATGAACAGTGCCAATGCTGAGTTTTTCAATTATTGTTGATCATTCCAAGGTATCTATTGTATCAGCTGATTGCTTATGGGTAATTTCTTTGTTCTGACCTCTGAATTGTCTCATGTGCCTCGAGTTCTTCCAGTTATACATGTCATGGAGAGTCAGATATAATTATAGCTACATCCAGACTAATGGTGGTCAAGTGCACGAGCATGATATACAACAGTGAGTCCATCTCAGGACTTACTTTTTCATCTATCACAGTGATCTGTCCATGCAGTCAAGCAATGCAGACTGATATGCAAGGATATGGTATTTCTTTCAAAATATCACCCAGCCTGTTATGCAGTGGATAACTGTTACCTCCAATGGCAGGGTACCAAATGATCTACGGCCCAAGTACTGGTCCACGGCTTTGTGGTTGGGGACTAGGGATGCAACGATTATAGATTTTGGTTGTACGATTATAGTCTGAGGAATAATCTCAGTTTCACGGTTATTACGATTATTATACATTCATTTCACGACACTGCTAATAAACTAATGTATAAAATTTAATGAACGTTCTTCAGAGATTTTAATGTGGGTTTTATTGCTGTTGGAAATAACACATTAATCAAATAACACAGTATAAAATAATTAATAAAGATAAACAAAAAATCTAACTCTTCCATTTGGAATTAAATAAAGTGACCTCTACTCTGTAAACTATGTCGTTGTTTCCCTTTTGAAAACCATACAGTGTCTGTGTCTGTTTGGATATAAATAGAAACTACATATTAGCTATGCATTTCCCTTAAAAAACTGCTCTGTAGACATCAATGTTTTCCCTTTTGAAAATTATAAACTGAGTGAAAGGCTGCAGGACTGTGTCTGCATGTCTATTTTGCTCCAACTATGTTACAAAATTATTTAGTATTTGAGGTTTGTGTATTTTTTCTACATTTCTTTTGGACCTGAGTAGAGAACTTGTAAACATGGTGAAAAAAAGTATCAAGCTGGCTTTTGACTTAAACAATAAAGCTGCTTTTTGAAACATTAATAATACTCTTCTGTCTATTATGATTGTTGTTTTTATTTGTTTGTTTGAAGATTTATCATGATAATGATAACGGATTACATTTATATAGCGCTTTATCCTTGACTGACACTCAAACTGCTTCACAAGTTTTAGTAAAACTAATAGAAATAAGTTGAAAAAATCTCTTATGATGTGTTAATAACAACTGAAATGCAATTAATTAGTTCCCATGGTACAGTGCTGGAAGTCTAAGCTCCTGTTATTTTATTCTTTTGAACCTGGTATATTCACAATGCCCAGAGTTCACTCAACACAGAGGGGAAGAGGCAAACTGTAACGTAAAATGGTCACTGACAGAAGCCTTGAGAGGAGCAATTTTGTCTTCCGTAGGCAAACATGCCGCTTTGCTGCTGCTTGTTTACACTGAACTGAAAGCTCTTCTCCCACTGCTATGCCACTGACTGTAGGTGACACGTTTATATTTAAATCCCTCTCAACTCAAGATTTATCTAAGTAAAATGCTGTAAAGGTAACTTAACTCAGTTATTAGGTGTTACCTTTCGTTCGGCGTGTAAAGCACGGTGGTGATCCTGCAAATGCTGCATTAAATTCAACGTTCATGATGTTTTACCTGGTTAAATAAAGGTTAAATAAATAAAAAACGTGCTTGAGCCTTTCGCCGAAACTTTTTCGGCAGGTCTTGTATACAGGTGAGCCATCATACTGAATAACTCTCTCGTCATTCTTCCTCCTCCAAACTGCTCCCTCACTGCCGGCTTCACTTTTTTCTTTGGTGAAAACAAAGCTTCATTGCTTGATGTCTCTGCCATTGTTTAGCTACTGTAGCCTAGCATCCACATCTCATGATAGTGCGGCGCTAAAAGCAGATGCACCGCTGGTGTAACTTTGTTTTCGTTCCGTGCAGGTTGCGCCGAAAATTCTGACCCAGCATGATGTCTGTTTTTTTGCGAGTGAGAACAGAAACACTCGGTGTAGAGGAGCCTTTGGGATTAATTGACCGTGACATTTTAAATCGCGGTTAATAGTAAAACCGGTTAATCGCTGCATGCCTACTGGGGACCTCTGAGTAAGCTCAATCTTGCACAAAACAAGAGTGTTAATAACATTGTATTTTTTTTTACTTTTGGATATGTTTGTATTTAGATGTGACAGAAGATATACTTTTAAGAGGCAAACAGTCTATGCCTGTGCACTTTATACACAGAGGATGGTGTTTTCTAAGACTGAGATTTACATTTAGAGCTGACATGCGGCTCCTTTTCTCCATGGCATAAGGCTTTAGAGACTTAAAAAAAGAAATAAAATTTAAGAAATAAACAACACATTCAACATGTGAAAAAGATTAGTGGCATAAAAATTGAGAAAAAGCATTTTAAAAAAGAAAAAAAGACAATAAATTCAGCATGTCAGTGTCCATGGAGGAAGAATATGGAGTGATAAAGTCACAAATCACAGAACAGGCATTCTGTGCCAAAGACTTTTCAGCAGGGGTCTGCATCCCGGTGACAGCTTGCTTTCTTTCGTTCCTGCCTTCAACTCCCCCATCCGCTTTCTCTCTCTCTTCCTTCCCTCTCCCCTGCATGTTCCCTCTCATCTATCAGGAATGATGGAGTGACTCCCCTGCTCCACTCCCCCATGTCCCTCCCCAGTTACATTACATGTGTATCCAAACATCCAACGTGTTTGTCAAACAGGACGTCTCCAGCAGCGCTCATCTCTCTATCCTTGCTCCTCCACTGACACACATACACACTTACATACACATATGCACATACATACACATATACACAGGTCATGTCAAGAGACCAGCAATGGCCGTCCATCAGTGGTAAACCACAACCGTCAACCGCTGTGTGGAAATGCACAGAAATATCCGCACTTGTGCAGATGGGACACAAGGAACAGTTCTACCTCCGACTATTGATTCTAACTAGTTTTAGGAAGACATATAATTTGTTTTTAAGTGCATGAATACTCGTCCACTTAGTTGAGTTCATATTAAACAAAAAAAGATGTCATACTCTTGTGTGATGCAATCAGCATGGATGACAATGGAGGTGCTGAGAAAGTAACCATGTCAAATAGGAAACAGAAGTGGTAAAGTTAGGATAATAGTGCAACAGGCAGTAAGGGGGGATGTAATAAAGGTGCACTGGCTCATCATACAAATGAGCAAGATTTTGCCATAGGAAGAATTTTTTATCCCTATTTATTAGGTATTTTTTCTGAATATCTGAATGCCTGAGGGAATGGTAAAATATTTGTGTCTCTAAAATATGGGTTATGAAATATGACATTATTTTTAAAGTCATGGGCAGGGTTTAGAGCTGTAAAGAAAATGATATATTGAAAGATACTGACTGCTTAAAATTGTCCAAATGCCAAAGTTACCTTAACTAACTCATTTAATTTACCATGAACTGAGTAATATTGAGCTTAAGTATTTTCCCCACTGAAGTTTAGTTTTGTATTCAAGCTGAAAACTTGGTCTTAAAAATTACAATAGGTTATTTTTAAAAACCAATTTCGTCAAATTTCTTCATTTATTTATCTTTTTTTGCTTGCCAAAAGCTCCGGTCCAGAAACTATGCAGAGTTAGAGTGGGATGACATCCAAATGCGATGTCTTTTTCTCAAGGCCTGGAATTTCTGGCAGTCTGAGATTTCAAACAAAGGTCAAAACAACAGCAACATGCTGAAACAGTCGTTCATTTGTTGAGGTGTCACAGATTACATATCTTCTCTCAATACTTAAGATAGTCTAATTCAATGTTGAAAACCAAGTTGTGCGAAATAAGCATGTAATTTCTCTCCTGATTAAAATTAATACCAGTAAATTCCTGCTGCTTGTCTAAACTGCACAAATGGCTTTAACTTTTTGAACAATTTCTGACAAAGAGGCCCTCGCTCATCTCATATTCAATCTTCCTTTCTAAATCTCAGCAATACTATATATATATATATATATATATATGTGTGTGTGTATATATATATATATTTTTTTTATATATATACAACCCCAAAACCAGTGAAGTTGGCACGTTGTGTAAATCTTAAATAAAAACAGAATACAATGATTTGCAAATCCTTTTCAACTTATATTCAATTGAATACACTGTAAAGACAAGATATTTAATGATCGAACTAAGAAACTTTATTTTCTTTTGCAAATAATCATCAACTTAGAATTTAATGGCAGCAACACGTTGCAAAAAAGTTGGCACAGAGCATTTTTACCACTGTGTTACATCGCCTTTCCTTTTAACAACACTCAGTAAACGTTTGGGAACTGAGGAGACCAATTTTTGAAGCTTTTCAGGTGGAATTCTTTTCCTTTCTTGCTTGATGTACAGCTTAAGTTGTTCAACAGTCCGGGGTCTCTAGGTTGTATCTTGCACTTCATAATGTGCCACACATTTTCAATGGGGGACAGGTCTGGACTACAGGCAGGCCAGTCTAGTACCCGCACTCTTTTACTACGAAGCCACGCTGCTGTAACACGTGCAGAATGTGGCTTGGCATTGCTGAAGCAGGGGCGTCCATGAAAAAGTCGTTGCTTGGATGGCAACATATGTCGCTCCAAAACCTGTATGTACCTTTCAGCATTAATGGTGCCTTCACTGATGTGTAAGTTACCCATGCCTTGGGCACTAATACACCCCCATACCATCACAGAGGCTGGCTTTTGAACTTTGCGCCTGTAACAGTCCGGATGGTTCTTTTCCTCTTTGGTCCGGAGGACACGACGACCACAGTTTCCAAAAACAATTTGAAATGTGGACTTGTCAGACCACAGAACACTTTTCCACTTTGCATCAGTCCATCTTAGATGAGCTCGGGCCCAGCGAAGCCGGCGGTGTTTCTGGGTGTTGTTGATAAATGGCTTTGGCTTTGCATAGTAGAGTTTTAACTTGCACTTACAGATGTAGTGACGAACTGTAGTTACTGACAGTGGTTTTCTGAAGTGTTCCTGAGCCCATGTGGTGATATCCTTTACACAGTGATGCCGGTTTTTGATGCAGTACCGCCTGAGGGATCGAAGGTCCCGGGGAGTCAATGTTGGTTTCTCAGTTCAAACATTAAGTATCTTGTCTTTGCTGTGTATTCAATTGAATATAGGTTGAAAAGGATTTGCAAATCATTGTATTCTGTTTTTATTTACGATTTACACAATGTGCCAACTTCACTGGTTTTGGGGTTGTATATATATATATATATATAGATATATAGATATATATATATACACATATATATATGGAGAGAGAGAGAGAGACAGAGAGAGAGATGCATAAATATACATACATGGAGGTACATACCTCCATTTTTTGTTCTAGGCCTGTTTCTGATGTGCGTGTCTGTGTGTGTTGACTTTAATTCCTGAGCCAGTGGTCACCAACAGTTTTTAAGTCCTAACAGCAGCAGGGCCCTGGGGTGACAGGCTTACTCACCAGCCCAGGCCTTTGCTGCAGGGCCCATAAAGAGAAAAGCAAACAGGCAATAACACCCTGGATGAATAAAACTTTCCTGCTTCTTTGGCTCTGGCCTTCTCCTTGGCTCTGCATGCAAGAAACACCCTTACACACTGAGCATCAGCGTACGTTATAACCACATAGAGGTAAGACAAAGGTTTGACATAAGAAAGAATAGGACACAGACACACGCTCATGCATTCACCTAGCAAGGAAAGCATTGGAAGGAATATAAATGAAGGCTTTGCTCTCCTCAGTGCAGTAGTTTACTGTAAACAAAGACACACACAGATGTGTATATCCTACGTTGTGTAGAAGCAAATATGGCATGATTGCTGCTTTCCTTGACTTAGAGTACCTGCCTTTGGAAAACAACTAAATGTTGTATCTAAGTACTGTTATAGGCCTGTTCTCTCAATCTTTGCTGTTTCTTTATCCCTCTCTCTGTCTCTACCCCCCTCTCTTGAGTCCCCCCCCCCCCCCCCCACTCTTGTCTGTTTTGCTGTTCAACACAAGTAAGGAAGATTGCAAAGAGTTTCCAGTGCACTTATACTAGATTCTATTTTGGAGTTAAGGTTTAGAAGATTAACAACAAGTCAAACAGTCCAAGAGGGGCAAGTTTTCCCGTGAGAATTAAAGCAAATTTCATACAGCACAATACCAACATAGGTACAATAAGTGTAGAAGTGTGTGAAAGGCTAAACTAGAAGTGCTCCAAGCACAAAACTCTGAAATGGTGTTCAGTTGAGTTATTTTCAAATATATGGCAAATTAAGCTGCTTCTCCATGTTGAAGAATCATGTTCATTACTGTGGTTGTGTCATGACTGAAGTTCCCTAAAAATATCATCCAAATTTGTTGAGAACTTTACTTTTAATTTTCCCTTGTACATGACCATCATTCTCTGAAAATGTGATTAAACTCTTTTAAAACATTTTCAAGTTATCCCATTTACAAACTTTCAAACAAACAAATGCCAGCAAAATCCTAACCTCAAAGGTGGAGGTGATAAGAGTTACTTGCTGTCCACAGGTATCAGCAATGTTAACACAAAGTAAAAGTTTCCCCTCAGAGAGTGTATGAGTTAAAAGTTCTGTTGAACATATTACATCATCAATAAACATATTATTTAGTCAATAGCTCAATATTATAAAATCAGTTTGGACTCCATTCACGACAAATGATATTGCAAGCCTGTCAGTAGAAAGCAGGACTAGTTTCGTCATGTTATTTACAAAAACACTACACTCTATACCCTACAATCTACGCCATGCACACAGCACTAAGCAGCATTCATCAAAGATACAGTGGGGGACACCTCAAAAAGACCAAGACTCATGTTAGCAGCCATCCAAAGCAAACTGTTCTGAAGGTGTGACTGTGACAGGATTGAGGGAAATGCACATTGAGGTAGATTAAGACAAACAGGGAGTCACAATGAATAAGATAACTACAAAGCAGCAGTGATGACAAGTGTGTGTTGTGCTGCAAGTAATGGGAGGGGTTTGCCAAGTTTTTTTCTCTTTTCATTGAAGGCTGTATATAGAAAACACAAACTGCACTACACTGATTAAAATCCAACTGAATTTGGGTTAGAATATAAATCATATAAATCATGAAAAAACAGCATCATAGCCTTCATTAATTGCCAGACAAGCCATGTTGTGGATAGAGTCAAAGCTAATGGCTTATTCCCACATTCAGACACAAAATAAGAACAAACTACAGCTGCCAACGTAAGGCTTCCAAACTCTTGTACCTGAAGATGATTGGTACAATATACTTCATAATCAAATCACTGGGTGGCTAAAAAACGAAATGGCTGTGATTTGAGCTGTTACTTGCATGCTTTCATAATCCGTCCCAAATCATTAGTCAAGCAACCTTTTTGTCCTGAATTGGACTGTATTCTATAATCTCCAGTGACAACATTATGTTTCTCATTTGTCTGTTGGGCTGTTGGCAAGATAACTCAAAAAGCTTTAAAGGTTTTGATGGGATTTTCAGGAAATTCTGGTCATAGTGCAAGGGACAAGTGACCAGGTTTTGGTAGTGATCCAAAACTGCATGCAGTGCAAGAATTGTTTTTAGGATTTCTTAACATTGCTACATTGGGAAGTTTCTTACATTTTGGGTAATAAATCAGTAAGTTCTTATCTAATTTTGATGATAGTTTCAGGAACTATTGGCTATGGCACAAGGGAAAATTTGTTAGTTTTTGGTGGTGATTACAACCAGAAATGTCCTTCAAGCATTTCCTAACAGTTCCCTGTGAACATCTGACAACCGGCTATGGGTGTACCCCACCTCCTGCCCAAAGACAGCTTGGAAAGGCTTCAGCCCCTTTGACCCTGAAAGGATTAACTGTATAGATCAAAGGTGTATGGATGTATTTCTGAATGGTGTGAGATGCAACAGCTTTTCATATTTTTGACAATAACTTTCTCAACAATGTAAGACATATCTTGGTAAAGGTCTGTGCTCCTGGAACACTTCTACCCTTAGAATTTTCTGAGAAACAAGTCTAAGGAATCATACACCCATGCCAGCTGAGAGAGGCTCTTGTTTCCTTACAACTCAAAAAGGAATAAGCGGGATAGATGATGGATGGGCGAATTCTTTGAGAACAGAATAATGAGAAACCCAGAACAACAGTTGGCCCACAGAATGTAGTCATGGATACTTCTTTTTGCATGACAAATATACTGATTACAATTAAATCAACATTTGCAACAATAATCATAATGACATTAGAGGACTGATTTTGGTAATTGAAGCTAAGCATCTCTAATGCATATCTGCTTGTATACATTCCTTGGGACAGCATCAATGAACCACTATCCGTAGTATGTTCCTCTACACCAAAATTAATCAAAAATATTAAAAAAAGATACTGTGGTACCCCAACACTAAATTTGGCCATATGCTATACTTAATTAATGGAGATTCATTATATATATTCCTGCTTTAAAGACCATCTTCAACAGACTCCGGCTCAATTTGAGTGTGATAGTCAGCTATAGACAGCGGTCAATACTACCAACTATAGCCTTTGTTGGCCACACAACTTAATAATGAAGACCCAAAGAAAGGGTTTATTACACAGAGCTCAAGTGGAAACAGAGGAAATTATTAGTTGGATCCAAAATGTCCAGCATTACTCATATGTACTGACCAATTATCAAAAGTTAAGTCTGAAAGAAAATGGGGGTGTTCAGAGTGCCCATAAGCAGCTTGTAATGACCCAGTCTCTGTTCTCTATTGGAATGGCAAACTTTGATTTTGAGTGAAAATGTTAGATTTATTTTCACATACAGTGAATTTTATATCAATTGGGTGTTAACAAAGTGTTTCAAGACCTTGCTTTTTGTATTGCTCTATCCAGGTCTTATCCTTTCCTCCACTCCCCCAACCATTTTCAGCTCCAAAAAGGAACAATGCCAGGCAGCACAGCCAAATAGCTGCAGAAGAAAAGGCCTCCACACTAAACTAAGCTGACAAGAGAGGAGGAGACTAATAGAATGAAACACCAGTGTTCGAGCAGGGCTCAGTACAGTGATTCACTTCAGACACACAGGACTGTGTCTGCTGATGTGATCGACTGAATTAGTTTATGCAAAATGTGCGCAGCAGAAATATATGAGGGACATCCACTTTAAAACACAGCTGGAGAGGTGATCCTTGACCAGGAACTTAAAAAGATACAGGTTATTATCAACTGTGTCAGACTGTACAGCTCCCAGTGTGTCTTTAGTAGATGTGCGATGATGTCATGATGCTACTGGGAAAAAAAAACGTGACTGAGGATTTGAACATCATAATTAAAGGCTTGCACACTGGCAGAGGAAACATCCAGTAGTTACTCGCACAAACATATTGTAAAAGAAAAAAGAGGTTTTCGTCCCTATCGGTGAATTTAAAGAATTTGTCACTGCAAAAAAATAAATAAATAAATAAACAATAGTAATGTGCACATAAAAAACGGATTCTTGTAGACAGCCTGAGAGTTATATAGTGGCCAACAGAAACAAGCCCATCCTTTCCAAGAGAAGTGAGCCAACATCTCCAATGACTATCAGCACTCAGCTTCAACAGACTGCTGGAACAAATATATAAAACTAACAGTCCAAAATATAACAGCACAGATAAGAGAAAAACAGCAGTTAACCGAGCACAAGTGAACAAACTAGATTGTGTATCTTGATGTCTTCTGATTTTGTATTTCATCAGCGAGTTGATCAAATAAGATGGATCAAATATTGTTCTTTTTAATGATTTATATTCTTTGAAATGTCAAATATATCCATCCAAATAAACAATGGAAATAACTCTGAACTGCACAGATAACAAATATCTTAAGATTTTTTCAATATTACAAGGTTATGCCTGCAAATAGTGATTGGTAAAAAAAAAAAAAAAAAAAAAAAAAAGCTTTCCCTCCTCAATTTAAAACTGAATCCAATCAAAACATGTTCATGTAAAAAAAAAGAACATCTTTCTAATAATTATTTATAATTTGCTTCTGTGTGTTATCAATTACATGCAATGGTTTCCATGACATACATGATTTTCAACGGACTGTTACCATGATTGCTTCATTTTGAAATGATTTTTTCCAACCCAAAGTAGAGGATAATGTTAAGTTTTCAAGAACCACCATGTTAAGTGGGGATTACTTTGATTACTTTGAAGCAAATGTGTTGCTGCTTAGATGACATGTTAGGAGGACAATTTATGTTTATCATGCCATTGTAGTGTACATGCCTCACATTCCTGATGGAGTACTGATTGTACACACAAGACAAAAAATCTATCTATACCTATACCTATGTGTGTATGTACATATATATATATATATATATATATATATATATATATATATATATATATATATATATATATATATATATATATATATATATATATATATATATATATATATATATATGTACAGAGAGGGAGAGAGAGAGAGAATTGTGTTTTTGCCACTTAATGAACTTAAATGTTTTTGCAACTCCAGTGTCGGACTACTTCAGTGAAAATTTATTAAGATGCTCACTGTGAGCAAAAACGTGAATGAGTTTCCTCATCAACCACAGTGAATTTCTACAATGTAACATAAGCCCAGAGGACAAAAATGATCAAACACTGTAAAAAAGAAAAAAAAAAAAAATGTCTCTTCTACTTTGAAGGAGGCATTCAAATGAAATTACTCAACTCTGATTTCTGAATAATTTTAGGAGCTTCAGTTAGTATATTCTACTGGTCAGGCTGAAGGTAGGGTTGCGTGACAGAGTCATTGAAAGACATATAATGTGTCTGCTTGAAAGCCTAGCATGTCTGTGCACAAGGGCAGCAGCTAAATCACTTAAGCACAAGGGTGGGGAGTGATATAAAACATTTGACTGGAGATTGACTGCAAGCTTTGAACCATCAGCCAAAATGATCAGCCGCTGGGGCGAGTGGGTAGGCAGGAAAGAAGGATGGGATATAAACATGGAGGTTGAGGCTCTTCTGTTTGGAAATGCTGAAACCACTGTGGTCAGTGAAGACATATAATTCTGAAGTATCAGTGAAATGACAGGCCTATCAAAAATATTTAAAAGGTTTTTATTCATATTGCACTAAAACTTGGCTTTCTATGAGATGCTTTTCTTACTACTACTAACTTTAGCAACTTATGGCTTAAGCTTAAGCAGGATACACACTTTAAGATAATAAGTTAGATTTTGTTGTTAAGAGACAAATGGAGTTTTTTTATTTTCAATGCTAAATATGCTCACTGAGGATTATGAGGATAGCTGAGCAAATGCTCTTTGGATTCTCATTAAAAACAGCACAAAAGCACAAAAAGTGTTAATGTAAATGTGTCATGTAAACACATGAACAGATTAGCCAAGTAGCAACTAGCCCCTAGGACACGAGGGTGTTACAAAAAAATGGAATTACCATTTTGACCACATGTTACTCTTAGGTCAGAGATGTACTTCCTGTTACATGCAGATGCTAATGCATGGGGGCCACTACACATCCCCTGCATATGTTTTGCACCTTGGTTGTACATATTGTCCAGATATTATGATAAAGATGCAAGGTTCATAATGCACATAGCAGGTTGGACTAGTGTAAAGGTACAGGAGATGTGACAGAGCCCATGTAGCAGCAGGAAAAGTATCATAGAAAAAAGACAAACTGATAAAGTCCACAATCATCAACATCTAGATATTATGTTATTGAGACCTAATAGACAAAAACTTACCCTCTAGTCAAAGAAGGTGGGATTTAATTATTTTTTATTTTTTGGAAATAAGTTGGGTGTAAATAAATGATTATTTTTAGACTTAATTTGTATCTGTGTTTGTTTTAGCATTTTACCTTTGGCTGCATTTTCCTAAATATTAACTACTGATTAGTGTTTTTTGATATAATGGTAAAGAAAATCACAATGCGGCATTGGAAAATATGCTCTTTATTTTACTCAGAGCTTCTATTAATCCAGCAAGCTGAAACTTGGTCACTTTTACTCCTTAACACAAAGACAGTTAAGATATTGTTAGGAGAAAGTATTGCACAAATGGAAAGCAGACACTGCTAAAGATGTGGTCTGACCACAGGTAATCAGTTGTCAACAAATAACTGATGATTGTGTTAAACTATCAATATAGGCCTATTGGTAGTTTTACTCTCAGAATTACCATAATTATCGCCATGGTTGAAGCTTACATCTAACACAATTGAAGTTCTATACAAGGTCTTTGTGTGCCTTAAAGATGTACCCTCAGTGACATGTGTCACATGCAGACAAGTATATAAACAGAAGTGTTCTTCACACCAGGAAATAAAGGACAAACAGCAGGTATACCTCCAACCTTTAACACCAGAGAACATCATTGTAACTTAAGGATCACACATTGTGGGTTCAATTTTCTGAATGCTGAAATGTTAATGAAACAGACTCATTTATTACCTTGCAGTGCAGATAAATCAGTCTAATTTATTGTTTGCAATAGGGCAGATACATCTTGCCAAGCTCCGATCTACAATGATTGTAAGCACCCAATGTAGGATAGTCCAGTTATGGTCCTTTGGTGCAGGAGAAGGGGGGTGCTATAAATGTGACGGCAGCAGGAGGTAATGCTGCATTCCAGTTGTGCTGAGAAATCGGGATTTCAGAGTAGTAAATTTCAACTGGAACGCCCCCTGAGGTCGGAATTTTCTGCTCAGAACTCGGGATCCTCACTGGCTGCCACCAGTGTTAACAGCTATTAAGCTTCTGTAATATTCTGTTTATTAGCACTTCTGACTCATGTGTATGGCACTAAATCAGCCATATACACATTATTGTTCTTATATACATAACTTATATTTATAGAAATGCTGCTGTAGTGTTATTTACATTTGTGGTATTTGTGAACTAGAACGCAGGGCGTGCTAACAACTTCTACCAACAGCCTGGTACATTGGCAAGTTTTTTCTGAGTTTTTTCTGCTAATAACCCAAAGATGACGTCATTCCCACTTTCTTCTTCCCAGTTCCAAGGTTAATGAAATGCAGCAAAACTACTTGTAAAGAGAATAGTAATGATGATAACAGATTAACTGGCAGTTTTAAAAGACAAAGAAAAAGCCCCCAAATTCTCTGCACAAATGATATTTTCACTTCACTTCTGACATGGTTTGTGAGAGTTTGTTGAACAAGGTAGCTCACATTTTGACTGAACCATTGTCCAATTATCTACTGGATATGCTTTTGAAAGGTTCTGCCCATTCGCAAACACTTTCCATGTGCTTTCTCCCGGCTGGACTAGTGAAATATATTTCATGGTATATCTAGTGTGTCAAGTTAACTCATTTATTAGCTGTGACAAAACTGAAAAACAGCTATTCTGAATTCATCAAACAACACAGGGGCACATGACTGATGGCTGATGCTGCACACCCTGTGGTTCAGGGTGTGATTCAGCCCTACTAACCACATGAAATGGTTTGCCCTTTTTTTCTTGTTTGCCTTCACAATATAATGAGCTTTTATAGTAAAATTGTTGGTGAAAAAAATTGAAATATATCATTACTTGTTTATGTGGGTGGAGTGTCTCACACTTTTCTGATTGATTTAGATTTTTTAGTGTGCCAAGCTATATAGAGATCTGAGTAAAAAAGTCCCCCGGTCTTTGATTTACTGTTGGCGTAATTCTAATAAGCATTTGGAGCTGGCAACTTTGGGGATTGAGTGTCTTGATAAATCCAGTAAGAATGTGAACCTGTGTCTGTTGTCTACATGCAGCAGAACAGCTGCTTGCTTTTGCAACAGGCACACACTTCAAGCCGACAGACACATATACGTTTGCTGTTTTAGGATCAAATTAGGGTTGCAAGAATTTCACACTGATGTAAGATAGGAGTTAGTTCACCTGCTCCAGCCTGTTCTAATGACAGATGAAAGAACAGCTTAGATAGATTAGATCTGGCCTTACATTCTCTGTAGAAGGGTTGAAGCCCACTCAAAAAAACATACAGTAATCCTGGTGATGACTGATACGTCCATTCACCTGGTATGCTCTGAAAAACTCAGTGTACAATTACCAATGCTGACTGCGCCCACAGAAAAACCACTGCTTGGGTGGAGTGAGAAGATGGCACATGGAATCCTGACTGGTGCTACAAAGTTGAGTCAAGAGTTTGTAAACTGATGACATCTAATCCAATGACATCCTCTGTTTGGATCTGGGTGATGAAATACCAAAATAAGCTTAAATCAACACCCTGTAAAAAGTTTGGTGACCCTTTAAAGCCATCAGCCAGTCGTGCATGCAGGCACAAAGGCAGGAGCCTGCATACACACACACACACACACACACACACACACACACCCAATGCCATAGCCAGACAGAAGTCATGTATTCTTTTAAAGGCGCCGCTGGAAAAACATCCTCTCTTTCACAAATATCTTTGCCCACACACACAAAACACACATACGGCCAGGCAAGACAATGACAGCCTAATACTACAATATACTCTATGGAAGCCCTTGAACACACTTTGGAGGCTGTATAAACAAAGACAACTGCTCTCACACTCTCTCTCTCTCTCACACACATGCAGACACACTCTCAAACACACACACACACAGACTTAGGTAATTGGAAGATGCTGCATGAATGCATTTGGTCAAAGAAAACAAAGCATGAAATATTCAGCAATGGTGCTCCATCCATATGACTCACAGTTAACAGTCCCAGCCAATAACACTCAATCAGAACACCTCTCTCTGGGTCGTAAATCTAGCTAGCTGGCTGACACTGCTCAACAACTTGTGTTACATTTCTGAACCGCTATTGCTTCATTTTAAAGTTATGGAACTGCTTGGTCTGCCAGATTTCATGTTTGTCATCAGGCGGATCCATCTTGTAAAGCTTAAAGATAACATGTTTAAAATAAAATGAGACTGAAAAAGACATTAACCAATCAATGTCCTTTGGCAGAGGCTACACAAATGTCAAACAGAACTGCAATCCTGTATCCTATGAGATTAACATGGATGCTAATATAGCAGCATATTCTTATAACTTTACAATTTTTCTTATAAAAAAGGAGGATACTTTAAGACTTCCTCCATAGAAAATTTGTTTTGCTCCTCTGTCAACATTTTCTGGCATGAGCTTAATTTACCTAACAGTGCAGTGCAGTGCTTCATTTAACGTCTGTAATCATGCAGGTCCATCTTGCCAAGCTCTAATCTACAACAATTCTGAGCGGCCCAAAGTAGCATGGCCCAATCGGCATCAATAAGCACAGGAAAAGGCGGGGGCTACAAGTAGGACAACATTTGGAAATGACAGCTCAAACAGAGAGTTGTTAGCATAGATGCTAACATCTGTAGGAGCAGTTTTATCAGATCTATACCGTGTTGTTTTTTATCAAATAAAAAACAAAGAACAGCACTTAAAGACTCTCAATAGAAAAGGTATTTCCCAGTCTGCTAATGAACTGCGTTTGTTTCACCATGGCTTATGTTCTGTCCTTTAGAACCAAGCAGCACTCACCATCTGCATTATCTTATGGAAACACAATTGATGGAACAATTGTCCAATCACCTGTTGGATATGCTTTTGAAAGGTTCTAGTCATTTGAAGCATGCCTTTGATCACATATACATATTCACACAAGGGATGCAATGAATTTATGTTTTGAAATTAGGATTAGATTAGATTAGATTAGACAGATTAGATTAAAACACTGACAAACTGCACTTTTTACACAAGATGAAACTGATGTTACCCATTCAGTCCATAGTTCTTACAAAGCGAGCAGTAACCAAATCAGCAGAACGTCTTTGTTTACTGATAATGGGAGGCTGCATTACAGTTTGGACAGGGCATTTGTGCACTTCATATACTAACTTTGATATTTTAGTCAGATAGCTGACTGCATTCCTAAAAAGATCAACCATGATGTCTCTGTATGTTGTCACTTTATGTCTATGTTTAGGGCTTCCATTTTTAGGTTTGTGACGTGTAAATACTTAAGGCATTCCGGGTTAGTCATCTGTTTAACTCTGTTGAATTTGGCAATGCCACTGTAAATATGTTTTTGTCTTTTTCAGTCTGTCTGAACAGCGACCTAACCCCGTGCTCTCTTCTATCTGTTAACACAAGAGGGACAGGAGAGAGAGCTGCGTGCTGGGGGCCCCCAGAGGGCTGCACACAAGGACTGTGCATGGGGGCCTGTTGGTGCAGCTGTCCCACTCCACGGTAACATAAGACCTTATTAGAGTCCATTAGTCCACTCTGAAACCAATAAGAGATTGTCGAATACATCCAAACATTCACACAATCATGGGGAAACAGGAAGTTACAAGAGAGAGAGGTAGTGAGGGGCAAAGGGGTCTGCCATTTGTCCGCATAATGCCAGATTCTTGCTTTTGCCATTTGACTGTAAGGGCAAAAGAAAACTATCAAGGATCCAAGCTTTCAGCTGTTTCGGCAAAAAAAAAAACTTTTTTCTATTCTACTGACATCATTAGGATCCAGATTTTAAAATATCACGTTCAAACTGATAATGTCAAGTTTGCTCTTTGTTTTTTGTGACTATATTCTGCAGTCGTACATCTACCCTGACTTGTTTACATTTTGTTCACATTAGGATTCCACTGGACAGCTGCCACAGAGTTTCTCCCAGCATCTGGGCAGTGAGACAGGCTGGTCTGGAGTCAACTGCCCCCAAAAAAGAGCCTCCCTTGGCCCTGACAGCAGGGGCTTGACCCAGGAGACTGTCTTTGATCTTTAATTAACACTGGGCAGGGCTCAGGGGAGGACAGAGCAGATGAACATGGGAGTCTTCAGGGCCAGCTTAGAGAGCTGCAGTCTGATTGTTTTTTTTTTCTTTACTTTTACCACTGTTTCACTTTCATAGACACTATGGAGTAGTCAGTGCAGAGGGTGCTGCTGTCAGACAGACTTTGACTTCTTAAACAAAGAGTGTGGAGCTCACTATAACTAGAGCTTTTGTCCTCCAGTGTGAAATCAGGTTTAGTTTCATATAACATTCAAGGCTGCAATCACACTGCCTTGATTCTTAGATCATTTTTTGTTGGCCATACACATTGCTCTTCTGGACTATTTTAGAATAATCAAGTGTGAACTGGTGACATCACTGATCAACCAAACAGGACAGTGAGATTAGAAATCAGCCTGTACAGAACACTGCCTGCAGATCATTCAGAGAGGGGTGAATGAGAGAGAGGGGGAGACAGAGAGTGACAGAGAGAGAAATGTTTTTGGTTTCTTACAGTTATTCCTTTATATAGAATGTATAGAAGTTATACTATGATCATTGTAACTCATTCCAGCTTTAAATAACATTTCCTTTCTGGGGGCATTAAGTCTAGTATCATTTCTCTGTATTACATACCATCAAAGCTGTAAAACTATAGGTCATAAATGATCAGACATGCAAAATACGATGGATAAATCAATTTACTAACCTGTGACTAATAACTCAACAGTTTTAAGCAGAATTTGATGGCAGTTTCAGGATAGATCAGAAGTGGGCCCAGGACCGATCTGTTTCATTTTGGTGTTGATGTGGCGACTCTCTTTGCATCATTGTTTTTCGGACTCTTGTGCTCTGGGAATCCGTCTGTGGTTTTCCCCTCTGTACCTGTTTCAGAGACGTGGCGTGTCTACCTGTCTTTAAGGTTCACTGATTGTCACATCAGTCCCCTCTTTGGACCCCTGGATACCCTGTCCTTCCCTAGGACCCCTGGATTCCTCCTACCTTTCCCCTTTTGCTTCTCCTCAATAAAATCTCTTGCTTGTACCTCCTTAATCTCCTAAATTCTGTGATTCTTCCCAAAACAGTTGATCTGAATCAGTAGCAGACCAATGATTTTTTTAAGGATTTCTTAAATGTTTTGAGATATGGCAGTTTCCCCCATTTTAGCTACTTAACTCAAAAAGTCCTTAACAGATTTGGTTGACAAGTAATGACAATTTTATGATGTTAATTTAGTCAAGCACTTGTGTTTTACTTCCTTATACAAATCAAATTAGCTCAGACTTTCAAAAACATATCTTGCTGTTATTTATATTGTCTGGCAGACTTGCTTGTTTAGACTGATGTCCCACTGTATTTGATTTAAATCCACACATAAAGTGCCCCAAATGCGATTTAAAATGCTAGCATTTTTGTGACAGATGCTATTTACACTGTTAAAAAAAGATCTAGGTCAAAATGCAGACAAAATGTTCAAGAGCAGTTGGATCATTTGAAGTGTAACCTCCATCTGAACAGCCGGGTCTGCCATAAATAGATTGTCATATTTTACCATGATGTGATAATCATATTAGAGTACCTCCTTGGATATGATTTCATTAACACAAGAAGAAGTACTGATAAAAAAATATTCAGAGGGTGAATCATTGATAAAGTTTTAAAATACCATCTTCATCACACCATATCAGAATTTCATTCAAAAACTGATCAAACGGATGAATTTATCATATGTGCCACATCAGTGTTATGCCTCACAATCAGCTCTCAGAGCTCTGCAATCAGAAGTTTCACTGTTTTCTGATCTCAAACACCTGCTCCAGAGCACAATTCAGGGCTATGACCAGTTCATAGTGGAGTTTGATACAGACCATGTTTTATAAAAATGTGCAATGATAAACAAAAGATCAGATCAGAACAAAATAAATTACAATCAAACATTCAAGTCTGCTGTGTATATGCAGCCTGAAAGAAAAGAAGCACATCTGAAACAATAAGGATGGAAGACCCTAGCTTTAACACAGGGAAGGTTGGAGCATCTTGGCATGTGAAGCAGAAGAATCTGTCTTCAGTGCCAAAGTCACTGGGAGAAAATCTCTCTTTGGAACGGTCAAAATAAACATTGAGCCAAATAAACCAGTACAATATGAAGTAACCTGGTATAACTCCTTTCACTGTTAGTATTCTTGGTATTTTAGTATGTGGTGTGCTATTGTGTGTAGATATATAAACTATACATTCCATAAAAATGGTGGCAGCTGCTGTGCAGATGTATAATGAATGTGCAGAGGAGAGGCATTGATCAAACACTGTGGACAATACTGAGGAACTGTACAATAGTCAAATACTCCAACTTACATTATTTGAAATAAATAGCCAGTCTATATCAAATAAAGATCATAAGGATGTTAGTTTATTTGTTTGCTATCTATAATAAGATAGAGAAATTGGGTTTTGTCATTTTTGGTAACCCAGGAAAGTCTATCTCATGACTTTGTCTCTCTCCAGTGCTGACACAATGGTGCCTGTTTTTCCTTGTCAAGTATAAAAAGAGACATTTTCATCTGCACACTATTAACTTCTCTGTCTGATACTGACCAGCTGGAGGCTGTACAGGCCCAAAAAGCCTGCATTGAAATATTCATTTAATTACCTCCGCCAGGAGGTTATGTTATTGCCTGTGTTTGTTTGTTTCTCTATTTGCAACATAACTCAAAAAGTTATGGATGGATTTCAAGGAGATTATCAGGAAATGTCCGGATTGGGACGGGGAACAAATGATTTGATTTTGAGAGTTATCCGGATCAGGGTAAAACCACCATGACAAAAAAATGTGATTTTTTGTGAATAACTCAAGAAAAAAATAGATATCATTATGAATCCAATTGCTAATGGTACGTTTCCATGATCAAGGAATCTAAATATTTAAATGAAATGAAGGTAGGGCTAATATTTATGGTGAAAATCACAATATGGGTGAGGACTGTGGTACTGGCAGAGGTCTGCGCTCTCTAAGTGCTTTTCTAGTTTTTTTGTTTGTTTTCTGAATAGATGCAGCAACTTTGATTTAAAAAGACCGTATCCAGTTGTCTGATGCCAAAGAACAGAAAAAAATTCAAGTCCTGACAATCCATGATGACTCAGAAAGCTCAGACTTTCATAGGCCTAGAGTAAAAATCTTAAAATTACTTGTAGATTCGGACCATCTTCTCTCTTGTGGTGCTCTGGAAGTACATTACCACAAAAAGGTCAATTGGTATTTCCCAATAAAAGATCCCAGAGCAGAGAAGGCCATTTTAGCTTAAAATTCAATAAGCTCTCTAAAGACAAGGAGGCGGGATGTTCTTCCTCAGGTTGCTTGCAAGAGCATCTTAAATAGAGTGTAGATACAACAATAAAGGGTAAACTCGTACTGTTATATCAGCTCCTACAATATATGCAGCAAAGCCCTGGCACCTCATTGTAGTGAGAATCACAGACTTTCTTTCTCTCCCCTCCACAGGTGACATTACACATGATACATGAGAATTCAGGAATGGTTATGGTCTTAGCTGAGGCTGAATGTACAGGAAGTGAAGTTTCAGAGGATTTTTTTTTTGTTATTTTTGTTTTTTGTTCATGATTGTGCTCATTAAGAAAAAATTATAAAGAACAAATGACAATCATTAAGAATTACCTAATTAATGGACATGATGTGCAAATATCCATTCTAGTCTGTTCAAAAGCAATCAAGGACTCTGTAGTTTGAAGTAGAGAACACCAAAAACTCTTGCATTCCAAGGACAACCACCAAGTAAACAAAAAACAACTTGTCATTAAAAAAGCAAACTTTTAGGTGAAGTGAACCCTCTGCCGATGTAGTTCAGCAAGACTCAAATAATCTTTGGTGACTTTGATCATTGTAATATTTTGATTACTTCCAGTGACCACTGGACACATCTCAAACCAGACCCCCTACTAAACATGTGGGATGATGATTTTGCTGAAGGTCTGAGATTAAAAGGCAGAACAGAGCAGCCAGACATACTATTTGATTTTGCAACCTCCTCCGAGGCGACAACAGACTTTTGGGTGAGATCGAGTATCTCCAGACTTCAGTGACTACCCACTCATGACTCCACCAACACCCGCAACCACCACCACAACGTTTCCATTATTCACCACCCACTGGAGCCCATTCCTTTCTTCTGGGTTATCAGTCCAATCCCTGCCTTTCTGGTTAAGATCTTCCCAAAGCTAATGATGTGTCACAGAGAAGATTACTATTGAACTACTGCATGCTGCTCCATATAGCTCAAAGATCTGGATAACACATCACACACATGCATGGGAACAGACATCTTCAACTATCCACCAACACTTCAGGATTTACGGACCCTTTTAAATCCATCTGATGTACAGAATCTATACCTACACACACAAAGGTGGGCATTAAATGTTGTGGACTGATACATATGAAGTGTGACAAACTTTTTATCTGACTCTTTGCACTCCTGGCAAACTATGCTGTAGTATTTTAAGCAAGGTAAAGGAAAAAGAAAGCTGTTTTAAAGAAAGGGAAGTCAGAAAGAGAAATTTGTTCCTACGAAGGAAAATGGACCAGTAAAAGAATGTGCATGACTGAAAAGGCTCTCTTACTTTGGCAGGTGTTGCTCCTCTCCTCATACCCCGGGTTGCATAGACACTTCCCAATAGGAACAAGCCATTCCCCTTCTGTACTGCAGTACATTCGCGGAGGCTCCTCCTCCTTGGAGTGATTGACGCATGAGCCTTTGACCTCCACCAGTGACTGAGAGTCCATGGGCACTGTATCAGGGAAGGAGGCCAGATTCCTCACAGTGTTCGGGCACTTCTTGAAGTAAACCCTCACTGAAACCAAAGCCACACAGGCACCCACATCCTGGAATGCTAAGTAGAAGCCCTTCCTGGTCATGGGACCCACCTCTCGCACCTCAGTGTTAAGCTTGAGGATGCGATCTCCCAAGTCCATTTGGGTGAAACTCTCATCAGCAGCGATGGTGTCTATCTTTGAGAACTGGTGCTCCCTGAAGTGGCTGCCCTGGTCATCATCTGCCTCCAGGTAGAGGAGGTTGAAGGTCTCCTTACAGGTGCCCAACACCAAAGGGATGGAGTTGCAGTCCCTCAGGGTGAACTTCAGTTCCACATAGATCTTCTGAGCTGACTGGCGAGGGATCCAGTTGGTGCGCAGCCAGTTGTTCTGGCTGTATTCCATCACGTTGCAGACCTGGAAGGTCCTGATGGGAGTGTAGTGCTCATCCACCCCACTGATCTCCTCCCACTGGAAGAGATGAAGAGAGGAACAGGTGGAAGACAGAGACAGAGGGAGTTGGAAAGGAGAAATGGGCAAGAAAGGCAAAGATGCCAATGCAAAGGAAAGGGGGGGGGGGGGGGCAAATTTACAAGGAGTTTAAACAAGGGAGGGATGCAAAGGAGGATAATGTGGAAGAAGCAGAGGAGTTGAAGGGTGGGATCAAGAGGGTGATCACATCAGAGAAAAATGAATAGAGGCAGAGATTAAAGAGATAGAAGAAAACAAGGCAAGGAATCAAAGAGGTCAGGGGTCAAATTAGAAGAAAAAGGGTACAGAAGGAAAGTTTAAGGGGTAAGAAGGTAGAAATTTGGAGCCAAAAGAAGAGGTAGAAACAGGAAAAGAGGGGAGATAGAGAGAAAAACAAAGTTATCTCCACCCTAAAAGCATTTACAGATGAATTATTTAGATTCAGAGTCACTCTTGCAGAATACTAAGCATCTAATAAACACTTAAGGGTGAAAAACCACACTACCAGATCTCTTGCAAATGACTCATATTAATTAAAAGCAAACTTGCTGTCTTAGCCAAATTTCCAGATTAGAGCGCTGTGAAAATATCTCAGAGAGAAATCATGAGGTGCAATTTTCCGTCTCCACCCTACTTAATTTGTGTGAAGCTGCTTAATTGCTGTTAAATATTAGCGGAATCTTGTAGTGTTTTTTTCCACCCTTTTTCTAACATGTATTTTTGTCTACGAGTGAGGACTTTCAAGCTGCATTCTTGGTTATTTGCATCACAGTACTACTGCTACTGAAAGGAAACGTGCTGAATCCACTATGAAACAAAAGAAGCTACGAAGTATAGACAGATGTGAGTGTATACCAGGAACGTTCGTGTCTATCTTACATTTTCCCTCCACTGGGAGAAAGCAATGAGAGGAGAGGAGAAAAAAGAAAGCTGGGTCATTGCTTTTGAATTCAACACAGCGGGAAGTCTCATTGATCATGCGCTTCGGCTTCCCTGTCCAGGCAAATCAACACTGAATCAGAGCGATGATGAATGGGATAACACCTGAAACACTGGGCTCATTGTGGTTAAAATGACAATCATTAGAATGAATGGGTGTAAATGGCTGCATTTTTTTCTTTTTGTGTGAAATTCAAAATGGATGTGTATGCCTGAGAGCAGTGTTTTCTTCAGAGACAGACAGAGAAGGAGAGGCCCACTCTTAGTCAATGAAAACTGAATTATCGCTCCTTTCATACAAGCATTAATGGAAACATAAACCCACACACATATATATTCACATAAGGCTCATGTGAAGTGTTTAGAGTCCCATAGCAGGCAGACACAGCAGGTGCTTTCAGCCTGAACACAGAAATTAATGACGAGCTAAGAAACTCTAGGTTCTCTATTACATGTGTATTTGCCCCTCTCTGTGTCTGGATGTGAGTGTGTGTTGGTATGTGTGGGAGTAAAACAAATCTATGAGTGTCTGCCGCTCAAGGAGCTCTCAGGCTGAAGGATGACCACTTGCTTTTCATCTCACAGTGAAGTTAATGAAACACCCTGAGAGACAGAATAAAGAGCAAGCATGAAAGAAGAGAGAGCAAAAGAGAAAGAGCTAAAAAATAGCAAGAGAAAGACAGAGGGATAGATAAAGTGAGAGGAAAAGCTGAGAGGAGAGATTCCATTGGTGTTTAGTCTCCCCCGTCAGGCCTTCCTCAGCTTCACCTCATTCATCAGAATGGAGTCGCTGCTCTCTATAGACCCAACAATAACAGGGGAAAGTGGAATGGAGTGGGGCTAAATATAAAGAGGTGAAGAGAAACTTCACATCTCACCTGCCTCTCCGAGAAGCTTAAAAGCTTGACTGAAATTTTATGTACGAAATAATGATGTGATGACATACAGGAAGGTCGGTTGATGGATGTTTATACCACAGAAGGAAAAAAATAAGCAAGATCAGAAAATATGATTAGTTTGAGGTGACATTATGTTTGATAAGATAGCTTAGTATGTAAAGCACGATGGCAATAAAGCTTCCTGGTCTGCTTTAGCCTCCAATTTCCTGTCTTGTCATTGTTAAATTAGTATTTTGACCAGTATCTGGAACAGCACAAGTGGAAATCATAAATTATGTTTATCAGTACGTTCAACTTAATGTAATATCAGAAGATGTGGTTCTTACAAATCAAATCAGATCCTTTGTTTCCAAATAACCGCAAGTACCCAACCAGATATGATACACCCTTTTCAAGTTCATTTTGTTGGGATTACCAACAAATGTTGATTATTTTCTTGATATCTAAACTTATTTGTCTTGGTATCTTAAGCAGATATTCTCATGATTATGCATTCATTTGTCATGGTCCTCAGAAAATACCAAAAACACCATGTAAAACAGCATGATTGCCTTTATAATAATGCACTTCATGGGCATGTTTTTTGGTCATATCCAGTTAAATATTTTGTTCCATTAAACATCCAACATGAAACTGTGACATTTTCAATGAATTTGAGTATTTACATTTCTGAAATGTAAGAACAATTTCCCATTTGGTAATTGAAGATTTGTCTTGCAGCTAGACCAGCAGAAATCCTCTGTTCTTAATAATCACACCAGTTAGAATGCAGAGAAACACTCTGCACATTATGAATTTCGAGGTCACATATATTAAGAGATTGTTAAAGCAAATGGGAGGAATTGAACAGGATCGGCCAGGAGTGAACTAATGGCTTGAAATAAAAATATATTGGTTCTACTGAAGTGGTAAGATTAAATATGTTTATACTTCTTCCAACTCATTTTCTCATGTGTGAATGGAGATGCTTAAGTGTTGCAGATGTAACTTTGGTCTTTTAATTCCTCTATTTGTAATTGACATGTTTGAAATAAAGTCATCATCACTCACTCAAACTTTCTATTGACTTCAACTGTTAAACATCAGTCAAGCATAAGTAAGGCAATAGCACAGGTTTATACCAAAATGGGCATATATGTTACATAATTAATGAGAAAACAACCAGTTATCAGCCAAAAATAAATTCGCTGCATTTGGATAAAAAAGATGTCTTTATAATAGCTTGTTTACTATGATGCGTCATTTTTTTTTAATCATACAGTGAAAAGAAGCTATTAAATACTTAACAAATGCATTTAAAAAGATGGAATAGAAAGTGTAGAAAAGTAGAATATTATGTAATAGTAAAAGCTAAACTCATCAATGGTAATGTAAAATTCAGGATATAAATATAGTTTATTGATGTTCAGAAAAAACACATTTATAACTGTTTTATTATATCATAAATAAGCAGTTATTCTTTTGATATAATTAGTTAAGTGTGTATTAACATTAAATTTGTGCGCAATCGTACTTACAACTACATGTTTGTATCCACAAATGGTCAATAAATAATGAACTAGAAGTGCTCCAGTAACACAAAACTTTGCCCACAGCATTCCTGTCACTACTTGCTCTATCTCGCAAAGTAAATAAATCCTTGAAAAAACTTCCTCGGTCGACACCTAGATTTGGATCACTACCAAAATCTAATGAGTTGTTCCCTGTGCCATGACCAACATTCACCGAAAATTCCATCAAATTGTTTCATGACTTCACAACTTACCTTGTTCACAAACAAACTAAAAACAAAAATGTAACCAACTTGGCAAAGTCAATAAAGGCTTCTTAGATTGATAATTAAGAATGTAATGCTTAATAATGCTTGACGGTGTGTAGTTTGCATGACTTTTCCACAGTATATTCTAACTGATCAATATTTTGGCTTATTTTTCTCTGTTGTGCAAAAAATAAAAAAGTTGAAATTCATTAGCTTGTTCTGTCACCTTATGAAGCACAGCGAATTTATCACTGACCCAGAGATTAAACTTGATGACACTTGTAATGTCCTGGCTATGTGTGTTTTGCCACTCTCTAAAAGATAATGCTTTTTTGGCATTAAATCTTGTTGAGTGCTTATTCTACCTTTAAGGGTATCCTTCTAGCTGAAACCTAACCATACCTTTATTTTTACCAATGTTTACCACTTATTCCCTTGCTCAAGCTGCCAAAACTCCTATCACCCCTTATTTCTCCAGAAGCTGTGCATTAGAAGTCTAAGTGGTCTTCGCAATAACACTTAAGTCAAGTAGCTAATTGCTTTTGTAATTTGTAATTTGTAACATATTGTATGTTTATTTGCATTAATACATGCTTATTAGCACCAAATACTGCAGGATCATATTATATAAAAATTAAGATGTTGCTTTTCATTATATTTCTAATGTCAATGCTTTTCTTATGGCCCTTGTGACAACAGTTTTTCTCCCTTAGCTGGAGAATATAGATATGTACAATTGGATACTACTAAACACTAAATAATGACTAATAAACAGCCAACATGCTACCACTTTGCAAGTAAATAAGTAGCTAATTAATGTAAATATATGGATGGACACACTTACGTGTCTGGATAGCTTGATTATGTAGCTCTGTTCAAATGCAAAACTGATGAAAGTGTGCAGTCTAGAGGTCTAATTCTCTAAGGAAGAACTGCCGACAAAGCAGCAAGATACGAGAATGTTAAGATATGCAAACTGGACGAGATCTACAGCCGTAAAGAAAGATTGCTAGTCTCTCCTTTTTGGGAGAGCTCCTGTGTTCACCATACACATACACACATTTGGTTACAAATCAAACCCAGGAGTGTGTTTGCCTCTGTGAGGTTGTGAGTGGGTGCATTATTCTATCCCACAGAAGATGAGTAGACTTAGACTTGAGCTGTGTGTCAAATACATGCCAAGGTAAATAAGACCTCCACCACAATATTTGGATCTCTATCCGACTTGTATTACATAGTCTCTCCTCTTCTTTTCCATTCCCAAATATTACTTCATCAGGATGATCATCTCCATCCACAAATCTTGAATCATCTCCCAGGTTTAGTTAGCTGAGACTTGTTTCTATGCTATTAAATTAACAAGTGTGAGGAGGACTTAAGGAATATTTGACAAACACTTGGCAGCATGTTCCCCTCCAGATCAAGAGAAATATTACTGCCTAGCATAAAGCATATTATTTTTCCATGTATTCTTATCACTTTGGTAAGAGCAGAGACTCTGCCCGCAGTTGAGGGAACAAGGGGAGCTGTTTGTTTACCAGACAGGGTATAAAAGACCTCAGTGAGCATCCACCCCCTGTGTCTCTCCAGGGGGCTGTAACTCCCTTCTCCTGACTCTCTAATTGATATATAACAACCCAAGGACCTTGCTAAAGTCCTGGTGACCATTGACCCCAGCCCACTGATGACCACAGTGGGGGCACAGTTTGGTGTGATCTTAGCCCTGAGTTTCTCTGATCTGTGCTGTAGGTGAAGCAGCTAAAGGGATAGTAAAATGGAGGCTGGTAACACGATCTGCTCAGGACATTGCCACTACGGCAACAGGAACGACTCAGAGTCCCCGAGTCAGCACACCAGTGCAGCCACTTCAAAGACATGCAGGTCAATGGGAGTTAATGGACCAGTTAATGGGCCAGTGTAGAGTAGCAATGCATGTATACCAGGCTGTATTTTAGGAAACAAGATTAGAGAAAGAGCTTCCACTTAAATGGGATAAATAATATTGGCTCTGATTTAGACTGAGCCACTGAGGAGATCTGATAACAATCTGTTGATCTTTATACATGTATGAGGGATTCACATGACCGTAGGAAGAGGTTTACCCCTATTCAGAATATCATTGTGGCCCTACTACCTCTGTCAAACCAGCCCAGAACAACTGCAGAATCCAAACCTCCACTGGGAAAAAAATTAAATAACACAAATTTTGTTTATAGTCCACTTAAACACTCATTTAGACTTACCTATACAAATTACCAGGAAATGTTCATGTCATTCTTCAAATGTAATCAAAATATTATGGCCATCTTTGTTTTCTGTTAAAAAACAATTACATTACTTTTAGTTGACAAATATGTCAACTGTATTGCAGTTTTAATTGGCATTGATGGTTAGATAACTATAAAACAAGTCAGGTAACAAATGTCCAGCACTAGAAATCAGCTGATCCAATAATTTACATCATCATCACTATCATTATCATTTTGCTTAATCAGGGTCAAAATCCAGATCAAATGCTATGTCTAAACTGTTCTGAAGCTAAGATGCCCTCAAACCTGGATGTAAATAAAAACATTAAACAGACATTACAAAAGGGTCAGATGGTATCAATAGCATCTCTCAGACCTAAAAACTAAGATTGAGTTCTTTAAGCTGTGTTAGGTGATACATACAACCCAAAACATTAAGTTACCACATTCAGCATGGACCATTAAACTTAAAGGAGACCAAAGACAAATGGTGAGCAATGCTAGCACTCTAAAAGCACAGTAAAAGCACATTTAACTTCCTGACTGGCACATTTTTTTGTGTGATTTTTCAGAAGACACAAGCTCTTTGATTACTGGAGAAAGATGTTCTTCTTTGTGCAGTTAGACATCTTGTGACAAAAAAGATCTTAATTTACCCCAATCCACCTCTATGTCTGTCTGACTCACTCTGTCAAAGTCAGGGATTTCGGGGGGTATGTGACTGAAAATTCCTGATGCAACAGATCTTGCACATTTGTAGAAGTACTCTGATGTCTGGGGAGACATGTAAACCTCACCAAAAGGTCTCTAAAATCATGAGATTTAAGAAGATTTCTAATATTATCATGCAGAAAGAATGATCCATGTTTAACTTGTTTTCAGGGTCCCTGCCGGTTATTGGGCTTAAGAATTGTCCTGACTTGTCATCCCTTTGTGGACTCTCTGTACAGGACCCCTGCATGGCTAAAGTCATGGTTTAACCATTACAGTGTTCGGTTTACCTCTGCAGCTGGAGGGAAGTAAACCTAAAACCTAGATTATCCACAAGTGCATGGCCAGATTACTCTTTGGGTTCCCTGAGGTCAGAGGGGTCACCAGCACGACAACTGCAGCAAATTTGTCAGAGGACATTTCATCAGCTGGTCTTACCAAATAGAAACCTGAAGACAGACCTCATACCTCCTTCCTTTTTCCTCCTGCTTTGAGTGGCTGCCAGCCCTGCCCTTCTAATCCTTGTTTATGCTTTGCTCAAGGACACATCAGCACCATTTTCTGAGGGATGGTGCAAAGCATAAATTTCAAAGAACCATAAAATGACTGTCGGGTGGAATAAACACACTGACTCTAAATGTGTAATTAATTGCATTTAAATCATACTGGAGGTCTAAAATAATTCTACCCGTGAAGTGTACTTATTGTACAAGAGAGGTGTATTTGTGCTCATTTTGAAAATGCCTGAATAACTTATATTTGTTGCATAACATCTGCAATAAAACACTTTAGACTTCCTCGCCTCTGGTCCCCTGTCTGTCCTGCTAATCCTCGTTTATGGATGGGCTTTTCTGTGAACTCTCTCTCTCTCTCTCCTTCTCTCTTTTTCTGTCTCTCTCTCTTTCTCTCTTCTGGGGGGCAGGGCAGGAATATTTTCTGCTAGTCAAACTATTTTGCAGATTGGGTGGCAGCAGTGCATGGGGGGCTTCAAGAGCCCTCTGGTGACAAAAGAAGTTGAAACAGCAGTCTGTACAGTGAGAGGAAAAAAATCACTGAGAGGAGAGTCTGCCAAATAAAAAGCAATGCCTAAAACTGTGTCAGCCCCCAGCCACACTCTCCAGACCTGATAACTGAAATATGGACTATTTTTGTTTATACATGAATGCGTTAAAATCAAGGATATTCATTTCATTTTCATAGCCAGAGAGCAAAATTATAATAACATGTGACACACTTAAATTTTAATTACTTAAGATGTATTATAATGAACAAATATATAACTCACGTCATCAGTACAAATAACAAAGCCTGATATAATAACCAAGCAAAAGCTGAAAAGAAAAGTTTTTAGTCCTAATTAGGAGACACTTATAAAATGTGTACCAAGAAAGTAAATTAGGTTTATCTGCCTCAGATTAGCGGGTCACATCTCAGGTTAACTTATAAAACTGAGTTGAATACCCTTAATTCAAAATGCTTTCTACAAATTGAAGTAATTTATTTGTGATTCTTTCAGTTTTTTTGTCCAGAATAGAAACCAATATAGGGTGTTTTTTTTTTAATTCCATACTAACAAACAATTAAATTAAGTTTAAATTCATTACCATGTTAAAGTTAGTTATCCTAAGTTAAAATAGAACTTGAATTGAAGTTCTTGTCCGAAACAGAAGGCATCTTATTTTTATTCCTTTCAAAGAACAACACACATAAAGGTGATCAAATACAAAAGTAAAATCCATATGTCTCACATTCTTTTGGTCAGAACTGATGGTGTTTAAAATGGCTTATTTAGAACTTAGTGGTAACTGAGATTCACTTGTGAGCTGCATTGAGTGAAACGTTGGGCTGCATGTGGCCCCCAGGCACCCTTGTGCCAAGTATATCAGTGGCTCATAACTAGGCTCCACTAAGAATCGAAATGTTTTGACACAAATTAATAAACAATAATTAATAACTCACACTTTCTCCTGGCAGATGTTGCAGTTTACGACTGTTTATCAACTAAATAAACTCTTTAAGTCCTACTTATGTACCGCTGTTCATGTACACACATCTTATGTTGATATATGCAAATTCTTCTTCATGTTTCTTTACTTCAAATTAGGTATTTATTGCTATCTTATGGCAAAATCAGCTTTAATATTCTGAGAGGAAAATAGGTTGAAATCTTTGTATACGGGCTGAAATGTACTCATCATCCCTGAGAAAAGCATTGATGTGTGCACTTTGATCTCCAGGTTGTTATGGATTTTTTTGGACAGAAAATGTTCTCCAGGCACACATTTGCAATGCAATGAAAACCACTAGCCTGCAACCCATTTTATGGCCCTTACCCACCAGCTTAAACCAACTAACATTGGTCTTTTCTTGATTGTATTTTTTAGGTGTTTTTGTACAATAGTACTTAATGAGCTACTAACACACTTGGTGTAATCATTTCTTTGGCTTTCTCACAAAGAACTACGCTGGGAACCAAATTTACACACTGTAAACAACCCTCATTCCTTTTATGTTTGCTGGTTGCTTGAGCCCATTCTGGCTGCCATTGGTCAAGACACTTCATGGACTGAGTGCAGCCAATCACAGGGCTGACTTTTGGGAGCATACAACCACTTTCCTTAGCGGATAACTAAGTCACCAACAAATTTAAACAAGGTTTTGGTTTGTTCAAGGAAATCTAAGTACCTAGAGAAACCTTATGTGCACAGGGAGAATGCATCGACTCCCCACAAAAGCTCCCTCTCCACGTTCAGTCAGACTTTCAGTGAATCCTTTACAACAGCCCTGTAGTAAGTAGATATACAATTTAGGCAGTATAATGCCTGGGCCAATTTTAACTTTGCCAAGGAGGTTGTGTTTTTGCTGGCAAATGTTTGTTTTTGTTTGTCTGTTTCTTTTTAAGGTTGTTAGCAAGATTACTGGATGAATTCTGCTAAAATTTCAGGAAATGTTGGAAATGGCCCAACTTTAAAATAATTTTATTTTGGTGGGGATCCAGATAACCACCATTTAGAATGATCATTTTTGCTCAATAACCGTCTAACTAATAATGATATCAACATGATTCTGGTTGCTAGATCAGAGTTTTCAAGGCAAAGAAGTCATATTTTACTGCTAAATTTAGCATGAAACTATTCCTTATAGATGTAACAACAATATGTGAACTACCTTAGTGAAAAGTTTGCACTCTCCAAGTGCTTTCTAATTGTTTCATTGTTTATTTGCTTTTTTCTTTGAAAACAGGTCATGAAAAGATCTGATTACATTAAATAAACTCAAGATAACGTTTTATTCTTCTGTACTATTTTTCTTTTAGTGTCACAGTTAAGTATGTTCATTTTTAGACTGCAACAGCTTCAGAAAAACCTGCATCATTTAGATCAATTGTTTTTATTCAAAACCAATGTGAATAACTCATCACAGGAACAGAAATGCACCTCCACTTTGTTCTTATATAAAATGGACGTGCTTGGGTATGTGTCCGTTAAGTCTATTTTTCATGCACAGCTCGTGTCTAGGGTATTGGTTTGTTGCTAAAGAGTGCTTTCAAGGCACGCAAGAATGTAATCTTTAACACTCTTTAGTCTTGTGAAGGGCTAAGCCCCTTGGACACTGCTCAGCAATCAGCCTGCCTCCCAGACAGATAACGGTACATCTAGATCGTACACACACACACACACACACACACACACACACACACACACACACACACACACACACACAGTGGTCAGTGTAGTCTGCGGGTCCGGAGCGAACGTCCTGGGGAGGCTAAGCTCTTAATTTGTTGTGACCAGAGTGCCTCTTGTCTCGGTAGCCGATAGCTGTGGCCCCTCCATCACTGTGAATGAGAGTGTTTGTCTTCACGTTTGTGTGTTTTCAGGGCTCTGTGCCACTGCCACATTATGAGAAATCATTTGTGAGCAGCCTTCTCCCAGGGCAGGCTGCTTATCGGAGTGCAGTCAGTGAATGACGTGAGTAATTACAGATGATTCACCTTGAGGACTTGATCATCAGCAATATCTGTCTCCCCTCTCTCTGCCTCTCTTTCATCCCTCCATGTCCTTCCCTTACTCCTCCTTCTCTCTCTTTCTTTCCCTTCATCCAGTGCACCTTTCATTTTCTCTCTTCTCCTGTCCCACATCTGTCCAGAGTCATTCTCACTTAAGAACAACATTCCCCTAAATTACTGCACCACTTTCAGAAAAACCTACACCCACAATGTTTTATTCTGAACTTATTCAAAGTAAATAACAAGAAATAAGGCAGAGCATTTCACATAAACTCTACCTCACATTTCAGAGCCCAACATTGGATCAGATCCTCAAAATCCATCCACATTTTCCAACTTACTCACACGTGAATAACTTCTATCAGCACAAGATCAATCTTTTACCCAGAATGGTCATGCAATTGTACCGTGGTCTACATTTGTCCTTAAAGTAAATGCATTTTAAGCTGCAAGCAGTTTTTCCTTTGGGTCAGGCCTTCATTGTGGTTCAACCTCGGGAGAAAAATGGGGGTGTTGGATGGTGCCAGCGCTGTATACGGCCGAGGGAAACAAAGTTTGGCAGCTCCACGGAACAAATGACTGGATTACCTTAAGCTACTGCCAAGGAGTAATTCTAACACTTAATAAAGGGAAAAAGGAAGTGAGGTGTGTATGTTTCAGTGTGTGTGTGCTGTGTGTCAGTGGGTCAGCCCTTAGGCACAGTAGTCTAACTAGTAAGACAAATAAACACTGAACAAGAGCCCACTGGAGGGACTAACGTAACAGAAAATAGAGGCAGCATGAGGCTGCAGACAATGTTTTACAAAACGTCGGGCGCTGCATAGCCTCACAATTGCTGTTTTTCTCTAAGCTATAAAATTGACTCTCATTAATGAAGGGAACTAGAGCTCTTTTAAAGTGATCCAGATCAGTTCGCTCAACTCAGCAATGACAGATCCCTCTTTTGGACAAAAATGGCTCTTTGCATGGTGTATGGTAATACCTGTTTAAGAGTTTTATAACTTTTCTAAAAAAATGTAAAAAACCATAAACTTGTTGTCCAACATGACCATTTTCCCAAACTAAACTGAAGGAAACTGAGTCATTGGCTGGGGTGGGGTACAGAGAGAGAAATGATCTTATTATGTAGTGACACATAAGCGCTAGTAAATGTCACTTTTTCTACTATGTAACAAATTATTGATCCAAGTTATCTTTGAAATAAAGCCTACCCACCATTGCTTGTTCTGTGTGGTAAAATCACTTTAATAGAGTTAAAGCATTTAAATGAACCTTAAAACCCGCTCACAGATTTTTACAATTAGAAACTGTCTTCATTCTAAGTACCTCACTACGTGCCAACAAAAATTTACATTTTGTGATTTTCATTCCAAAGAAATAACATATTTGTACTTCTAAGGGATGTGGAAATGGGTATAGAAGACTCTAAATGGTTAAGCAGCATGACAGACAAGTATGAAGTGGCAAATATTTAAAGTACTGACCAAATCGAAAAGCAAAATCTATATAGTGGTACTACAATGTTTACATGCAACAGAATAAGCAAATCCCCCTATCTGTTGTTGGTGTAACATTAAGTAAAAAGGGGAAGGCTTATCATAATTTTGTGTGGATGCTTACGTGCTTTAAACCTCAAAATCCTTTAATGCCTTAATCTTTGGTTAAACACCCCAACATACACGCAGTTCAATTTTCTGTAAGCATCTTGACCATATGGCAGGATCCATATACTTAAACTTTGACCTGTGTGATGAAGAATGGACATAAAACGTCTAGAGAAAAGTGGGTTAATCTGCACTCGGCTCATTGAGTCAACATGATAGTGTGAACTCCATGAGTTTGAAAATCCGGACTGCATGCCGTGCAGGGGCTGAATCCAATGTCCATGTTCCTGTTGGGGGATCTCTCCTCCAGATTTAAGAATATTCAGACATGATGTGGATAAATATATATAGAGAGGATACTCACCCCATGTGACGGGTAGGAAATCCATCCTAACTCCCCTTGGCTCGCTTTAGAGTCTAACAGGTTAACTGTGATGACACAGAGAGAGAAAACAAAGAGAACATGAGAGTCTAGTCCTTGTTAGCTCCAATTAACTCACTTCTTATCCCACAGGAGGGATCACTAGCTCTGATCATGACTATATTTCCTCAGCTGCCCCACGCATACATAAACACACCCTCACAAGTATTATATACTAACCAACAGCCAGAGCAGCCCTTTTTGCTTCCTGCTTTACGTAAAAGCAGATGTTGGCCCGGGCAACAACACAGATATCCTGAAATGATTCTGGACCAAAATAGAGCCAAGACTTCAAATACTAGAAGAAGGATTTCATTTCCAATTATCCAGCATTTGACCCATCTGACCCCTCATTGTAACGCCACACATACAACCACTGTGATTGGCCTGTCACCAGGTAGAACTACATCAAATTAAACAATCAGATCCCATCAGCAGTTTCAGAGGTGGTCGGACATGCGATTGGCCACACTGAAACAAAATATAAATCCAGTTATAATGAATGGAAATACGATTTTATGTGGGTTTCCTGCCAAGACCTCTTTCATGTCAAACAGAAACCCAGATGCAAAGAGGGAAAGTTATGTGGATAGAATATGACATAGAACAACTGAGACAAGGACCTCCATTAGCGTGACACTCTCTGCTTTGGGTTTGAGAGAAAGAATATCGTGTAAAAGGGGCTGCTGTGTCAGTGCTTAAGGTACGGCACGCAGAAATTTAAATGACTTGGGGGAAAGTCTACTTCTGCTGCATCTCTCAAGAGCAGAAAAAGAGGTCACGATATAAAATGTCTCAACAACAGATCTAACTATCACTCTGTGAATATTTTTCATTATTATTCAGCCCTGATATTTAAAACAAGAAAAGACTGAAGAACACATTATTATTATTTATAGTCCAACTAATGTGGAAAAAAAATGTCATACGGCTGCTCCTTCCTTGATTTGACTGGTTTTAGGGTTTGGTCCTTGAAAAACGAAACTGAACTAATTAAAAATAATAATAACTAAAATATTAAAGATTTGAGAAGCATACAATGGAAATGGGGCACCACATAGCCTAACAATTATAGTGTACAGTCTTTGTATAAAGGCTATAATCCCCAAAGCGGACGGCTTGGATGGTGACCCATGGCACTCTGGTGTGTGCCCCACCCCACCCCCCACCCCACTCTCTCCTCCCGATTTCCTTTGTCATACACTTTTCTATCTGCTTGCTAACGTGCTAACATAATCACAATAAAAATTAACATAAAAACAGCAGGTTGTGTCAGGACCACATAAAGTATGTACATGCTATCCCTCTTTAGTCTTTGATATTTAAAAATGTCTTGCAATAAAATGGAAGGTGGCCATATTGTGGCAGATGTCCAGTCAGCTGAATAGCAAAACAAAAATTCAGTCCTTAATTTTCCATATTATTTGTTTACTTTGATCACCAAAAATATTACTTAATATTAGGTTGGTTGACTGGGTCTGATAACCTCTTTCTAACTTACTTAGAAAACAATATTTATGGTTTTCAAATTGAACAAACCGTATCAATGACCCAAGGAAAATATTCATCTGCATTACTTACTCACTTACTTACTTACTTACTCTTAAATTGTTATTTTAAGTTTTAAAACGTGTTTCTTTTCACCTGGTCATTACACAGGAAAAGAGAATGTTTTACTTACTTTGAAACATCAGATTGCTTACCAGCTAAAATGAATGAGGTGAAATGATGTTAAGCAAAAAAATTCTAAAACAATTTTGAAAAATGTTAATGCCTATTTGGAAGGTAAAAATCCTTTCTTGGTTACTTTCTGACAATTTCCCAAGTTTTGACCATGACTTATTTTTACCACTTAATGATTAGGGCAAAATACCCCATGACCCCTGAGAAATTAACATGCTCAACCAATGAGTTGATAAGAAATGAATTTATGACATTAAAAAGTCAAACAAAAAGTTGGAACATGTATAAAGTTCAATCCTGTTCTTTAGTGGTAGCCCCATCCTCATTATCATTTTGAAATCAATGGACAACATTACAACCACGGACCAATCATGTCATTTCCAGAAACAACAAAATTCATGTATAATGAGATAAAACCAGCTGAAAAGAAAGGAAAAAAATGTATGTAGCCAGCAAAAAGTAAATAAAAAATCTGCAATATGAAAAATATTACAAGAAAAATAAAATACTACAAAAATCACACACACACACACACACACACACACACACACACACACACACATATATATATATATATGTATATATGAACACACACACACACACATCTATAAATATGTATATATATTTTGTAGTTTACCCTAATTTAAATCAAGGGGGGAAGCCCAAGACTTTTAAGTTGTCTAAGATGCAAAACTTTTCTCTAGCTGGTAGAGAAGGAAAGGTTTGAGTTAAACAGAAAGGCACATCCGGCAACAAAACTGTAGTGCAGAGGTCTATCCTTGCTATTTCACGGACAAATAATTTTAATACTGAACAAAAATATGCAGTACTTAAGCCTGTCAAGAGGTAAACTTTAAAGTTACTTCATTCAAAGTGTCTGACTTTGATACATACTTATCTGTCAGTCTTCATGAGAAATGTTTAATCCACCAGTCTCTAGAAACATACATTTAGAGACTGTGATATAATATGTTCAGCAAAAAAATTGTCCAAACTTTACAGAAATGTGCAGTAATGTATAAAGGTTAAACCTTTTCTGTGGAGAAATCTGTTTGAATTACTTCAAAAACAGTTCTAGAGTTTTACACCATAGAACAAGAAAACACACTATGATGCATCTACCACACACCATTTGCCTAAAAGAAAGAAGAGAACTGATATGTTGCTAAAAGTTAAACAAAGACATACAGAAATAAACAACCTTCCAGTATGTCTGGAGTTGAAAGAAACCCTCTAAATGCCTTTCTGATGGTTAACCATACTCTCTATGAATTACTGGGGAAAAGCAGTATTTTTCAGGGTTTCAAAGACACAAAACTGCTCACTTTCTGACATTACAGTACAGTGAATCTGAATTTGACTTTATTAAAGGATAGCCCTTTAAGATGTATCATCTCATATAAGCGGTACACAACCTTCAAGCTTTTTGGAGCATTTAAATCTTATGTTGATTTAAATTAATATAAAAGTGCCTGACTGTGACATATTTTGACCTATTAATGTTCTTAAGAAAAAAAAAACTTGAACTTCAATTTAGCTGCAACAGTAACATGCTCACTGACTGACAAGCAGATGACTAATGATCAGCTAAAGAAAAAAATATGTTTTTAAGTTGAAACCAAAACTGATTCGGTCTGTGTTTTATCCTGCTGAGAGCAAATCAGTCCACAGCTCAAAACACACACCAGCGCAAACTACACACAGTCTTCCCCATGCAAAAGCGCAAACACACAACAAAGTGAAGCAGCGGTGCAGTCAGAGCCTGCAGCTGTAACTCTATTCACTGTGACAATATGAGGAATACAATCTCTCTGTATTCTCCCATTCAAAGCTTCAATGAGTAGGGTGTACACATCATTGAGGACTGTCACAGAGAGTGTTTGTGGATCAGGACGGACTGCCGTGGCACTTTGGAAATGATTTTAGTCATACAAATTTACCCCTCACAAGCAGCAGTAAAAATGGATTTCACTCCTCTATGGTGTAATTGTTGTTTCACACTGGAATAAAATGTTGAGCTGAAGATCATCATGTGGAAGGGGAAGGTAGCCGAAAAAGGAAAACACAGTGAGACTTATTAAATTCCAGCCTCAAACTGTTTCTGAATGGAAGTTAACCTGAGCTGCAGCCGTGCTATGAGCCACTCAGCCATATGAGTGGCAGTCGACACATTCCTATTAGAGTCTAATGAAGCTATCTGTTCATGTCAGATAATAGCAGCTCAGCATCCAGGGCCATTGCTTCCAATTTACATTTCTCAACGAGCCGAGCCCACCACTCAAATTGAGCCAAGCGGGGGAATTTGAGAGCAGAAAATTAGACGGCTCTCATATCGCGGGAGGAAAAAGCCCCCTCCAGCTGCACTTGGCTTGGGAAATCAGCACCCACACATCCACACAATTGCACACGAATACACACTTGAAAATGCATGCATAAACACAAAGCAATGGTGCAGGGATGAAAAAACAAAATTGCAACAGAGGATGCACCTCATTCGGGACTCGAGGAGTAAACACAACATTGAAGCATATGCAGATTTACTGGGATGTGCCACATAGAAGTACTGACATACAACGCCATATCAACACATATACTGTGGCTTTTGTGATGCTCATCAAAACATGAGCAAATTGCACATGAACACTCTGGAGCAAAATAAGAGCAAACACAAACTTGAGCTGACATCCTTACTCTCCCTCGCCCGCTTTCCCTCTCTCTCTCACACACAGTCAAGCACAGTCAAGTCAGCCAAGCATATAGCCCCTGCCCCATCAGGGAGTGCCTCTAAACAGGAACTAGGAGTATTAATAGCAAACTGAGCCAGCCTGTCTGGGAGGAAGCAAAACATCACTGAGGTAGAAACAGGTGAATCAATGTTTGACACATATGCAGGCCTCTATCAGCACCCACATGCTTTAATACTCACTGACAAAATAGAGGTGGAAGACACCCTGCCACAGGCAACCAGACGAGTGAAAATTTCCAGCATGAACCGATGGTTAGTCATCGATTTCTCCTTCAGCCTGTAGATGCAATTTGCACCCTTGCAAACACAGTCTGAGACCAGTTGTCATATAGCTTTAAATCTTTCCTTCCTCCTGCTATGACCTAGTACTGCTTGACATAGCACATTCTGAAATATTTACATGAAATGTTGGAGCAAAGATCTGCAGGGTGCCCATTTTGATGTCTATATTCTGAGTTTAACACCATTCTGACTGTCTCGTTCACAAACTTTAATCCAGTAGTCCAGCTATTCCAGTAAAATTTGATGAAGGAGACTGTTTCCCAGCAGATGCATGGGGAAATTTAATCCTCAGACATAATTAAAATGTTGAAGGAGAGGAAGGAGGAGCTGTCAGTCAGAGACGCTGAGCTAGAATCAACACATGGCTCCATCGGCAGAGCGGAGACCCTCCCATCTGGTCTAACTTGCTCTATTTAGGATAGAAAAGGAGAGGAGAGGATGAAATACAGACAATGTATGCAGATTTTCTGCTACCATCTGATCATGCAGAGTGTAAAGGGCACTGCTTCTGCAGACTGGCTCCGTGCATGTGAAGGTTTGCAGGCCGCAGTGCAGGCAGAGCAGGGCGACTTGTGTCTGTGTTAAAGGGTGAAGTGTTCACCTCCCATTATGAATTATTCAAGTGCAGAGTCTCTGTCTGATGTAGCTGCTGCCTGCCCAACCCCTCTGGCCCCATTCCCTTTTCTCTTTTCCTTTCTTTTTTACCTGTTAGTCTTTTTTCCTTCTCTATCTATCTATATATCTATCTATCTATCTATCTATCTATCTATCTATCTATCTATCTATCTATCTATCTATCTATCTACCTCTTTCCTTTCTTCCCTCTTCTCAGACTGTATATCTGATGTAATTTGTCATACACACACAACACTCACATAAAGGCAAACACCACTCCTGCACACATGTATTGTATACTCTTACCTCTCTTCACACAAACATCCACACACTTATTTTCTATGCTATGACACTTCAGGCACCATTTTAATCAGGGTGCCACACTTACACGAATATAAATACAGACTTAAATAAAAAAAAAATAAGGACTTGGTTTTCAAGGGAGGAGTCGATGTAAGCACATTTCAGGCACGACCTCTGAAGGTACCATAGCTCACAAACGTCCAACCGTCCCTGCGGGACTCCTGCTCCGGCCTCCCCGGGCCAAGCCTCCCCACCGCCGGCTATAAATACCCGAGGCCTCCCGACGCCCCTCCGCGGGCCATGAGCACGGCACCCAACCACGCAGAGTAAAAACTTACTCCACACAAAACAGAAAGACACTCCTAATAATTTTTATTATTATTGGGGGTTTTTTGGTCTTGAAAATAACGTGTATGTCATTATTTTGTGTTGCATCGAGTTGGGCTCATTTTATTAAACTCTGACGAGCTTAATCAGATTTTTTTTTTCATCACAAAGTTCCTTCCTCAAGTTCTCTGCACCGAATAAGGAGATGAGGAAAGTCCAACATCAGAAACTGTTTGCAATAACAAGAGGAGGGGCACTTGTTTATGAATACATTTCGATATAATTAGTCTCTCTTTTCACATTTATTTCTATCTCATTAAAAGATCGTTTTGTTCCGCGCGTCGTACTCATCAGGTCCGTGTACAGAATAGTTGTAAGTAAATATTATTCATTTACTCACAACTTTAAAGTGAGAACAGGACTGTCGTGAAGTTTACACCTGCTGCTTTTATGAACATTTAAAGTTTCTATCCTGTTTGAGCAGCAGCTTCGTGGATTTGATCAAAACAGTCTGTGGGCGGAAGACACACCTTTAATGTTTGTTTGTAGTCTTTCCACAATCATGTTATGTGAGTGCTATGATATATTAAATTAAAACAGTTAAAGCTGGGAGAAAATATAATTCTGAAAAAAATTCTGTTTCGTGTTTAGTAACATTTGCAGATATTTTATGTTTTTACAGAGGAGAAAAACGTCTCTGCCTCTCATTGGTTAAACTTCATAATGCTTTATCAGCCCTGCTAGTTGACTTGCTATATGTTATGTGTATTGAATTTTTTTTTTTTTGTATTTTTTTTAAATATTTTTAAATACTTTTTAACCCACTTTGCACAGCCTTTGCTGGTGTCGTTTGTCTCTGCCTTCTAATTTTACCAGGCTCCTGCTCTTTGTACTTCTGAAATGCTCCTATTGGGTATTAATAACGCTTTTTTAATTGAAAAATGAGGACATGGTAATTCACATATTTACAGTGAATTTTGGCCAGAAACTGCTTCTCTGTCCTGGTACGTAGTGTTATTTTTCAGTCAGACTTTCTGTGAATCAGTCCATATGAATCTATATGATTTTCCATATGACACAAAGCACGGCGGCTCGATAGTCACTCTGATGGATTAAAGTACAGAGGTGTTTATTAGATCGACATGTAAAGAAAAGAGCTTCTCTCTCTCTCTTTCTCTTTCTTCCAGGGACGCACACACCCACTCTGTCACAAACATACACACACTCTAAGCATTGACAGTTTTGTTGTCCAGTGTATTTTTTAGGGTTACTTACGATTGGCATGTGCTACTTTGCACATGGATATTAAAAATTATAGATGCACGAAACTGTAACGTCAGAGGAAATGTAGCTTTCATTTAAGGATATATCCACATCGACTGTCCATGCTGCAAATGCCCCGTCGGACCCATGTGGTTTTTAAAGTAATATATTTTATTCCCCCTTTTCCATTCTTCTGTCCAATCACCCCCGCAGTACATTCAGAAAAATAAAGAAATGTCGATATCATGTTCAGAACTAGTACAAGATCAGAAAACACATCTGTGCTGTTTGTCTCACGCGGTATGGGGAGCAGGAAAAAAAAACAAACACCTAAAAAATAATAAACACAATAGAAATAAATACATAAATAAATATGAGATGACCTTACTAAAAAAAAAAAAAAAAACACTCAAATTCGGTTGTAAGAGTAAAACTTCCGGAGGGTCTTTGTTTGGCAGTTTTTTTCAAGGAGGCAAAAAGAGAGAATAAGACAAAAAAAAAAAGTAAGCTCGGGGTTAAGTGTTTATTCGTTAAGTTTCGGAGTGAATACCATTTCACCTTTCTTATGTATTATTAGTGCATGAGCTGAATGTTTGTTCTTGGAAACTTTTCTTGACGTGGCGTTGGGACCCAAACTTTCTAAACTCACACAACTTCAGCAGGAGTTCCTTGCTGTCCTGTAGAGCCCTGTTCTTGAGCAGCAGACAGCTCAGAAGTATTTGTGCTCTTTCCTCCGCACCCAGCGTAGTTAAGACTTCATTAATAATAATTTAGACAAATTTAATTGACCACTTTATTTGTATCAAAGTTTTTATAACTGTGTCGTACTTTCCGCTTGACTCTATAAGCATATTGAGAGTGTCAGAGTGTAAAGGGAATATTAATGTCCTTTATATTTTCGTTTTCATACATAATAAAACTATAAATCACAGTCACTGTCCCTTCATACAGAGTGACCCACATCTTAAAGTATTGTCCACTCTCTGCGGGTCGTATTACCTTTACGCAACTCAGGGCGCTCGTGCTTTCCCTTTCACACCTACCCCGCCACACAACACCAGCCATGGCACAAAGCAAACAACATCGGTGTAATTTGTGAATATTGAAACACTTAAAGAAGTCTGAAAGTAGGGAGACTGTCTCTCTTCGTTCCAGTGCAGCTCCACGTGCTCCAAGACTCAAAGTGGACTGCTCTCCCCTGTCCTGCTCTGCTCGGCGGGGTGTCCAAACGCAACCCCATGTCCATTTTTAGCCATTAATTAAAAGACAGTTAAAAGTCGCCTGCACTTACTTAATCATACACGGTTCTCCTCTAACGAGCATCAGCTTTAAACATCACTTACAGCTGTTATGGCGTAGCTCATCGGTCAGGTTGACTACCCGGCAGCCTGAAGTGAGCAGCTCTGGATCTATCCAGGTCAGAACCATGAAAACACATCTACCAGCGTCTTTGCGCGCTGGAGCTCATCTTCTATTTATTGTCTTTAAATCGGCATGTCTGCCAGCCTAAGTGGGACGTCTGCTCCGAAAGAATCCTCAGCTAAAACAGAACATCGCGAACACTGGATGTAAACAAAGACAGTGGAGTTTCTTTGGGTTTCTCCGCATCATCATAACTCCAAGATCAGCGCTTTGTGAGGCTGTCTTGCCATCTCATCCCATTTTAAGCTATTCACCCTCAGTGCGCGATGGTATCCAAAAACGAGGCTGCCCTGTCTGCTTTGTTTTAGTCTCTTTTAAGTTTACTCGTGACACTGCAGACTGAAGCCGATCATAAGCCACCACATGGCACACTATCCCGTCCAAAGCGCTCTGCATCACGCTGTTTTTGTTATCACACTAATTTGATACAAGTGCGCGATGTGTCCGACACATGGGCGCACGCAGCCGCACAAACACACACACACACATGGCAGCGGGCTCAGAGTTCTCTTACCTTCATTTGGAGGGTAGACGATGGGAAACGCTGGGACAATGCAGGACAACAAAAGAGGTAAAATGAGTGGAAGAGATCGCGAATTGCAATCCATGGCGGCGCTGGATCAGAGGTACATAACTCCATGAAGCCACTGACTGATCTGAGAGCGTCTCCTATCCTCTCAGCTTTCTCTCCCCTCTCTCGCTCCGGATCCCTCCGGCACGAGCATTTTTCCGCTGGGTCCTATAGAGTCTGACAGACAGTGGCAACACAGCGCGCAAGTTCACCACAGGTCACTTCAGATCCTCTTGTACGGCAGTCTTCTTCAATTGAGAGGGGAAACATGCAAGGTTGGAGCAGTTTTACAGTCTAAACAAGACTGTACAACCCACTTCTGAAAATTTAGAGCAGAGATTGTGAGAAATAGGCTACAGCATGCATGTCAGAGGAAACAGTGGAAGCAGCGCGTTTCTGTGATCCACTGACGCTATCACCCTATGTTTTATATGTAGACATAATTTAATCTACAAACCTGCTTTTGCCCCTAAAAAGACGAGTTCTACAACAAACCTGGTTTTATTTTAAAACGACGAGAGCCATCACACTGTTGTGAACTTCAGCTTTCTTTGGTATATGGCAAAAACTGCACTGAGTTTTAAAGGTGAGAGGAGATCAACAGAATACGGTCAAATAATTTGAACTATATGATCCATTTCGATAAATATAGGAACTTTACAAATTGAATTATTTATTAATTAGTTTCTTTATCCATGTATTCATGAATATTGTACAGCCAAACTTGAGAAGTATGTATTTTTCTTATTTGACAGGCAAAAACTGTATTATTTTGTTTTGATTTAAATTTAATTATTTTTTATTCATGTTATCAACAAAAAATGCAAAGATATGGATGGTAATTTAAAAGCAGGAGTGGGATGTTGTTCACAAACAAGATCCAGCTTTTTGGGGTTATTTTAAAAAGAGGAAACACAGATCTTATGAATGAGTGTGTATAAATAGGCCTACAAGGGAAATTAATTCACGTATTAACATATTTTTTAATTTCTTTTTATAATCCATGTAACACAGACTGGTTTGTTTTAACCTCCAAGCTTATTTTTCTAGTCGACTTCACCTTTAAGCACAGTATTATTGATAGTTATCTTGAACCATACAAACTGATCAGGTCTCCTCCACTTGCCTGGTATAATGCTAAAAATAGATATAATAGAATAGATGCTGAGTGTGAGAATTTCTCTAATAGTGGAATCAGATAAATAGCTACTTCTTAACCCCCCCCCCCCCCAAGCAAAATTATAAAAGGTGAGCTTGATGGTAATGACCAATCATATGTAGTTACTGTAAATTCAATGAGAGGAAAGACATGGGGAAAAAGTAACCATCGTGTTGGTGCAATGATGAACTCAGTATTCTTCCATTACATCAAAAACCTCACAAACATGATACAGTTGTTATGAGGGGTTCATTTCTAAAACGGTTCATGTTGAGATCAGAGGTTTAGAAAGTCCAAGAATCACTTTTATGAAAAAAAAGAAGTCTTAAGAATAATGGATGACTGCTTTGACTTCTGGTTCGCTGTGTGGCAGAGATCAGTGATTTTATAGGTATCATCAAATAATAAACACTGTTGTGGCTTTAAATCCCCACACAAAGATGTTTATGTGTTTCTGATAGTCATTCCATGTAAATTAAAGGGTTTATATGTATGTATGGTGCAAACTGAGATTAGGTAAATCAAACATCATAAATAATTTTCATCAGGGTTTCCATGCAGTGTCTACTCACTGCTGTTAGTTGTCAGACATTATTATTATTATCATTGTTATTATTATTATTATTATTATTATTATTATTATTTGTAAAGACAGAAATGCAAATTATATGGACAGCAAATGTTAAAATGGATTAATTATTTTTAGTTCTAATTCTTTTTTTTCTCTGGTTATGCCCATTTAACTACAGCTGTTTAGCCTTCAAACTATTCACTTCTATGTTCATTGTGTATAGCTACTATAAAGTCATATAAATGTTAGTCAACACAGATTTTATGTTCCATAGTCGTCTAGTTGACCTCAGTTTTGGTTCATTACATGTATTTTTTTTCTGTAATGTGACAGTAGTTTACATTATGTGAGCATAGGGTGCTGTGCTCTATAATCACTCAGCTATAATATCTGACTTCAACTTCCCCCACAGCCGTTGCTCATCATTGTTTGCGGTTCACTTTTGTTTGTGTCTACTGTGTGCATTTTTGTGCAAGGGCCATTGGGGGCCCCTAACACCACAATGCTAAGGCCTCACTGAGACAGCTGTTGCGGTGGGGGGTGGAAAGCTGGAGGTTGAGAAGGCATCTGACAAATGGGGAAAGTTTAAGGGCTTGGCACATACAAGCCAACAACAATGTTCAACTGTGATTTGAAGAAATTATACCAAAATGTAATTAAAACTTGGTCATTTCCTCATTGTAATTTATGGACACAGCAGGCAATTTCACTCATATAAGTACTGATGAAATAAATTCTTCAAGGATTATATAAAGTGTTTCTTATTAAAAGCTAATATAGTGATCATTTCATTTGTTGAGATGGAAAACAAAAACAAGGGTGCAGTCAAGTCTTTGAGCAGCAGCCAGTTAACTCATTCTAATGTTATGTTCCCTCTAAATGAACCTAATGAACCTTTTATAACAGAGCAATTCAAGAAACCAACTCAAAACATTTTTTCATTGGTGGAAATGTGTCCAAATGGGCAAATTATGAACTACATTTTTAAAAATGGGACATTCACTTGCTTCTGTTTCTTCTTTGGATTTTATCATGCCGTCCTCAGAGTATCATAGTTACGAACTCTGACTTTCATTAGAACACGCTGAGGCATTTTCTACGAATTGCATATTGCAAAAATCTTAAAAACGAATGACTGAGCAACAAACTCAGTGCAGCAACTAACTCTAAAAGATTGATTGGTTGCAGGTTGTCAATGGAAACAGGAAAGAATGATGCCAGCAGGTCTCTGGAAACATTATTAAGTGACTTTGGCATGTGGATTTACAGCAGGTCTAAGATGTGCCAGCCTTCATCATACATCATCTTCTACATCCCACTAATTCACTTATTACACACTGAGAGAGATTAATATGAGAGGTCCCATGGCTAACCATCAATTCAATGGCTGTTCGCTCCCGGCTCTTAGTTTACAGGAAGGAGTACGTACGGTCCGATAGAGAACTGTCAGAAACAGCATTTATTTACTTTATTTTAAATCATACTCCTTATCCTTAATGGAAACTATACATTTGATCAAAAAGAAAAACTATATGATTATTTATCTTTAAAAATATTTTAGATAATTGACATTTATTTTCTACTTCAAGCCATTTAACTAAAAAAAATAAAAGTATGGAAATAAGGTCTGGAAAAACTCAAGTGCTTTGCAAGGTCAAAATTGATATCATATAATAAAAGCACAGAAAGACAGAAATAGCACATTTAAGTGATTTGTAATGGGAAATACTATTAAATAAAGAACTGAAGTCAATATTAAGCAAAAATAAAAATAACAAAGTTTAGAAATATCTTTGTATTTGGCAAGCCCAACTGTATCCATTTGACTCCCTAAAGTAGTCGGAGTCAACTGTTACAATAACCCACAAATGTAACACAAATTTACAACACCGAGCGTCTGTGGAGCGGTCTGATAGTTTGTTTGAGCAGGAATCAGGAGCTCTGGCTCTGGCTGTCACATGTTGAAGTGTCCATGGGCAAGACACTTAACCCCAAGTTGCTCTCACTCCTGCATCAGTAGCATGGAAAAGGCTGTGGATGTTTTAGTTGATACTGATTGACAACTAACAGAGAAATTCTAACCATCAGTGAGTGAATTGTGCAAAGCTGCTTTGGGTAGTCCAAGAAACAAGAGAAGCACTCAAGCTCAAGCATACTTACCAATTTATTCAATTTTACTTTTAGTGTAATAATCTTATAAAAGTTGCACAGTTCTCACAATTATAAAAGCAGCTGCTTTCTGTAAACATCCTATTGAATTTTCCACAAATGCTCTAAGGTATCCTGATGACGATATCTAGCTGAATAAGATTAATCTCCTAGTGGAAGTTAATCCTGGAACAACATATTAAATCTGCCTGTAAGGTAAGGGTCTATATTCTGTTTTGCTCATCTTTTCAAAAAAACTAAACATATTTCACATAAGTAGTTTAAAGTAACCTCCAAGAAAACCTCCATTACTTACTTAAACTATCTAGCTTTACAGTACTTTTGATTAGTGCATCAGGTTTGGTAAGTTTTCATGTATTTTAAGGATGTCATTGTTGTGATTCAAGGAACAAAGACATAATTTGTATTTTCTTTAGGTACAATAGGGTCCTCACTCTGAGGTTCAATGCTCAAACCCTACTTGTTAAGATAACTGAAAAGACAGAGAATGGGGGTTAAAGAGGGGGAGAAGCGTCAATTTGACCCCCCTCCTGGCCAAAATGGGATATTTTCCTTGAGCAGACTCAAACCCAAAAGCAGATGTGTAATAAACAAACAGCAATGGTGCCAAGGATCATTTTTCATTTTTTTGTTGGAGGTTATAACAAATCTGGAAAAACAAGATTTTCAAAAATCCCTGAAAATGTCTCTTACATTTGTGAAACATTTTACAATAACATCTGCAGGAGGTAACTGCCATGATAAGGAACATGTGTTGCAGTTGTGGGATTATTAAATTAAAAGCTGTTTGTTTCATGTTTGTGTGCCAAACTATGCCCTACAGTGTTGTAAATCATGCAAGATTCTTAAAATGGTTTGAGTTAACATATTAATGATTACAACCTTAAAAAGTACTTATATCACTGATTGGTATGTATTTATAATATCACATCACTATTGAGTTACTTTTTACTTTCCCTCTTCAAATAAACAATTTACTGCTGGTTTGAAGTTAATAATGGACAAGAGTGTTCTTAATATTTGTCAAGGGCACATCTCTATAAAGATAATACTTTGTGTTCCAGGCTATGTTGACCTTTTTCAATGAAGAAAAAAAAATCATAAATCAGACCATCCAACCACAACTTAGCAAGCTTTCTTTAATCTGTAGCAGCAGGTTTATTTCACTTTGCTTTACATGTTAATTTAAAAAATGTCATTACATCAATATCAATCAGTACTCCCTCGCACTGGTCCATGTGACTATATGTTTAAAATGAATAAACGGCTCTGCATGCGTACATGCATTTCTTGCATCAGTCACTTATCACATAATCTTACATCCTGCTGGTAAAGGACAGCTCTGGGTGAAGTCCCCATCAGGCTCCTCTGCATCATGGGACAGTTTCGAGCAGTAATTCTCATTCATTTGTTCAAAGTTAAAGTCTAACAAAACATCACAACATCAGCTTTTAGTTGGTCTTTTGTTCAGCTGGATTCAATAAGAGATGCAAAAATGATCAAATTTCAAAGTAGTTACGAGAACCATCTCCCAGATGGTGGGTGTGAGTGTCCCCCTGGAGGCCAAACTCTGTATCCTGGGTATACACCCTGAAAATGTGGTTGTTAATTCTAAACAGTCAGTATTAATTGATTTTGGGCTTCTACAAGCTAGAGAATTGATTGCTCTTTTTTGGAAAAAATATGCAATTACCCTCTTTAAAGTTACGGTTAAAGGAGATTGAAACGTATCTTGCATTGAAAGACTTACACATATTGCTAGAGGGAGAAGAAAAGATTTTGTTAAAGTATGGAAACCTCTATTGGAGTTTTTAGAGAATGAGAGGGTTATTATAACTCGAGGTCTTCAAGTTACAACTGCTAATTAATTGTAAATTTTACTACTGTTGCATCTGTTATTTTTATTATTTTTTCATTATTAGATTTTATTTTTACGTATGTCTTTTCCTCTACTTTTGATCTTTATTGTATTGTTCATTTATACATTACTGCTACTGTTGTGATCATTGCTTCTTTGTATTTTTTCCCATATGTGAAAACTTAATTATTTTTTAAAAAGATATTTCAATGAAGTTGACAACATCCACATTTACTCTTATCATGACGACCAACATCAGTCCTCTCCACTTAATCACCATTACATCTATTAATGTTAATATTAGAACAATCTTTCTTTCCATGGTTATTGGCCTCACCATATACTTTTATAAACAAGGAGAATCTTCTTAAAAACAATGTGCCTTACCTCAAGGGTTATGTTTTATCAATTTGTTTTCAACAGAGAAATATAATAAAGATTCATTTTTGGTCTGGATTTTAACATATCTGTTAAAAAAATAGAAAACTAAACTAATATAGAATAAAATGAAACATAACAGAATGACAGTGACTTCTTCCTTTTGTAAAGCATCTAGAGATAACATTTGCAATAATTTGGTTGGTTGATTGATTGACTGACTGATATACACAACTGATTAAACAGAAAGTTGTTCTGAAAAATATTCTTATTTCAAATATGTTATATTTTCATTCCTGAATATGTAATGATGTCAAGTGCATCTTGTTGAAATCTGCCAAGAGTCACACTCTAGTATGACAACATTTTTTCTGATACCCTTTGTCTTTAGAATGAGCTGTTTTCCCCATGTTCCGGTCAAACCCCTCTTCGTCACCTGCAGTGAAGTCCTGCTGCTGTGCCTGCCCACTCGACACACATTCACAGACTGTCTTATCCATATAAAATTCATTTTATGAATTAGCTAACCCCAGCACATTTTTGTTAAGGGTGTTTAAAATATAGATTAAAAAACAGTAAAGTCAGTTAAAAACCAATTCAGAAAAAAGTATTTGCCAATGCAGAGGGAGAGAGAAGACAGAAAGAAACATAAAAAAATGAATTTACTCTTGACTCTACAGCTCTGATGATTCTGAATGTTTTGTTGCACATGAAGAAAAAGTCTTTCTAAACATTTCAGTAGTAATTGTTCTGATGATCTGAAAGATCCTGTCACTGTGTTTTCAGTGGGTAAGCCTACAAGTTGGTTCCGACTAATTGCTGGAAATCTGTTTCTGATTGTGGTGAAATGGAAAAATGTGATGGGTCCCTCCCGTCGATCCACTCCAAAAAAATTTTCCCTCCTCTCAATGAGCGCTTGTCCATTCTTGAACTCTTTCCAGTGGAACAATCCAGAATGAGAAGGAGGGAAATACTGATTTAGAGCTGCAATTGTAACTTATGATTTGTCCTGACGTGGCTGTTCTGTTTAACACTCCAAACTCACAGAGCAGATGTTGTTTAGGAGCAGCTTTGAAGCTTTGACAGCCCCGGCCTTCCTGCACAGTTTCATACAAACAAACAAATGCCCAGATAGGCTGACTGTGATTACTGCCTACTGTCTGTACCCACGTCCTCCCTGTGGTTCTCATGCGGTGCATTCCTCTAAACTCACAGTGTACAGGCCGAAGAGAAGCAGCAGGCTTCTGGCATGTAACATAACTCCTTCACACCAAACATCAAACCAGGGACGCGTCCTTACTGGTGCCAGCACCAACACTCTGCACACTTTTCCTGCTCTCTTCTATTCTGACAGAGGTTTATTTATGAATTTCTTACATAGTTTATTCAAATTCACAAGAAAATATTCCAAAAAGCCATATCCATCTCTAGAGGTCATATTCTCAGAAGAATATGGATGTGTCTTGCTGTTTAAATTCACAGTTACTTGCTGTTTTTTCACCTTTTCGTTAGATCATGGCTTACATGGCAAACCATTCACCTTAAGCTAAAAATAATGGATCTAACAGAAATGAATATTCTTCTTAAAAGGTGGGCAAACAGACTTAGATATTCTTCCTTCGATGATCCAACGTCTTGCTCTACAAGGAGAGCACAAAGCAAGAGCGTGTTTTATTAAATATTTCACTGTTCAGTGGAGGGACCACAATCATTTGTCATAGGTGAAAAACGGGGATTCGCATCATCTCATATTAAAATATACACTGTTTTCTTACTTCATTTTTATAAAAGCATGCAAACAAAAATAAATGAGAGAAGAAAATGACTTTTTAAGTTGGTACCAAACTTTTCAAGAAGCATAAGAATGTAGAGATTTGTGCCATTTGTCCATGGAGATGCAGACTGTAAACAGGAAAGTAAATGTCACACTAAAAATCTATGAAATTAAAAAAATGTCTTAGCCTGCATTATGCTTATCCATAGCTGTGTGAAAATAGAGGGTTTAAAAACCTTCTAAACCTTGATAGATTGATTGACAGACAGCTATAAACTGTATACACGATCTTTAGATGGTGCTGATGTGTAAACACAAACATTCTGTGAAAAAACTGATTTACTTTCTTTTCCACTTTAACTTTGGTTAGCAAAGTATTCTCATGTTCTTAAATTACAGCTTGTTATTGACTGAACGTAAAATTGTGTCCCATGTGGCAACTTAGCAAAAACCCGATACCTTCATTTCCGAGCCTTATTTTTTGACATAAATTATTCCTATTGGTCACCTTCAACATCTGAGAGTGGGTTATAGAAATTTGTTTTAAACTTCCATAATGAATAAAAAGTTAATGTGACTATCTTTCATATCTATAAGAGGACCAAAAATTTCCATAAATATACAATATACTGTACAAAACAATTTGAAAAGTAAAAAATAATAAGAATACTTTCAACACATTCAACATCTGCTCATTTTTATAATTTTGTAACTTGTATTTTTTTCAGCCATGTGTTTATGTGCTTCATGTTTTTGCGATCACCTTCCACTCAGCAGAATGAAAAACACTTCATTTCCTGGAGCAAGAGATTGAATTTCTGTTGATTGTACTTAATTCTTTGTCTTTTCGGTCTGGACATTGTTGCTCAAGGAAAGAAACCAGTCGTAACTGATTAAGCAGTAAAATGTAAGACACGTAACTTCCCACATTCCTGAGGATTTCTTTCTGGGAAGGACTAACCAGAGAGGCAAAGCATTTATAAAGAAGTTATAGGATACACCACTGCACATTAAGACAATATCTGTTGAAGAACCAGAGAAGGACGGGATTTTTTCACAGCGTTCCTCACTGTCACACCTGGGAACAAATTTAGTCAGTGAGGCCTTAGACTGAGAAATGCCCTGAAACAAACAGTCTGACATGATGTTTTATTTACAAGAGCATAACTAAACATGGCTAAACCATAAAAGCTGGTAATTAGAGAGCGAGGAAACAACATTCGGTCTCCTTGATGGCATTGTGGTTCTGTCACAAGGAGACACGAAAATGCAAACAAGCAGAAACTCTATTTCTCTCCTTCTCTCTCTCTCTCTCTCTCTCACAGCACACACATAGCACGAGTCATCACAAAGTGAATAATGAAGACAATTTGTGTAATGACCCATTTACTTACATTATTGTGAATATAAATCTGTATTCCATTTCCTTTTCTCTTGCCTTTTGTTTTTGTTGAAATGTAAAAAATTAATAGTTTTAAACAGAGAAAAAAATTAGTTGGAAGCAGCACACTTGATTACTAATTTGACTGCAATAATAAACTCATTTCACAGTGTTGCAACAGCACACTCATGGCCAAGTGCTGTTTGGGATAATTAGCTTAAATGAATGGAAGTGTTGTTTTTTTCTGGGAACCAGTTCAGTCCTGATACAAGAAGACGTCAGCCACAGAGGCGGCACTCATCAATCTTTGAAGGACAGTGTCCTCACCCCCATCTGACTCCCTCTGCCGCTCAGCCTGCCAGTATTGTCTTGGATACTATTCCTCCTCCATCTGCTATAGGATTAGATTCACACACATGCATGCGCACACATCCAGGCTTTAGTACAATGCGGCCAAATAGGACATGACAATGTGTGCTATTTACTTGACACAGATGCAAGTTTTGCAATTTTTGTCAAGCAAGAAACTTTTGCAATCAAATGTGGTTCTAGAAGTTTTTCCAAAATAAGCTTGAAAATATATAGATGACACACCGTATGATTTTTTATGGGTAAAATTTTGCTTGAAGGCCATGTGTAGCCATGATAAACAATCAAACAAGGGAGCAATTATGAAAATTCATAGTACATTAAATGAAGATTAAAAATAATTAAATAAGCAAAATAAATAAATGAATTAAAAAAAATACAAATGTCAAATAAGATCATTGTTATTCCATTATGGATGATGCCAGTCACCCTATAAACACTGTCATCAACAACAAGAGGAGCCTGTTCAGCTCAAGACTGCTAAAGTGTAGGACTAACGGACTGAGAAACTATTTTGTCCCATCAGTATGTACAACATCTCACTGGGGGTAGGAGGAGTAACAGGAAGACAGATGACAGGAAGGAGCAGTAATAGCAAGCTAGTAGCCATATTTTCATTTCATTCTTATTGTGTTATTATTTAGATACATTTATATTTTTGTCTATATCTACATATTTTTTTTACTTTTTTTGTTTTACATTTTGATGTCCTGTGTTCCTTTTTTTACCTGTCTACTATGCAAAGCTATACTGGAATCTTAATTCAAACAAATGTGGTTGGCAACATGATCATCCAACTACCTACTGGATATGTTTTTGAAAGGTTATGCCCGGATGAGACTTGTGATATCCTATAGATATCTACAACTATGTGTCTAGCATATCAGGTTATGTGGTGTGCAAAGCTGAAAAATAATTTATAAATTAATGAATAAATCAAACAAATAATGATAAATAACTACAATCTCTGGTTGTCAGCATTTGCAGGAAGACTCTGTTGTTTTCATATTTCCCACGTTACAAAACCAGAAATTTAAAAACCAATATGTACATTTGGGCTTTGGCCACCAAATATTAAAGCACCAGAAACCTCAGTCAGCGGAGTTGTGTAAATAAATGTAAATAAAAGCAAACATCGAAACTGAAACAAAAACATACTCCAGCAGACAGTGGAGACATATATTTGCATAATAAACTACACTTAAATTGTATCTTTACTGAACCTGATGCATGCAAGCTTAGGCAAAATCAGGAGAATCATATGGAATCATATGTGAGTGTCCCAACTGCCTGCAAGCTATGCAGCATGATGCTGTGCGATGCTGTGCTTTGCCTCGACAAACCATCTTTATTTTCCCCTTTGTCCAGTGTACTTGATTGCATATTTACAAGAGGAACAATGCAGCCTGAGATTACATTTTTATTGAACACAGTTTGGACAGCAGGTGTTTGAAACAGTGTGCTGCAATACAACATCTGAATGCATTTAGATTGGACATGGTGAGGAAGTAGATATGCTTTAAAAATATCATATCATTTTATTTCAATATTTTAACACAATTTGATGATTTCTTATGAAACAACTACATTTGCCTTTCACACTCAGCTCACCTGTCAAACCTGTAAGTTTTGTTATATTTGCCCCGAGGGAGTAATGCAAACTTTTTGCCAAAGACATTTACAATCGTGATTTAGTTCAAGGATTGAAAAAATATTATTTTTTGTATGTCTGTCATCTCAAAACAAGGTATTCTGGGCTTTTGAGTCATTAAATGAAATTGGATATATTATGTGCATGTGTTCAGAGCTGTATGCTTTCCAAGGGCTTCACTCCCACAGCAGCCTTGGGAAGACAGTCAGGTCTGTTGCTGCACTATTGCAGAGATGTTACTAAAATATTCAGGAGAATAGCGCCTTAATTATACAGATGATGGAGTACAGACCCTGAAGTCGTGTGACAGCATGTATGTAAGTTTGAGACTGGGTGCGTCAATATCGCACAGCCTCAATAATGCCATTTAATTAGCTCGTAGCTTCATAAATCTCCCTTTATCATCAGCTGTATCTGTTTAGACCATTTCTGCACCTTATTTCCCTGAGAGGCAAAAATTACATGTACACATAGGCACTCAAACAATGTACGGATTGGATGTTTGATGATATTCATTTTCCCTCACACTCATATGTACATGCAGAAATATTACCTCAATCCCCCATCATCACAAAAAAGTGTGACAGACCCAAGTGTTTACTTCTGGAGCTGTGGGAAAGGAAACACAACAACACAGAGGATATTGTAGAGAATGGAAACACATAACACACGTGAACACAAATACACACACTTGTTGCCTTCTCCCTGCCAAAGCTTCTAAATGAGGTGTTCCTTTTCCATTAATCATGCTTGTTGTTAGGGTTACCTGAGCGACATAGTAAAAAAAGGCAGCTGTAGCACTGAGTGACACTGAACAGCCTTGCTTAAATACTAATTAGAATACATTAATGTGATTATTTCAACACCTACTCATTAAAGTACAATCTTGACCTACTCTGAGTTTTTTTTTCATTTGGGTATATGCTCCATTTATTTGTGAGGGGAAATGTACAGAGCTTCAGCTGAGAGGTATATACTGTAGATATTAAAAATCTGAGGATTAATGTGCACTGCAGATGGATGAAGAGAAAGAAGTTATGTGCTAAGACTGGCCATGTTTCCCGTAAACTAAAGCCAAAACAGAGCAGCATGTAGGGCAAACTTTGTAATAGTAAGGACTTTGTCTAGCTTTGTAAACCCCCCTTATGTGGATTTCTTTTTTCCTGTCATCTGCTCTCAGTCTCTCGCCTGTGGAGCCATGAACAGTTGGCAGGCATGGTGAAAACCAAGGCTTTGGGTGTGGTGCACATCTACAAAAGTAATCCTGGCTACATTAGAAATAACCTTGTGTTGAAACATCACAGTGTCCTGCTGAAATCGTTACTTGAGGCTTAGTTGGAAAGTTCTTTTGTTTGTGGCTTTACTCTAAACTTTGCAACAATGCATAAAATGCAGATAAAAAGCCCACTTGGATCATAGATGAACATTTTATTCAATAAAAGGATTCATCATTTATACGTCACTTGACAAAAGTTCAAGCCCAGATATTTGAACAACTCCCAGTTGAAATGAAGCTGGGTCAATGAAAGTTTGTCTTGATATGTTTGTGTTTTAAAGAAAAACTGAATGGAAAAAAGACAAAGGAACAAAGGCAAAAACCTTACCTTAATCAAAAGTTATGGTGTATTTTCTTTGTCTGGAATAAGACTTTGTTTTCCATAATCCATAATGTTAAAAGGGAACAATGCCCTGAATCACCTCATTTCTTATTCTGTCTGAGATGTTTTCTTTGAGCTCCTGTCACTTAAGCCCCTCTGCCCCATGTGGACTCAGTCTGCTCTGATTGGTTTCATTCTCTGTTAAGCATAGTTTAGCACCACTGCTATCCCAAGCCAATGGGCTTGCACTACTGTTATGAAGCTTAGCGAAAGTTCAGTTAGGAGGACTATCTCTTCACGCATGCCCTGTAAGCCACAACAATTTCCTGCTAGCCTCTCGCTCCAATACTCATCATCCTTTTCATCCAATCGCAATCTGCCACACTGTCTCTATTAACCAAACAGATTTTAACTGTCAAAATTAAGGCCTCATCCACACGAAGACAAAACGCTTAACAGTTTCCAAAACGATCGTCATATAGACAAAGGCGTCTCAGAAAATGTGTGCGTCTACATGAATTCACTCGATACGCATCAAAACGCTGTAAAAACACATGCCAGACCTCCAGGGGCACTGTAACGATATGACGGAAACAAGCGGAAACAGACGAAAAAACAGTGGGCATGCGCACTTGAGGCAAAAGTTGTAAACAGACATTGTGATAAAGTGATCATAAAGTGCTGTAATGTGTCCTCGATAATTGTTTGTTCAACTTGGTGGTGACTGAGAAGAAGACTTTGCTGCAACAGGGATAGTAGGGTCACGAGCTTCATTAGCACATATGCTACACCGTACGCCGCCAATGTTGTTGTTGTTGTTGCCGCGTGTGGCGCATGCGTGTCAATGACAATATGAAACTATGACGTAAGCGTATCAGAAAAGTTACGGAGAGCCAGTAAACACGGAGCTGCGTATACGGCATTTCAAAATCTTTCCACTCTGGAACCTGGTTTCAAAAATGTTCGTCGACCCCCAAAACGCTGTCTTCGTATGGATGATACGCAGATTCGGCAAGAAATGTATGCGTTTAGACCTTGGTTTGGCTTCGTGTGGATGGGGCCTAAAAGTGCTCCCTCTCTCTGCTCATCCAGCTGTCATTCAACCCGAGAAGTTCATCCAGCCCACCTCCACCCCTCTCACCACCTCATCAGGATACCGGTCATCTTCTACGAAATCTTCAACCAAAAGTAATACTACACGAAGCGTTATTTCGCTTCACCATCACTAGTGTCTAGGCTCCGGGGAAGTCTTCTTACATGGGAAGCATCTAATCCATCCTACTGCTTCCTAAGATGACTTACTTCCTGTGGGGTCTCAGCGCCAAAGACTACTTTTGTGCATAATAAATTCGACTGCATCCATTCTAGATTCTCATTTATTAGTCTATCCTGATTGTAATAATAATAACATGATGTTGCACTGACAGGCCTATTCGGGAGCGTAGGGGGATTAGATGCTTCAAGCAGCGATTGGCACTGAACTAAAGGAGGAAATCACTTGAAATGATGTAACACATCAATGTCCATTATGACAGGTCAAACACAGTTTCTTAGCATTTCTACAGTCTGAATGAAAACAGTTATTTAATTGATCAAAAACTGATGACCTTTGGCCTTAGAGTCCAAATAATCATCTTCAATGTAAATAAATGACAGAGCGCCTGTCACTTAATTACACTACAGATAAACTAGAAGTTGATGTCACAGTGCATAGGGTGTAACAACGAGGCTGCTGTGAGATTAAATGTTAACTTTTGTGATGTTTAGGGTTAATGCTTAATGTACCACCAAAATTTCTTTATTTTTTATTTTTAAATGTAGCTCTGGCAGCCAAAGTACACTCAGCGTCTGTAAACGCTCATTTTACAAAGCACTTGCAGGGCATTAAAGTGCTTTATAGATACTGTTAAAAATCTTTATTGCTCACAGAAAAGCAAACCAAGCTGAAGTAAAGAAGTCAAGAAAACACAGAGGGGAAGTAAGTATGAGTGTCAGCAATGAGAACTGTATGCTTCTGGGAGTGGGAATGATTATATTTGCTCAGCTGAAAATAATCACGTCAGCTTATAATAAGAGGTTGTCACATTAATTGTACAACGCTGACAGTGCTTTAATAATCTGCACACAACTTCAATTTGCACTAAGATAATAACAAATCATATATGGACAAAAAAAACAAGATATATAAACTTTGTGGCAAAAAGTCTGCTAGGTTTGTAAAATCTCCCCCAACCAAACCTTTGTTCTTAAGTGTTTCAAGATAACCTGATGGATGTCTTATTAATAGTATACCCATCAATGATCCCAAACCCTGTTAATCATGCAAGGCCAAAATATTATCTTTATTTTAGAGGTACAGCAGATTTAGATTTTGCTTTTCAGAAAGAACCAACAATTCTTTATGAACAATAAACAGGTACAATGCAACAGAAATGGGAAAAAAAAATACATATTGCTAACAGGCGGAGACCCAAAAGCACCAAGAAAGTCATTGGATGGAGGAGGAACATAGAATGCAAAAATGGATTGATAGAAATGAATAAACAGACAAGTACAACATATATAGACTGAAAGCAGCATTGCCAATAATGATATTAGAAAAAAAATAACAGTACAACTTTTATCTGTTATGCTTGTTCACATAGTTGCTTGTACTTCCTCCCCATTCATTATCATAGTTGTGGGCCTGTTGAGAATGATATCATAATAACTTAGAATATTTCCATTTTTGGTGTATTTAACAGATATAACCAAATGCTTGCCAAAGGCAATAGCATAAGTCTGTACATAGTGCTTTATAATATAAGATACCTATATGATTGTGAAGTGTGGTAATCTGGATTCAGAGCAAACGACACATGTATTCTTGTTAATGAGTTGCAAATGATTCAAGGTTCACTCTGTTTTAAAAAATATAAGCTCAGAATCTGCCAATGTACTGTCAAGAAAAAGAATTTGAGCACATAAAACACTACAAAATCACTGATACAAAATAACCCATGTTGCTCCTCATGTCAATGAATGTATATAATGTAATTAATATCTTGGGGAAAATGTTAAAATTATCAATAAATTAATAAACCAAACTATCTTGGCTACTTGTGCCTTTATAGCTCCTTGAGCTGCAAAATAATGATAATTGACTGGATACTGACTTTGTTTGTTTTGTTTTTTTAATTGGTTGCATACACATCCAAAGAAATCCTGACCTATTGTAAATCATATATTAGACTATAGTCTGATTAATGACATCAACTAACATAAATTCTCTTTTTGTATATAAATGTAACCCGATAAAGTTGCAATTCAGTGTGATGCTGCTCTTTTAGTCAACACCAGTCCTGTCTCCCTTAAAGTGATTAAAGTTGTAGTTGATATTAGAATGATTTCTCATTCCATTGTTGCTGATTATACCACCATAACTGCCTGTATTACCATTTAGAGAGGAGGACCCTCTTGAAAAAGAGATGCCACATCTCAAGTTGTTAACCTCTAAAAAATTTACATTAAGCAGAGACAAATATGATGTGGACAGATCTATGACTGGCCCATGGATCTATCACTACCTTCAATTCTTATTTTAGTCTCTTTGTCTCTGCCTAACTCCCTTCCTCCACTGTAACCCCCAACTAGGGATGAAACAATATGAAAATTTTGTATCACGATTATTGTGACCAAATTTATCACAGTTATCATTATTATCACGGTATTTTTGCGGTGTGCTCCAAATGTTTAAAATGTACTTAAACACAAAATTGAAATCATTTAACCCCGTTAATATTATAATTGTAACACTTCTTTTTTGTCTTTTTTGTCAATAAATGTGTCTAGAAATGCCCTTTCAGCACATTTTTTTTACCCTTCTTTCATTATAAATAAAAGTAAACAATTCTAGCAAGTATTTGTCATTATTATGTTATAAATGCTTAAACAGTTTGTAATTACAAGAAAAGGAAACAACAGATTTGAACTTTAAACAGGTTTCTCTTCATAAACAATTGAAAATGAACAACAAATAACCTATTTTACATACACTCACAGATTTTAGTTTGCCTGCAGCATTAGTGTCCATGTTATAGCTCATCATATTGGACCATGTCATGTTTTGTTTTTTGTTTTTTTGTTTTTTTACTGACTATAGTTCCTGAAGCAGTTAGCCCCCTTCATGACTCCCTTCTCTCTTCTCCACTCTCTTCTGATCTCCCCTCTGGCAGATATCCTCGATATTTTCTCCTCTAATCTTTCCAGAGTACGATTAATTAAATCCATAAAGCACGAACTTTGACGGAAAAAGACGACGAATTTCAAAATACGGTGAATACACGGCAAAAGACCAGCAAGAATACACTCCAGAATTATACTAATGCTATAATTTACAAGATTTATACATTATTTAGACAGAAAATATTGACAAACCACCTGTAATTCTCTCAGGTATGGCTCATTGAATCTTTTCTCACCCTCTCGTTCTCTCGTTCCCTCTCTCTCTTTCTCTCTCTCTCTCTCTTTCTCCATACCTCTACGGCTCGGTCGGTTAATTTACTCGAGGAGTTACAGCAGTTTTAACCGTGCACATCTTTTTCTTTCGCCGCAGCTTCGTGTTTAGACAGGGTGACTGTCTTCTATCAGTTTCCCCTCGGCGACCTTGTAAAATCTAAAATTTAACCAGACATAAGAGTCCGTTTCCAGAGGGAAATCTCTGCTGTCTCTAACTTTCGCTGAGGCCAAACAATGCAACCTGCACATGCGCGCTTTACATGAGGCTGCTTCATCCAGGAAGAGACTCATAGTTCCGGCTTTTCCAGGCAAAGAGCAGCATCACCATGAGTTTTTGACGCATTGTGGTTATCAAACACGGTATAACGGTAATTTTTATAGGACGCAGTAATGATTACTGTGGGAAATTTTACAGCGATTTACCATTTTACCCGTAATCGTTACATCCTTACCCCAACACAGCTGCGGTGGATGACTGTTCAACAAGAGACTGGCTCCACTCCAAGATTTCCAACTGCTAAACTGTTCAGCCTCCAAGGATGCACTGCATTGTAGGTTGGCCCAGTGCTGTGCTCATGCATAGTGGATTCTTGGGCTTGTATATATCAATATGTATTAAGATGTTTATGTGCATTTTGTACATTTATTTACTTATATAAAATTCACAAAAACACATATATCTATCTACGCACACACATATGTATGGGTGCTTGCATATACATATATCTATAAAATGAAGACTATGGCTTAAGGCTACTCTATTGGAAAGTGTCTTGAGATAACACTTGTTATGAATTGGTGCTAAGTAAATTAAATTAACTGACTGACTGACTGACTGCAGTGCAGCATGGTGGAGTTTAGCCACAGCAAGGCAGGAGTCACTTGTCTTATGCAAAATGAGACCCATTAGAGGGCAGGTTTCTTACATGTCAAAAAGTTTAGTTTTCTTATAAATCACCTGATATGAGCACAGACCAAATGAGGTCATTGTGTAATAAGCCAACAAAATGATCCATAATCCAGACCAGAGGCAACAGGCTTTAGGTGTGAAACCACCTAAGGAGACCATTGTATAGTTCTTTGGTCTACACCAGAGTTCCTTCAAGTATTTACACCAGCCAAAACTTATCAAGTTATCTGATAAGTCATACCAATTTCAAATCTCACCCCAAAGGATGAAACACTTGAGGTTGTTCTTGTTACCTGCATCAATGAAACATGAATGCAAACAAAAGAATAACTGAAAGAAGGGGAGAAACAACACCAGGCAAAACAAGTCTGTGACTGTATCATTGCTCATCATATCCAACCCTGTTCCAGTAAAACCCAAAACAGTCCCTCATCATGGATCAGGTATGTTGCTGT